>CM044554.2:32523035-33000550 GCA_024416835.2 Perccottus glenii
CACACACACACACTCTTCATGTACACACACACACACACACACACACACTCTCTTCATGTACACACACACACACACACACACACACACACACACTCTTCTTGTACACACACACACACTCTTCATGTACACACACACACACACACACACACACACACACACACACACACACTCTTCTTGTACACACACACACACACTCTTCATGTACACACACACACACACACACACACACACACACACACACACACACACTCTTCATGTACACACACACACACACACACACACACACACACACACACACACACACACACACTGGTGTATAGCTCTTACACAGCTGTTGTCCTATCTAGCCTGTCCTCAGGGTTTAATCCTCAGCTCGTTGTGGGGAAAAGTAAATACGGTAATCGTACTTCTTACAGTGAGGCAGGGGCAAAGATGAAAGATAGGACCATCTTACGACCAAAGATGGTCTTTGACAGATACCAAGCAGTGTCAGAAATGTATAGGAATTGTCGCATAAATAGTGTGTCTGTCCATCGCTGCCTTTCTTGCCAATCTTTGTCAGAACTCACCAACAAGAATGTGCCAGAAAATGACGCACTCATTAATGAGTCCACACAGTGACAACAGCGTCAAACACAACAACAAAGATGAAGGAAAAACAAAGTATTACTTATATTTGGGACTGAAATACAGACGACAGAAATAGCGACTATGGTAAGCTCTAACTTACTAATTCACTGTCGTCATGAATCAGACTGTTCAGAGTCAGAAATGCGCTGACTTCAGTCGTGGCCTCAACTCAACGTTTGTTCCCTATCTCAGAGTGAGCATGCAGTAGTTTACAATTTACTTATTTCACGTTGTGCTGTGTGGCTTGCACTGATCTTATAAGACAATAAAAAATTGTACAGTGTAGACCAGGCTTTAAGAGCAGAAAAACTCCTCTGCACATTGTAATAGCCTCAAACTTTAATTTTCCATTTCCATGACTTTTCAGCTTGTATAAATATCATGTCAAATTTCCTGCTCGTTTCCCGCTTACTTCCTCTTCACAAAATCAAACTTATGGTACGGTTTGGAAGAAGAAGAGGACTTCAACATACAGTGGGGATCGAAAGTTTGGGCACCCCAGGTAAAAATTTTTATTAATGTACATAAAGGCGCCAAGAAAAGATGGAAAAATCTCCAAAAGGCATCAAATGACAGATTAGACATCCTTATAAGTCAAAAAAAGTTAGATTTTATTTCCATCATTTACACTTTCAAAATAACAGAAAACAAAAACATGGGGTCTGCAAAAGTTCGGGCACCCTGCAGAGTTAATACCTTGTACTGCCCCCTTTGTAAGTATCACAGCTTGTAAATGCTTTTTGTAACTAACCAAGAGTCTTTTAATTCTTGTTTGAGGTATCTTTGCCCATTGTTCCTTACAAAAGTCTTGCAGTTCTTTGAGATTTCTGGGCTGTCTGTCACGCACTGCTCTTTTAAGGTCTATCCATAGATTTTCAATTATGTTGAGGTCAGGAGATTGTGAAGGCCATGGCAAAACATTTAGTTTATGCCTCTTGATGTAATCCACCGTGGATTTTGAGGTTTGTTTAGGATCATTATCCATTTGTAGAAGCCATCCTCTCTTTAACTTCAGCTTTTTCACAGATGGCATCAAGTTAGCATCCAAAATTTGCTGAAATTTTATTGAATCCATTTTTCCTTCTACTCGTGAAATGTTCCCTGTGCCACTGGCTGCAATACAACCCCAAAACATGATCGATCCACCCCCATACTTAACAGTTGGACAGAGGTTCTTTTCATTAAATTCTGTGCCCTTTCTTCTCCAAACATACCTTTGCTCATTCCGGCCAAAAAGTTCTATTTTAACCTCATCGGTCTACAGAACTTGTTTCCAAAATGCATCAGGCTCGTCTATATGTTCATTTGCAAACTTCAAACGCTGATTTTTGTGTTGAGGACGTAGAAGAGGTTTTCTTCTGATGACTCTTCCATGAAGTCCATATTTGTACAAGTATCTCTTTATAGTGGAATAGTGTACCACAACTCCAGTGTCTGCCAGATCTTTCTGGAGGGATCGTGCAGTCAAACGTGGGTTTTGACTTACTTTTCTCACAATCCTGCGAGCCGTTCTGTCTGATATTTTTCTTGGTCTTCCAGATCTTGCTTTAACTTCCACTGTTCCTGATGACTGCCATTTCTTAATTACATTCCGAACAGAGGATATTGACATCTGAAAACGCTTTGCTATCTTTTTATAGCCTTCTCCTGCTTTGTGAGCGTCAACTATTTTCAGTTTCAGTTTTCTAGACAACTGCTTAGAAGAACCCATGGTGCTGATTGTTGGGGCAAGGTCAGATGAGTCTGGGCATTTAAAACCTTTGAGATTGACATCACCTGGTCTATCCAGACGATGATTGAGAACAATCCATGACACTGTCAGGTCCTAGCTTTCCAAAGGGGGCAGTACAAGGTATTAACTGCAGGGGGCCCAAACTTTTGCAGACACCATTTTTTTGTTTTCTGTTATTTTGAAAGTGTAAATGATGGAAATAAAATCTAACTTTTTTGACTTATTATAAGGATGTCTAATCTGTCATTTGATGCCTTTTGGAGATTTTTCCATCTTTTCTTGGCGTCTTTATGCACATTAATAAAAATTTTTTAACCTGGGGTGCCCAAATTTTCGATCCCCACTGTATTCAGTTAAAAGTATATAGGACTGTGAGGTGTTCTGTTTTCCCTCTTACCTGTGTCTGTCTCTGTTCAGTTCTCAGACTTTGGCCGGGCTGGACTTTGTGCAGCAATGTCTGAAGTTTGACTGGGACGTCCGACTGGTCCTCACCAAGAGATCTGCCATCAACACTGAGCTCAGACGGACGGTACGCTCCCGCAGCAGCAGAATCAGCCTGCTTTTTCAACACTTTTGAGTTCACCTGTTACTTTTTGTGTTTGTGACAGAAAGAAGACGATGAGACGGCGTCCTCCATGAACCACGGCATCCTTCTGCAGGAGCGGCCCATCAAGCAGACTGTCACCAGGTGGGGGCGCTGTGCTGTTACTGTGTTTAGATTCGTGTCGCTTCAGGTCTGAGCTCTGATTATCTGTGTCTGGTTCACAGAGAAGCCCTGACACTGCTGCTGGACACCTTCCACAACGAGGCTGAGTGCTTCCTGCTCTCAGAGGTGACTGCAGCTCAGTGAGAAATAAAAACCAGAGCCGTAAAACACATCGAAGAACAACATGAACAAAACTGTATAATTTCTTTATTTTTTTAATATTGTTGTGCGTTCCCTTTCAGGTGGAGCTGCCTCTTCACGTGGAGCGTCTTGTGCAGTCGGTAAAAGCTCTGTGCAGTTCTTTAGCTGCAGTAGAAACTCCTGAAGTGACCTCAGCCCTGAACCATCTCCCGGCCTGTCCCTGTCGCCTGCAGCCCAAGGTTTTAAAGGTAAGAGTCTCAGTGACACTTGAGATGCAATACTTTGTATTGGTCTGAGGAACTACAGGTTTTGATTGGTCGATACTTGTCTCACAAATGTCCTACAAATAGTGAAATGTATCATGAACAAACTCTAAGCCAAGTAAGTTACAGAAACAAAGTTTACTATTTTAATGGAATTGGGACCACTTCAGAGTAGTATTTGGACCATTGATGGCCCACGACCCTCTGTTTGACCAGCCCTGCACTGAACAGTTGAGCTGAGTTTAGCTCTGAGGTGATTGTGAAGCTAGGAGTCTGACCCACAGCATCAGAAATAATCAATCACAGCAGAACAGCCTCCAGAAGAACCAATCAGCTCCAACCTGTGGACATGTCAGAGACTCACAGGGTCTTACTGACTCTGTTTCTGTTTTCAGGATGCATCTGTTTTGGCGAGCAGAGAGAACAGAGGTATGTCCTGCTTTTATCCTGGTTATAGCCCTGATCTAGCCCCGGTCCAACCCTGTCCTCTCTTCTCTCAGACCGTGTGGTAGAGAGGCTGACGGCGGCCATCTTGGACCTGGTGGAGTTGTACTGCAGTTCCTTTAACGCTAACTTCCAGCCGTGTCCTCAGAGTCTAAACTGCTCTGCTCCGGTACAAGAGGCCGGTCTGGTCTCCAACCTGCTGTCCTTCAACATCTACGCAGCCCACAGGGTTCCCATCACCTGGGCCGCCAGGTAAGCCCCGCCCACACACACAAACACCGCCCCCAAAGTCCTTGTAACCCGAGTCCAGTCCCGTCTTGTGAAAGTTCAGATTAAAGGAGGCAGAGAGTTGAAGGGATTCAAAATCTAGAAATGAGACATGTTTTTGGTTCTTTTTTTTTTTTTGTTACCCAAAAACAATAAAGTGGAACCCAGACTTAAACCAAACAAATCCTGTCTTGTTTTTTTCAGCAGCGTTTTCTGGTTTTAGACAGAGTCTGTGTCTTATGGCTCTTTGTGTCGAGATTTGGTTCAGTCCTGGTTTAGATGTGGTTTAGTCCTGGTTTAGTCCTCCTTTAGATTTGGTTTAGTCTTGGTATAGACGTGGTTTAGTCCTGGTTTAGTCCTGCTGTAGATCTGGTTTATTCCTGGTATAGACCTGGTTTAGTCCTGCTGTAGATCTGGTTTATTCCTGGTATAGACCTGGTTTAGTCCTGGTTTAGATTTGGTTTAGAACTGGTTTAGACACAGTTTTGTCCCGGTTTAGTCCATGTTTAGACCTGGTTTAGACCTGGTTTAGACCCTAAGGCCTCAGACTACAGTTATGACTACCTTTACATCAGAGACACCTCAGATCTTATACCGCTTATTCGGGGCCGGGTCGCGGGGGCAGCAGTCTAAGCAGAGACACCCAAACTTCCCTCTCCCCAGACAGCTCTTCCGGGGGGATACCGAGGCATTCCCAGGCCAGCCGAGAGACATAGTCCCTCCAGCGTGTCCTGGGTCTTCCCCGAGGTCTCCTCCTGGTGGGAATGTTACTGTTCACCAGCCCGCCGCCTTTCACCACTGGCAACTTCAGAGTAGTGGAGAGTCCAGCCTCTTGAGGAGTTGGGTTCCAGAGCTCAAGCTGTGGAGATGAGCCCGACTATCTCTAGTCGGTGTCTCTCAACCTCGCGCAATAGCTCAGGCTCCTTCCCCGTCAGCGAGGTGACATTCCATGTCCCTAGCGCCAGATTCTTTGTCCAGGGATTGGGTCGCCGAGGCCCCTGCCTTCGACTGCCGCCCAATCCACATTGCACCGGCCCCTTACGGTTCCTCCTGCGCCGGTTCCTTCTGCGCCGGTTCCTCCTACGTCGCTCTTTCAGTCTGAGCACGGCCACCAGGCGCTCGCATACAAGCCCCAACCCCGGGCCTCTCTCCAGGGTGGGGCCCCGGTTGCGCCATACTGGGCAACGTCACGGTCCTTGATATTGTCCTATCCATAAGGGGATTCCATTTCATCCCTCCTGACCGCCAGGGGCGGTGCATTAAGCACTGAATGATCATCTTTGCGCATGCGCAGGTCGAGAATATAATATCAACAAAGTCACTTGTGACCTCCCGGTGACCCACGCGGGGCTATTTAGTCACGTGATACCGGGAGCTCAGTCCGTTTTTGTCTTCTCGCGCGTAGGTTAAGCTTTATGGTGGAGACTTGTGTTATACGATCCACTATTGTTTATACACTCAGCTCGTAGCTTGTAGCCTCGTGCATTGTGAGTTTTTTTTAACCATAATCGGAGCAGAGGGAGTGCCTCGCCCTCCAGAGGCTGCACAAGCTAGACGTTGTTTTGAATCACGGACGCTGGTAAGCTAAGGTCCATAGTGTGGTGTGCAACAGATGGTAAGTTCACTTTCCGTGTTTGACTAAGCTATGTATATAATTTGTGAATTGCCGCCGTGTTCGGCTGAGCTAAATACATTTGGTTTGCTTTCCGTGTTTTCGGCTGAGCTATATATATTTTGTGAATTGCCGCCGTCTTTGGCTGAGCTAAATACATTTGGTTTGCTTTCCCTGTTTTCGGCTAAGCTATATATAATTTGTGAATTGCCGCCGTGTTCGGCTGAGCTAAAGACATTTGGTTTGCTTCCGTGTTTTCGGCTAAGCTATATATATTTTGTCAATTGCCGCGTGTTCGGCTGAGCTAAGTACAATTGGTTTGCTTTCCGTGGTCGGCTAAGCTATACACTGTTAACGTGCGGCTGCGTTCGGCTTAAGTAAACGTGTATTTGAATTGCGTATTTTGGAACGAGGGTAACTTCGGTCCCAAGTAGTATCCCGCGGTGGAATCACTAGTGGCGTTTTCAGCTCAAGGTGATTCGCAGGGGTAATTGTACTTACTGGGGGTAACTAGTGGCGGTTCTTGCTTGACCTGATCTCCCTTGAAGAAGGCTAGTAGTGTTGACTGTCATGCTGTAGGGCGTGTTTAGCCCCCCTCCAGCCTGATGATGCCCCTCCTGCTTGGGAGTTGGTCATCTCAGGGAGGGTCTCACAGATGACGCGTTTACAAACTGCAGCATTATGCCCCGGTCTGTACGGGTGGCTAGGTTGACAGCTGTTGAACAGCCTTTTGCTTATTCAACAGAATTGCAGCCTGCTCAGTTACAAGCTGGACAGGGTACACGGCTGAAGCGCCCAGCTGGTGGGGCTGCGCCTCCTGTTCCGAAGAAATGCTCAAAGGGAGAACTGTCCAAGAAGGTGGACAATCTTTCTTTAGAGTTGGCCGAAATGAAGGCCATCCTCCAGTCATTTCGGGCTGGAGAAGTCCTCGAGGCGGCTGCACATGTGCAGGACGAAACCTCTCCTTGTGAGGATGATGCCATTTCGGTGGCGGCTTCAGACTCGTTCTTTCAGGAGACTCAGGAGACGAGCCCTGAAGCGTCTGAAGCCGGGTCCCATGCCTGTGACTGTTCTCGAGCATATAGAGCGCTTGGGGCTGAGAGTGAACTTCGAAAAGAGCAAGTTGGTGCCGACACAGCATACAGTCTTTCTTGGGGTCAGTCTGAATACAATCTCAATGAAAGCTTGTCCCTCTACTCAGCGGATCAACAGCATTGTAATCATGCTATCTGTTTTTCAAGGGGGCAGGGCACTGCCCTTTGTCTGGCCCTTCTGGGCATGTTGACAGCCACCTCCAATGTGGTGCCTCTGGGACTGCTCTGGTTGCGCCCAATGCAGATCTGGCTGAACAATCTACATTTAGATCTGACAAGGTACGTGCACAGGTACAAAAGGATACTCGTGTCACCCCAGTGTCTCGACTCCCTGTCTTGGTGGAGGGACAGGAGTTGGATTACACAAGGCGTTCCCTTGGGCTCTCTACCAGCACGGAGAGAGGTTGTATTTACGGATGCCTCCTCCACGGGTTGGGGTGCGTTGTGACAGGGCCGCATGGTCAAGGGGGAGTGGCCCCGACATATGTACACAAGGCACATAAATGTTCTGGAATTAATGGCCGTACATCTGGCCCTGCGCCATTTCCTCACGGGCCTGCGAGGCAGGCATGTACTAATTTGTTCCGACAACATGTCGGTGGTCTACTAAGTGAACCACATGGGCGGAGTACACTCAGAGAGACTTACACAGGAAACTCGACGTCTCCTGACGTGGGCGACACTCTATTTTCCCAGCCTAAGGGCAGTCCATGTTCCCGGGGTGCGGAACAGAGTGGTGGACTATCTGTCCCGGCAGAAAGTGTTACCGGGGGACTGGAAACTTCACCCAGAGGTGGTGGAGCACATCTGGGGGACTTTTGGCAAGGCAAAGGTGGACCTTTTTGCTTCGAGGGAGGCTACCCATTGTCCCCTGTGGTTCTCCTTGACAGACAGCACCAGTTCGTTGGGCCTGGATGCGCTGGCGCACGACTGGCCGAAGGTGCTCCTGTACGCGTTTCCTCCATTCCCTCTAATAGACCACACGCTCCGCAGAGTCCTTCAGGAGGGACACAGACTCCTCCTGGTGGCCCCTTACTGGCCGGCGAGGACGTGGTTTCCAATGCTGCACAGGCTCTGCTGCGGCTCCACTATGCGTCTCTCCTCCAGGACAGATCTCTTGTCAAAGATGGGGGGACGAATATTACATCCCGTTCCCGATCACCTCCAGCTATGGGTCTGGCCGCTACAGGGCCTGGATCGGGCTTCTCTGAGTTTGGCAGGGATGTGGAGCATACCATAAGAAACGCTCGGGCACCCTCCACACAATTGTTGTATGACAATCGATGGAAATTGTTTGAGAGGTGGTGTCGTGACAGGGGACAGGATCCAATAGACTGTCCCATGTCATCCATTCTATTGTTTTAACAAGGACTCCTAAATCAGGGACGGTCACCGTCTACCCTGAAAATATATGTGGCAGCAATCTCCTGTCGACATGTGGAAGTCGATGGCAAGACTGTCGGAAGTAATAGGCATGTTTCCTTATTTTTGAAGGGCGCTCGGTGATTACATCCACCTACACGGCCAGTGGTACCTTCATGGGACTTGACCATGGTCCTGGATGCCCTGAAGTCACCGCCGTTTGAACCTTTGACGGAGGTAGGGCTGGGTACCGAACTTCGATACCTTTATGGTATCGAATGAAAAACTTCGATTCTATGGGTATCGAAAAATTATTTATCTTTCGGTGCCAAATTTCGGTTCCAAAAGCCAAGCGGCCGGGTTTTTTTTTTTTTTTTGCCAAGCGGCTGTGTCTGTGTGAGCTTGTAGCATACGTGCATGTAAGGAACTACATTTGCCGTGATTGGCTGTCCACCACCACGTGACGTGACGGTGGGATATCTGAAGATACTCGCACTCACACAACACAAGTGTAACGTTAGTTGTTTTTTCTCCAAACGTTCCAGTTTTATAATGCCAAAGAGATCTAAAGTGTGGCTACACTTTATAAAAGTGGATGCCGAGTCAGCAAAGTGTAACATATGCGACAAGTGTATTGCAACCAAAGCCGACAATACCACAAATTTAATGAAGCATTTGACCATGCACGGGATCAATATGAAGACTGTAAAGGAACCAGAGGAGCCTTGCACCATCGAGTCAAACCTGCCCCCTTCAACATCATCTGGCATTTCTGACATTGTAGCAGGTAAGAAAGGAAGATATTACCTTTTAGCGAACAGAAGTTAAAGTAATTGTTTACGCTAACACGAGTGGTTTGAGTGTGTGGATGCAACTCTGCGTTGCGATGTAACGTTACCCAGGCGCTAGCTTTAACCTTATTCTTTGACCAGGCAACATCTTTGTTTTTCCAACGTAACGTTAAGGTTTCACATTTTAGAAATACTTGACAGATAAGTGTAATTTCCCTACTTAAACCTGAGGTTGACTACCACTGGTTGACTACCACTTTATGTATGTTAGCTTATGCTGCTAGTCGGTTGCTGTAGCGTTAGCGCTGTTATTTCCTCCTTCACATTAGCCTCTGCCTCCTTTGCAGGAAGGCATGGCGATAGAAGTAACAACCAACAGCATGACCAGCACCTCCAGATTCAGGAGGAGATACAACTGTACAGAGGTTTGCCGTGTACACTCAACACTCAGTGAATCCAGCAACTTGGTGGTGGAGTAAGAAGGACACACTGCCAATGCTATCCAGCTTGGCAGCCAGGTTTCTCTGTGTACAAGCCTACACAAATACAGTTTGATTTTGCACTAAAAGTTTTTTTTTTTTTTTTACATTCCTTTGAATTTTAGTTGGTTCAATATTAGGATGTACACAATATAATTTATTTATAATATGTTCATGTTGTGGCAAAAAGGTTTCTCTTTTTTTGTACATTTTGGCCAAGTTAGGATTGATACGATGTGTGAAGTGTGAGTGTGAAGTGTTACCAGAATTTGTTTTAATTAAGATGAAAAAGTTTTGTGTTTAATGTATTTGTGTTGATTTTGAAATGGATTTTAAAACACATGGTATCGAAAAAAGTATCGTTAGGAACCGGTATCGAAACTGAGGTATCGAAATTGGCACCGGATCGAAAGATTTTGAACAATACCCAGCCCTAGACGGAGGTAGGCAATAAATGGGTGTCTATGAAGACGGCATTTTTATTAGCAATGGTTTCTGCCAAACGTATTGGAGAACTACAGGCGCTGTCTGTAGTCCTGTGAGTCCTGCTGTCGGTGGAATCCAGACAGGTCAGGGGTCTCTCTTTGGCCGGATGTCTCCTTTGTTCCCAAGGTGATTTTCAGGGCAACGAGTATTCAGCCGTCCGAGCTCAAGATGTGTATTTAAAAGCAACCGCTGCAATGCGCAAAACAAACCGGCAGTTTGTCTGCTGTGCTGGCCCACGTAAGGGCCAGGCACTGTCTAAACAACGCCTGGCGCAATAGGTGGTGAGTACCATTACCCAGGTATACAATGCCCGGGGCCAACCACTACCGGTGGGAGTGAGGTGTCACGCTACAAGGGGCATTACCACTTCCTGGGCAGCAATGACTGGGGTGCCTTTGGAGGTAATCTGTGCTGCGGCGTCATGGACTACTCCGCATACGTTCACCAGATTTTACAGACTGAACATAGCCACCCCCCATCCACTGGAGGGAGTTCTATGGCTGGACACTTCTACGTCCTAAAAAGGTATGCTGGATTAGGGTCTGCTGATTCCTCGTGACCTTGCTGGTATACTTCATCCACTGCTTAATGCACCGCCCCTGGCGGTCAGGAGGGATGAAATAGAATGAGAGTTACGAATGTAACTACGGTTCTATGAATCCCGGATGACCGCCAGGGCAGTCAGTCCCTCGGAGTCCTTGTACTTGCAAGAAGGTAAAGGGACTGAGCTCCCGGTATCACGTGACTAAATAGCCCCACGTGGGTCACCGGGAGGTCACAAGTGACTTTGTTGATATTAGATTCTCGACCTGCGCATGCGCAAAGATGATCATTCAGCACTTAATGCACCGCCCCTGGCGGTCATCCGGGATTCATAGAACCGTAGTTACATTCGTAACTCTCGTTTTAACCGCTCTTTGTCTGGCCTGTCACCTAGGACCTGTTTGCCTTGGGAGACCCTACCAGGGCCATATAACCCCAGACAACATAGCACCTAGGATCATTCAGGCACACAAACCCCTCCACCACGATAGGGTGGCGGTTCAAGGAGGGGGTCAATATACTGTGAATCAAAAATCAGTCTAAACCAGCTCATGTTATTTTAAAGCAAGAGGTGATGGCTGTCCAGTTGGCACTGATTTTAATATTAATCTTTATCATGTTTGTTCCTGAAAAGCAAATCTGGTTTTCAATTGGTGATACAGACTTGACTCTGTCATTAAAATGGTCATTCATAAATAAAGCAGAACCCATTGCAAACAAGAGTCGGGAATGATATTTACAAGCTCTTCAAATGTTAAACGTGTCTCCACTGCACAAGAGACATATTCAGGTGTTCTTTGTCCTGAGTCTGATTGATGGCTGATAAAAGACATGTTTGTGAATTAAATGTGTCGTGCAGACAGACCTCTCAAAGCTTTATTCTTGTTTAGTTGGGGGAGGGAGGGGGGGACAAAGAGTTGAGAGACAAAGAGTCTCGGCCTGGGAACCATTGTGATCTCTGACCCCTGACAGACTGCTGTGGCTGGGCCAGGGCCCAGAGTCTAACACCTCCTCTTCCTCCTCCTGTTGTAGACCTGAGCTCAGACCAGAGGGGTGATGTAACTGATTTAAATATTATGTAAATATATTCAGATATGTGTAAATCACCAGAGGAAGCCTTGTGAGACCTTCTCTTCTCAAATTGTCTGAACTCATGCACAAAAAAATGAACCTCTGAGGTGTGTTTACTGGGTTTTTTGGTGTTGACAGGTTTGAAGAAGCCTCTGATAAGATAAAACAGAACTTTATTGATTTCACAGAGGGGAAATTAAAAACAAGTAAAGCGCAAAAGATGAGTAAATGCAATAGAATAAAAAAGTACTCTCAGCAGCATTTTAAATATAAAATATGAAGGTTAAATTAAACAATAGCTATCTACAGTATATACATATTTACAAAGTGATGGTCAAAGTGAAGGCCTCTTTATGATGTCTTTCAAAGTCAAGGGTCAGAGTCAGGTTTATTTAGTCAGCCGATTTAAAACGACCACTAACTACATTAACTCAAGAGGAATAAACCCAGGGAACTGAAATCTGAATTACAATATTCAATGGAAACCTGACTATTGTTCCTGCTATAACTGAATAGGGTCTAAGTAAGAACGATTATTCTGAACAGAATTCTAACCTGAGCATGTGAGCTGTCCTCAGAGCTGAGAGAGAGAGAGGTTTATACCACCTGTGACCACTCCAGGATGGGCCCAGAGCTGCTGCACTGGTTTGGGAACTGCTTTGAAAGAAGTTTTACCACACGACGGTCAGAGACAAGTTAAGACTGAAGGCCCTAAACACATAATAGTTTAGTATTCAGCTACAGCCTTTACAGGAAACCCACGTGTGTGACTTAGAACTGTGCCATTAGTGAAGGTTAAAGCACCTACAACACAATTCTAAGTGTGTGTTTTCGTTCCAGTTACGAGGGCTTCTTTCTGTCCTGTTCTCTGACTCATGGAGGATCAGAGCTCTGTGCCCCTCAGCACACGTCCAAGCAGTCTGTCAGCAAGTACCTCTTCCACCTGGTCGTCTGGGACCACAGGTAACTCATCTGAGAAACACACACCTGAGATGTACACACATACCTGAGATGTACACACATACCTGAGGTACACACACACCTGAGATGTACACACGCAGCTGAGGTGTACACACACACCTGAGATGTACACACATACCTGAGATGTACACACATACCTGAGGTGTACACACAGCTGAGATATACACACAGCTGAGGTGTACACACGCACCTGAGGTGTACACACAGCCTGATATGTACACACACTCTAGGTACACACACACCTGAGATGTACACACACACACCTGAGATGTACACACACACACACCTGAGATGTACACACACACCTGAGATGTACACACACTCTAGGTACACACACACCTGAGATGTACACACACACCTGAGATGTACACACACGCCCTAGGTACACACACCTGAGCTGTACACACACACACACCCTAGGTACACACACACCTTAGATGTACACACATCTGAGATGTACACACACACACCTGAGATATGTGACGTTGAGCTTAAATAAATTAATACAAATATATATAGTCCTTAAGTAGTCTGCCTTAATCAAAACTTCATTAAATGCAGTGTTTCCTCTCAGAAGCCGAGGGAAGCCAGGCTTCCTCAGTTTTTCAGACAAAAGTTCTCATTGATATAAATTCTAAATACAGTTTATCTTTTGTGTCGTTTCCATTCGTTTCTTCTTTATTTCTCTGTAATTACTCTCATTTCATCACGTATCAAACACGGCACTCTAAAGGTTTTGTGTTGAATGTACGAAGAAACGCTGTGCTGCTCTGAGCTCTCTTCCTATGTGAAATCAAATAAAGGAATTTTAACCAATTGGTTGAGCCTTTGTTATGGCACTGCCCCTCTGTGATTGGTCGAATTGATCCAGAGGAAGCTACTTTGCCCCTGGCCTCCGTAGCTCTGAACACAAATCAGATTACAGTGTTGATGTCACGTGATTTAAAGCCCCTACAGAGCCGGACAAAGTTACCCATTGAACAGCAGCTTAAAATGAAATCTGATGGCAGGCCAACATCAAAAATTGAGCTGCGTTCAGAGAGGAAAAAGGGTTTTTGGACATTTATTACTGAGAACTCTGCCCGCACTGACTGCCAGCGTTAAACTTCAGCAGCTGTTTTATTGGCCCTGGATTATTTTTGATAAGAACGGCTGCTTGACCAACATTTCCAGGGCCCTGTCTGAAACTGGATCAGGAGGTTTAGCGGTAAGTTCAGGGTTAACCCTGGGTTTTCAGTTTCAAAAGCTGGTTCACTTTATATTGAGGAAGATCTCTGGTAAGTTAGGCTGAACGGCTGAACTGCGACACAACGATAGAAACATGGATCACTGACCAATCAGCAAAACAAAACAATCTGCAGATGTCATATGGAGGTGCCGAGGAGGAAAGACGCAGCTGAGACAGATAACACTGTCATTACTGGCTCCTGAATTAACTGAGCACTTGCTGCATAGTAAGAATGATCAGTTCATGTTTGGGTCGTGGTGCTGGTGTGTTTTTGTTGTTGTATGGCTATAAAGTAAAACACGTTTGAGACATAGACATAATTATTCTATTATTTATTCTGGGTTTGCATTAAGTGGAATGTTTCATAAATTGTTATAAGAATTCTTTATCCTTATGTTATCCAGAGAGACACGGAGACAGATTATATTATAAAAAGCGAAAGGCCAGGTTTTATTCTTGCAAGGTACAGAAGTGAGTTTTTCTTAAAGAAGTAAACAAAACATGAGATTTTATATCAATGCAGTGGGGCCTGTCAGAGGGAGGTGTATTTCTCATACACCCTCCTCCAAGGTCCCAGCTTCAGGTGCAGAAGTCCCCTGGCAAGCCATGTATCTAGTTATGTCTACTCCATGCTTGGACTAACGTGGAGGACATGACATGATTTGACATGACCTGTAGAGAACTATGAGCACCCAGTAACTATAAACAATATAAACAATTATAATAATAAAAAATATTATAACATAAATATATAAGGTTCCAGGAAGTTCCAGTTTATTGAATAAAGAAAAGAGGGAGAGGAAGGAGTTATAAATGCTGATGTAAATATATGCTATAAAATAAATGCTCTAAATAAGCTGTCTGGCTCTGGACATCTGAGGCTTCAGGCGTTCCTGATTCAGTATCCTCCTTCGCCTGGCCTCTGCAAAAAAACTTTTAAGACTAGTACCAGTTTATTATTTCACAAATCAGGGCTCTAGACTAACTTTTTTCATCACCGTCCTAGTAACGTCCTGAAAGCCAGTTCCAACAGTCCCTAGGTAAAGGTCAAGTGTTCCCATATTTATTTAAAATATAGGCTAATGTTTGTCCATTTGTAAGTTTATAAATAAACAAAAATAAAATCTATTTCTGCATGCGTTTACATACCATTTAATTTGCTTATAAGGCTAGGTACTTTGAATAAGTGGATATTAACAAGTAACTTAAAATCTCCAATAAATCTGCCTCTGATGGATTTAGACCTGGTTAATTACATTACATTTTATTTAGTCATTTAGCAGACGCTTTTATCCAAAGCGACTTACAAGTGAGGAAAAACAATGGAAGCAATTTTAACAACACAAGGTACAAAAAGCATAAGTGCACAAAAAACTAGTCAGTGTTTGTCAGTCAGGTGTTGACACAGCAGTAGATCATTCCACCAATGTGGAACAGATCCAGAGAAGGTATGTGAGAGTGATTTTTTACCTTTTTGGGACGGTACCACCAGCCGTTGTTCATTTGCAGAGCGCAGGGATCTGGTAGGAACGTAGGTCTGTATTAGTGAGTGAAGATATGAGGGGGCGGTGCCAGTGGTGGTCTTGTAGGCCAAGAGCATAGCTTTGAACTTGATGCGGGCGTCAACCGGGAGCCAGTGTAACCTAATGAATAGAGGAGTTACGTGCGCTCTCTTTGGTTCATTAAAGCCCACTCTTGCCGCTGCATTCTGGATCAGCTGCAGAGGTTTGGTTGTGCAGGCGGGGAGTCCAGCCAGTAGAGCATTGCAATAATCCAGTTTGGACAAGACAAGAGCCTGGACTAGAATTTGCGTAGAGTGCTCTGATAGGAAAGGTCTAATTTTCCTAATGTTGTAGAGGATGAATCTACAGGAGCCAGGTGGTGCTGGCGACATGACTTGTGAAGTTTAGCTGATCATCAATTACCACTCCCAGATTTCTGGCAGTGCTGGACGGTGTAATGGTTGATGGGCCTAGTTGAATGGAGAGGTTATGGCAGGTCCCTGGTTTGGCCGGAATCACAAGCAGTTCTGTTTTTGCAAGGTTCAGCTGCAGGTGATGGTCCTGCATCCAAAGTGAGATGTCACACAGACATGCTGAGACTCGAGCAGAGACCGTCGGATCGTCAGGTTGAAATGACAGGTGGAGTTGAGTGTCATCTGCAGCAGTGATAGGAAAAGCCATGCTTCTGGATGACAGAGCCAAGGGATGTCATGTATATGGAAAAGAGTAGCGGTCCACAGAGTTTCCGCTAGAAAAAAATGGTGCCGGTCAAAGTGACCGGCAGAGGTTTCGTATTCCGGACATTTTTTTCGTTACCATCAACTACCTCACATCTTAGCCATGGGAACTTGTCACTCCATTCCGACCGATACGCCCTACACTTTGGCTTTTTCTCCGGTGGTGGCGGAGGTCGTCTGGCTGAGCCTCCGCCGCGGAGCTGTCTGGCTCTGGACATCTGAGGCTTCGGGCGTTCCTGATTCAGTATCCTCCTTCGCGTCTGGCCTCTGAAAAAAAACTTTTAAGACTAGTCTGCCTGGGCCTGGCCATATTTGAAACGTCTCTCAATAGTTCGTGGTTTAGGTCTATATTATAGCCGTTAGGCGTACGCTTTATTTGAAATGCAACATGCATCGTTGTTTAAAAACTTTCAAACGGTCGATTCAGATTGTGTTGGGGGGCGGGGCCGGGGTTATTAGGCAGTTTTAATCTGACAATTTGACCGGAGAGATTTAATTTTGTCGGACATTTAATTTTTTTCCCGGCCAATGACCGGTAATTACCGGACAACGGAACCCCTGGCGGTCCAAGCACTGAGCCCTGTGGCACCCCTGTATTGAGATGTTGGGACTCGGAGACCTTATTTCTCCAGGATACTCTGAATGACCTATGCGAGAGGTAAGACTTGAACCATTGCAACGCCATTCCAGAGACACCCATCGCCCTGAGAGAAGATAGGAGGATGTGATAAATAACAGTTGGACACCCCTGGTCTTTACTCTGGCTGCCGCAGAGACTCACAGAAGACAGCATGTAATCCAGAACATTATCTCTAGTGGCTCAGTGGTAGAGCGGCCGTCCTTCGACCGGCAGGTGGGCAGTTCGATCCCCGCTCTCCCCACAGTTCATCCTGTCGTTGTGTTCTTGGGCAAGACACTTAACCCACCTTGCCTCCAGTGGTCTTCTAGCTGTAACACTTGTGAATGGAAGCTTAATGTAAAGCACTTTGAGTGCCTACTACAGTAGGTGGAAAAGCACTATATAAAAAAAATAAATAACACTTAGACTTGTTTTTGTTGAATGCTCATTAAGTCCCGCTTGTTAATCCCTGATCGTCCGTGCGGAGCCAACTCGGCCCGGGACCGGTCTGTGCAGCAGGAGAGACACACAGTGAGCGCCTTTTGCCAAAGTGGATTTATTTATGCTGCCACACCTCTGATTTGAACGAGGAGGAGACTTCCTCAATATCCACATCCACACTCTCGTGGTCATGCTAGAAACAACTTATTGAAAGTGAGTTGACAGTAAACAGAGCGGCCCTTGTTGTTCAAAACATGAATCGTGATTCAATTAACATCTCAACCGACTTGAAGCATCATTTATGTTAATAAATTTTCAACTGTCACTGGTTAATTGTTACATCACTAAGCAGCACTACCTTTCCCCTTTCTCTGACCTGGCATCTCTGTGGTCTTTCTGTTTCAGGATCAGTTTCCCAGTGCAGATAAACCAGCTCCCACGAGAGTCCCTCCTCACTGTAACGCTCTTCGCCAGCGCTGTGCCGCCCCCTGGAGGAATGGAGGAGAAGAGCAAACAGAGACGCAGCATCGAGGCTCTGGGCTGGGTCACCATGCCGCTCTTCAACTTCAGACAGTCAGCATCTCTCTCTTAACTCACCACAGCACTCTGTCAGGCTCCAGTCACACTGTGGAGTTTAGGATCAGAGTCATTAAAAAAAGGTTAACGTAAAAGCATCTGGACTCTCTAGTCTCTAATATTGTAGGTGGCTGAATATGTGCTGCTTAGTTGCTTTTTGATTCTAGCCTCTGCAGCACAAGCTGGGAGTCATCAGGACTCTTCAGCACAGAGCACAAGATTCACAATGTAAGATTCAAAATAGACTTTATTGGTCCCCAATGGAAAACTAGTCATGTGTGGATCATATTACATGTAAACATAAATAGACACAACAAAGATTACAAGCCACACTATACAGCCCATTTTTTCAGGCGCAATAATCTTCAGGAAAATGAAATGGCACAAGAGGTGCCCACAACCTCAGAAGGTCAACGGAAAGAAGAACAACACATCCGTAAAGCCCTGAGAGACTCTGGATACCCCAAATGGACTTTTAACAAAACCAAGAGGACACAGAAAACAAACAGACAGGAACCAGAGACAAAAGGGAAGGATGTAGTTATCCCTTATGTGTCTGGTTTATCTGAAAAACTTAAAAAGATTTTCTACAAACACAACATTCCAGTCCACTTTAAACCTGGGAACACTCTGCAATGTCCCAATGTTGTCCAGAGAGGCCAGATGGTTTGAGAGAGGGGTGCACAAAGCCATTTTTGTGAAAATGGAAAAGGCCTCTTTGAACAGAGGAGGTGTCCTCAGATTCATGTTGCCTAGTATTTATAACAGTGTTTTGAAACCTAAAACCAAAGAGTTGCACTCTAGAACAGGGGTTCCCAAACTTTTCAGACCGCAACCCCCAATATCAGACTGCACTCACTCTCTCACTCTCACACACACACAAATATGAAAAACAGCCCGCGGCAACTGTGTTAAAGTAGCCTGCGGTCTTGGCAACATGCCGTCACTTAACTGTAATAATAATCAGAGCAAACAAAGTTTTACTAAGTTTTACAAAGTTTTACTTTTAGTTTATTTTAATTATCCCAAATTTTTACTCAAGAAGACCCAGTCATTACAACCTTTTTAAAAATATATAAAAATATAAAAAAAAAAAAAAAAGAAAAAAAGATATATATATATATATATATATATATATATATATACATATATATATATATATATTTTATATTAAAAAAAAGAAGAAATCTGGAAATCATCTCGCGACCCCCCGCCCACCACCACACTTTGGGAAACACTGCTCTAGAACAACAAACACAGCACCTGAATGGAGCAGTGTCACTAACGACTCTTCTGAGCCTTAACTGTCTCTCACATCAGGAGTCACACTGTCCTTTCAGAGCCAACGACTATGAGACCAGAACAGCCTGGTCCAATCAGGTTTGGTTTCATGTTAAGCCCCTCCCTCTAGAGATAAAGCTTAGCTCTCTTAGAGTTGTTCTCAGAATTGATAAAGTCTCTTGTAATTAGAGACGAAACATCTTCACCTTGAAAACTGAGTCCAGATGCTTTTACTTTAACCTTTTTTTCAAGATGACCTGAGAACCTTCACAGACATCACAGTCATTAGGCTTTATGTTGAGACATGATTAAAGACAGATCCACAGCCGACAGTGTAACTCAACTTCCGCTCACCTTTCCTTAAACACTTCTGTTTTTGCTGACAGTGTCCTGACCTGTGGCCGAAAGCTCCTGGGTCTGTGGCCTTCAAATCCAGGACCAAACGCTCGACCCAGCTCACCTAACTTCAGCCAACCAGACAGTGTCATTCTGCAGGTAACTACAGACAGAGTCCTGTAACTACAGACAGAGTCCTGTAACTACAGACAGAGTCCTGTAACTACAGACAGAGTCCTTGTTTAGTCTGTTGCCAGATGAAAGCGGTGCTTAACATCAGCTCTGTGTCTCAGATCTGTTTTGTTGAGTGTTAATTTTCACTGGAAGTTGTGACTGTATCAGAAAAGAACAAATTTGATAAAATGCAGTATGAACTCTGAGAGGTGGTAGAACTCTCTCTGCCCCCGCTGTACAGCTCTGAGTCTCAGGAACACATAGTTTCCTTTTGAGGGAATGAGACTTCAGACCTGCTTCCCCTGAATTCCAGTACGGTCAAGTGTTTTAGGGACATGGACTAGTTTCAACACAGTTTTAGCCTTTGACATTTCATCTTCATTACTTGGACCCTCCTTTTTTCAGTTTATGCTGCTCTCAAGAAGACCCAGTCACCGGATTTTAGAGATACCCTGTTTGTCTCAGGATTTTGATCTTGTATCTTGTCTGGCTCTTGAGGATTTTGGTTTATTTTTAAATGTGGACTGTCTTTGTCTGTTTAAGGTGGATTTCCCCACATCGTCGTTCGAGGTGCGGTTTTCGACCCCGGCTCCAGCTGAGTTCTGTCCTCAGTACGACTTCAGTCGACTGGACTCTGTTAGTCAGATCCAGCTGCAGGACGTGTTGCACAAGAAGGCCGCCTTCTGGTACAAAACCTGTTAAAATACTGCTAAATCCTGTTCTGATGCTGTTAAAACCTGTTTCAGATCCCTCTAAACCCTGTTCTCTGTATATTTATCAGGCTGACAGTAGAGGACAAGCGGCTGCTGTGGGAGAAGAGAGCCTTCTGTCAATCCCAAAGCTCAGCGCTGCCCCTGGTCCTCAGCAGTGCCCCCTGTTGGCAGTGGACCTGTCTGCCTGAGATCTACGGGCTGCTGCAACAATGGGTGTGTCTGGGACATCTGGACGCTCTGGGATTGCTGCACGCTCAGTAAGTCTCAGGGTCTGGTTAAGTCAGGGGTGGATCTAGGCTTTTTCTCAGACAGGGTCTGTTAGAGGGTATTTAGTCCACATCACTGAGCGTGACATTCAGGTCTACACAGATTTTACATTCACTCTTTGTTTCAATGAAATAAACTACTCACCAATGTTAGTTTTATTTTTCTTTTCTGCTCTTTACCTCTGACAAACATTATAACTTTAAAACAGGAATGCAAATTATAAATATGTGCTTTGATTTGTATTAAATTATCTTACAGTACATTTCTGAATGACTAAAATCAGTAATCTAATGGTCCTTCTCAAACAAAGCAGAGATGAGTGACAGGGGCCACTTCAGGGTCAGTCCAATTTATCCAGAGCCAGAGAAATATTAAATAATTGTCAATAATATAGATATTTTTTCAGATTCCTTCATGTTCATTCTTCCCTTTTACATCTAAAGTCTGTGACAGGTATGTGTTGATGCTAAAGAGCCATCGTTGGTTTAATGACATATCTGTGTTCAGGTTCCCAGACCAGGAGCTAAGGAGGTCTGCTGTTCAGTGGATGGACTCCATCTCAGACCCAGAGCTGCTGGACTTTCTGCCCCAGCTTGTTCAGGTGAACCTTTTATTCATTCTACAATTACAGCTTGTTCCTCTGGAGCTAAAGGGTTAGACCCAGACACCTGAAGCTTTTGAACCTAACTGAGTTTTGGTCCTGTTCTGGTCCCTTTCTGGTCCGTCTTCAGGCTCTAAAGTACGAGTGTTATCTGGACAGTTCTCTGGTGCGGTTCCTTCTGAGGAGAGCCATCGGAGACGTGCGCATAGCTCACTACATTTTCTGGTCAGTCTCTACTTTAGAATCCTTGACAAAGCTCTTATTTGTATTAATCAACTCTTATGAATAATTATTGTGCTTGTTTCTTGAGGCTGCTGAAGGACAACCTGCAAGATGGACAGTTCTCCGCTCGCTACCAGAATCTTCTGGCCGCTCTCCTCTGCTGCGTCGGACGAGGAGCAAGAGACGAGCTTGACAAACAGTTCTGGATGGTCTCTGTCCTCACAGGAGCTGCCCACAGGGTCCGAGAGGCCCCTCTCTCCAGCAGACAGGTGAGCGAGATTCCACCCTCCTGCAGACAGGTGAGGCCCCTCTCTCTTGATGACAGGTGAGAGAGGCCCCTCCCTCCAGCAGACGTGTACACCAGTATCTTAATGAGACTGTACTTTTCTGTAGAAAGTACAGATTTAATACTGAGCCCTGTTTGTGAGACAGGTGTGTTTGTGTTCAAGGTGGTGCTGAGGGAATGTCTAGAGGAGATGAAGCAGTTTTTCTCAGTTAACAGCAGCTGCAGACTCCCCCTGAACCCAGCGCTGGTCGTTAAGGGCATCAACATACAGGTAACATATACTTTACCTGTATACACAGCATACTATATACAGGTAACACTCACAAAACACAGTCAAAGCCAAACAATAAAAGTGATTCTTAAAAGAAAACCTTCTAATGTCCACATCTTGTACACAGCAGACATCTTACTGGATCTGTCTGCTGCTTTTGACACTGTTAATCATCACATCCTCCTGTCTTCTCTCAGTGCGATGGGTGTCTCTGGAATGGCGTTGCAATGGTTCAAGTCTTACCTCTCGGATAGGTCATTCAGAGTATCCTGGAGAAACGAGGTCTCTGAGTCCCAACATCTCAATACAGGGGTGCCACAGGGCTCAGTGCTTGGACCGCTAATCTTTTCCATATACATGACATCCCTTGGCTCTGTCATCCAGAAGCATGGCTTTTCCTATCACTGCTGCAGATGACACTCAACTCCACCTGTCATTTCAACCTGACGATCCTTGTCCAAACTGGATTATTGCAATGCTCTACCGGCTGGACTCCCTGCTGCACAACCAAACCTCTGCAGCTGATCCAGAATGCAGTGGCAAGAGTGGTCTTTAATGAACCGAAGAGAGCGCACGTATCTCCTCTATTCATTAGGTTACACTGGCTCCTGTTGACGCCCGCATCAAGTTCAAAGCTATGCTCTTGGCCTACAAGACCACCACTGGCTCCGCCCCCTCATATCTTCACTCACTAATACAGACCTACGTTCCTACCAGATCCCTGCGCTCTGCAAATGAACAACGTCTGGTGGTACCGTCCCAAAAAGGAAAAAAAATCCCTCTCACGTACCTTCTCTGGATCTGTTCCACATTGGTGGAATGATCTACTGCTGCTACAAGATCAGCAGATTCTGTAGCCATCTTTAAAAAACACCTGAAAACACATCTCTTCCGTCAACACCTGACTGACAAACACTGAGTTCTACTTCCTTTCTATCGATTCCTTTCTTTAAAAAAAAAGAACTTTTCTCCTATGCTTTGTAAACTGTGCTGGGTTTAAACTGACTAGTTTTTTGTGCACTTGTGCTTTTTGTATCTTGTGTTGTTAAAATTGCTTCCATTGTTTTCCTCATTTGTAAGTCACTTTGGATAAAAGCTTCTGCTAAATGATTAAATGTAATACACTTGAAGAAAAGGTTAAAGTAAAAGCATCTGGACTCAGTTTTCAAGGTGAATATGTTTTGTCTCTAATTCCAAGAGACTTTATCAATTCTGAGATCAACTGTAAGAGAGCTGAGCTTATAACTCTAGAGGGAGGGGCTTAACCTGAAACTAAACTTGATGGACCAGACTGTTCTGGTCTCATAGTCGTTAGCTCTGAAAGAACAGTGTGACTCTGATGTGAGAGTCTTGAAGGCTCAGGTGAGTCATTAGTAACACTGTTTTTTTTTTAGGTGTTGTTGTTGTTCTAGAGTCAAACTGTTCTGGTTTAGGTTTCAACACACTGTTATAAATACTAGGCAACATGAATCTGAGGACACCTCCTCAGAAAGAGGCCTTTTCCATTTTCACAAAAATGGCTTCCTTCACACCTCTCTCAAACCATCTGGTCTCTCTGGACAACATTTGGATATTGCTGTCCTCAAAGGAATGTCCTTACCAGCTCTCTTACCAGTTGAACTCAGAATTGACAAAGTCTCTTGGAATTAGAGACAAAACATTTTCACCTTGAAAACTGAGTCCAGATGCTTTTGCTTTAAACTTTTTCTTCAAAATGTCCTGGCTGACTGACTTTCACAGACAACGTATACACATCTCAGTAGTTTTACATAAATGTTTATTGATGAGACAAAGATCTATCTTTTCTTTCTAATCTATCTATATAAATAAATCCTCTTCTGTTTCAGTCGTGTTCCTTCTTTAACTCCAACGCTGTTCCTCTGAAGCTCTCCTTCTTAAACATCGATCCTCTCGGAGACAACATCAATGTCATCTTCAAGGTACTGTCTCTTTTCTTCTCTCCTTTCCCCTCTTTTTTTCTTTCTTCTCTCTTATCTCTCCTCTTTCCTTTCATCTCTCCTCTCTTTCCATTCCTCTTTCCTTCCCTTTCTCCTCTCTTTTGCCCTCTCCTTTCCTCGCTCCTTCTACTGTCTCCTCTTCTTTCTCACATCTCCTCTCATTTCTCCACTCTATTTTCCTGTCTCCTTTCCTGTCTCCTCTATCCTTTCCTCTGACAGATCTGAGTGTTTCCTGATGTCTAACAGAGCTGTGTCCTTCTGTTGTCACTCAGTCCGGGGACGACCTGAGGCAGGACATGCTGACGCTGCAGATGATCCGCGTCATGAACAAGATCTGGATCCAAGAGGGACTTGACATGAGGATGGTTCTGTTCAAATGCTTCTCCACCGGCCGAGGGCGAGGTAAGGAGGGACAACCCGGGGGACAAACCTGGTAAAATTGAGAGAATTCTGGGGGAACCTGAGAGAAACCTGAGGGAAATATCATTAAAACCTAAAAAGAAATCTGATAAAATCCAGCTAGACTCTTGTTGAGATGTTCTATCAGTGCTGTTCAATTCTAACTCTACCTCTAATTTTTTTAATATTCCCCAGGGATGGTGGAGATGATTCCTCAGGCCGACACTCTGAGGAGGATCCAGGTGGAACACGGCGTCACCGGTTCATTCAAAGACAGACCTCTGGCTGACTGGCTCCAGAAGCACAACCCTGGCGACGAGCAGTACGACAAGGTACTACCCACCATCGTTAAAACTAAGCCTCTTCCATGTAACCTCTAAAATAGTCTTTGTGTAAGGGCGCCGCCATACGGTGATTTTACAGCAAAATACAGCGATATACCGCCGTCCACCAGAGGGACAAGACATTTATTTTTGTATAGCCCAATATCACAACAACAGTCGCCTCAAAGGGCTTAACAGACTGCACTAGACAACATCCCCTGTCCTTAGACCCTCCATCAGGGTCAGAGGAAGAACTCCAAAAAAACCCAGCCGGGAAAAAAAGAGAAACCTCAGGGAGAACCACAGAAGGAGGGATCCACTCCCAGGACGGACAGGCCGTGCAGGAATGTGTCCAGGACAGTTGAAAAATACATAGAAATACACAAACATATTCACAAATAAAAACATTTATATTGGCAGTGTCCAGTGTCCACTCTGAGTGTGCAATAGTGGATGGGCCGCAGCCAACATCAAGGTAGATGACAGATGGGTGGGGGCCCTCACACTGGAGCGGTTTAGTGTGTACCTACAGCTACAACCAGTGTAAATGTGTATCTACAGCTACAACCAGTGTAAATGTGTACCTACAGCTACAACCAGTGTAAACGTGGACCTACAGCTACAACCAGTGTAAACGTGTATCTACAGCTACAACCAGTGTAAACGTGGACCTACAGCTACAACCAGTGTAAACGTGGACCTACAGCTATGACCAGTGTAAACGTGTATCTACAGCTACAACCAGTGTAAACGTGGACCTACAGCTACGACCAGTGTAAACGTGTATCTACAGCTACAACCAGTGTAAACGTGGACCTACAGCTACAACCAGTGTAAACGTGGACCTACAGCTACGACCAGTGTAAACGTGTATCTACAGCTACAACCAGTGTAAACGTGGACCTACAGCTACGACCAGTGTAAACGTGTATCTACAGCTACGACCGGTGTAAATGTGTACCTACAGCTACAACCAGTTTAAACGTGTATCTACAGCTACAACCAGTGTAAACGTGGACCTACAGCTACGACCAGTGTAAACGTGGACCTACAGCTACAACCAGTGTAAACGTGGACCTACAGCTACGACCAGTGTAAACGTGTATCTACAGCTACGACCAGTGTAAACGTGGACCTACAGCTACAACCAGTGTAAACGTGGACCTACAGCTACGACCAGTGTAAACGTGTATCTACAGCTACGACCGGTGTAAATGTGTACCTACAGCTACAACCAGTTGTAACACTCTTGCTACTTTTAAATTACAACTATGAACCAAATGTACTAGAACTGTAATTTAGAGGTTTTGGACCAGAAGGTTCGGCTGCGTACAGAAGTAGTGACGTGAATGAGAGTCAGACAAAGGCTTTAGATTTTATTTTTTATTTATTTATTTTTTTTTAGATTTTTTTTTTTTTTTTTTTAATTGCTGGCTTGTATTTTAAAGGTAGGGAAGTAAATTTTCAAAATAAAACAATAAAATGATCTCTTTGGTACCAACAATTTCCTTAGTAACAACATTTTCCACAATCACAGTAGTCACATGTTCTTACCTGGGTGCAGCCTTCTAAGTTCACATTCAATTTGAAATCAAAACAATATAAAAATAATAAATCTGATTCTATCATTAATAGCTAATAACATTCAGCAATACACTTGTAATCACCATACAACAAAACACTTATTTCGAAGGAATTACTCTTCCCCACCCTTAGTCCACTACCTGCTGAAAAATGTGTATAGTCCGTAAAGTCGTTAAAGAGATCCAGGTAAATTAAAAGTCAAAATGTTCCAGGGAAGTGTGTGTAAAGGGGCAGCAAGTGAAAAGGCGTGGAAGGGGCTTTTGTTGCAGTGGGCCTACCGCACTGCACCGTGCAGCAGAGGATCCAATCAACCAGTTCGTCCAGTGGGTTGGCTCGCCATCAACGACAGGTCCGCCCAAGGAAAAAAAAAAACCTGACCGGTCAGATAGTGTCATAAAATACTATAAGTGTACAATTAAAAGTACTTTGCACAATCTGTTCTGACTGTAGCTTATTGCTTTTAACTTTAATCATGTCTACAATTCCCAAAAATCATGAAAATTGAAATTTTACTGTATTACGGTCTAATACATCTTTTCTCTTGAGGTATTGTTCAAATCTTTACATTAAATTACAAGAACATTTTTAAACAAAAGAAAACTGCAACACACTGCTTCAAAACTGCAGTAAAATACCAACATAAATAGTAATAACTCCTGATAAAACATGTTCTCAGTGTAAACATTACATTTTCACCATGTGCATTTCACATTGACCTTAAACAGGAAAAAAAAAAAACTCACCAATCTCACGCTGGAAAAGGCTAAAGCTAAAATTAGCGCTGTCTCCAGCCTTGTCTACAACCAAAAGTGCAAAAACAATGAATTTCTAAGCTTATAGCAACGTTTTCAAATAACCATGTCAGAAAGAATCTTTAACATCAGCAACTGATAGTTTAAATTGTCTCTTCAATTCTAAAATTTATCTTTTATTTGCGTTTTCTTTGCCTGTTTTTGCCAGTGCCTCGTGTGATCGCGTTGGAGGAAAAGAGGGAGGCCTGGGCTGTGGCAGCGCAGGCCTCCCTGGCAGGCACACTTTCTATGTATTATATCCCTCCCTTGTATTTATCCCTCTGTCTCGTCTGCAGGCCTGTACCTCAGTGTATTTATCCCTCTGTCTCGTCTGCAGGCCTGTACCTCAGTGTATTTAGGCCCGAGCCGGTGAGAATTTTTATTCTCCCAATATGATCCTAAATTTGACCCAGTGAACATGAACGAAAAGTCATTTTTATTGGTCCCAGACTTCAAGCCCGGCAAAAAATTTATGTATTTGAAGTCGGTGAAAAAAAAAATACAAAAAATGACTCAGTGGCGACCCCTAGAAAAGTCAAAATACATTGGGCCTATGGAAAGTGAAAGTAACTTTTTTCCAACGTAGAAAAATGAAACTTGGTACATCCATAGGACACCTCAGGGCAAACAGAAAAGTCAATGACAGTCACACCCTAAACTCAACAGGAAGTCCGCCATGTGGGGTGAAACGCTACCACTAAAATCGCACCTTGCGCAAAAGATGCAAATCATTGTGTTTTAATCTAAATGGCCCCAAATTTGGTGAGTATCATCTAGACACGTGCCAACCAAAGTTGTGACTTTGTTGTTGATATCTTATCGGGTATGGGTGTGGCAAGCCTGTAACGAGGTGGCCATTTTTGTGAAAATAAAATGTCTCTTAACTCTCAAACGCCTTCTCGGATCGAGTTGGAGCCAAAAAGGCGTTTGTGCACATTCATGACCTGAACACAAAAATATGTAAATAAAAGGGTTATCTTTAGAAATGGCTCTCCAGCGCCCCCTACAAACTTATAATGGGACCCAAGAATTTAGTTTGTCATAGAGACATAAAATTTGGTACACACATCTCTTATGTCATGATGAGCATAAAAGCCAATGACAACCACCCCCTATCTATAAATGTGTTGCCATAGCAACGTCCCAAAAATGTGGAAAAAGTCAATGGGAAATTTAATTTTTAGTTTGTTGTAGGCAAATGAAACTTGGTACACACATCCAGCATGGGCTTATGAACAAAAAAGCCAAAGGGGACCACACCCTATCACACACGGGAAGGCGGCCATTTTGAATTGAAAATGTGAACCGACTTAAAATACACCTCTTTTTTAAAAAACAACAGAAAATAGCTGCTTCATTCCACAGACACCAAACTTGGGCAAAATGAGCTAAACACATGTATGTAAAATAGACAGGCGTTTTTCTAGACTTTTTTGCTCGAGTTATATTTTTTTTTATCATAATTTTTCTGCAAAATGATCCTCAATTTGACCCAGTAAACGTGCAACTTAAAGTCATTTGTATTGGTCCCAGACTTCAAGCCCGGCAAAAAATGTATGTATTTAAAGTCCCTGAAAAAAAAAATACGAAAAATGACTCAGTGGCGACCCCTACAAAAGTCAAAATACATTGGGCTTATGGAAAGTGAAAGTAAATTTTTCCAATGTAGAAATACAAAACTTGGTACATCCATAGGACACCTCAGGGCAAACAGAAAAGTTTATTACAGCCATACCGTAAACTCAACAGGAAATCTACTATGTTGGGTGGAATGCGTGACCACCTAAATCTCACCCCTTGTGTCTAAAGGCTTTTCATCTAAACAGCTCCAAATTTGGTGAGTATCATCTAGACACATGTGCAAAAAAAACGTATCAATTTGTTTTTTGATACATTTGTGGCTGTGGTCGTAATGAGTCTGTGAAGAGGCAACCTTTGGGAAATAAATGCCATTTCCCAATTGCCAGGATCCTTCCTTTAGAGGAGGGGTTCCCAAACTTTTCAGACCGCGATCCACAATATTAGACTGCTGACGATCCCTCTGTCTCGTCTTCAGGCAGTGGAAAACTTCATCTACTCGTGCGCTGGCTGCTGTGTGGCGACGTACATCCTGGGAATCTGTGACCGTCACAACGACAACATCATGTTAAAGACGAGCGGTCACATGTTCCACATTGACTTCGGCAAGTTCCTCGGACACGCCCAGATGTTTGGCAACATCAAGCGGTGAGAAAACCAGTTCAGATTCGACACAAAAACCTGTTCAGTTCCATCTAAACCTGTTTAAATCCTGCAGAGACCGGGCTCCCTTCGTCTTCACCTCTGACATGGCCTATGTCATTAACGGTGGAGACAAACCGTCGAGTCGTTTCCACGATTTTGTGGATCTTTGCTGCGAGGCCTACAACCTGATCCGCAAACACACTCACCTGTTCCTCAACCTGCTTGGACTGGTGAGTAAAACTGGACTAAACCGGGACTAAACCAGGTCTAAACCAGGACTAAACCAGGTCTAAACCAGGACTAAACCAGGACTAAACCAGGTCTGAACCAGAACTAAACCAGAACTAAACCAGGACTAAACCAGGTCTGAACCAGAACTAAACCAGGTCTAAACCAGGACTAAACCAGGTCTGAACCAGAACTAAACCAGGTCTACCCCAGGACTAAACCAGGACTAAATCAGGTCTACCCCAGGACTAAACCAGAACTAAACCAGGACTAAACCAGGACTAAACCAGGTCTACCCCAGAACTAAACCAGGTCTAAACCAGGTCTAAACCAGGACTAAACCAGAACTAAACCAGAACTAAACCAGGTCTAAACCAGGTCTAAACCAGGACTAAACCAGGTCTAAACCAGGACTAAACCAGGTCTGAACCAGGACTAAACCAGGTCTGAACCAGGACTAAACCAGGTCTACCCCAGGACTAAACCAGGACTAAATCAGGTCTACCCCAGGACTAAACCAGAACTAAACCAGGACTAAACCAGGACTAAACCAGGTCTACCCCAGAACTAAACCAGGTCTAAACCAGGTCTAAACCAGGACTAAACCAGAACTAAACCAGAACTAAACCAGGTCTAAACCAGGTCTAAACCAGGACTAAACCAGGTCTAAACCAGGACTAAACCAGGTCTACCCCAGGACTAAACCAGGTCTACCCCAGGACTAAACCAGGTCTAAACCAGGACTAAACCAGGACTAAACCGGAACTACACCTGGATTAAACCAGGTCTACCCCAGGACTAAACCGGAACTACACCTGGACTAAACCGGATCTAAACTGGGACTAAACCAGGTCTACCCCAGGACTAAACCAGGACTAAACCGGGACTAAACCAGGACTCAACCAGGTCTACCCCGGGACTAACCCGGGACTAAACTGGGTCTTATCCTCTCTCTTCAGATGGTGTCCTGTGGAATCCCGGAGCTCTCAAACCTGGAGGATCTGAAATATGTTTATGACGCTCTGAGACCTCATGAGTCTGAGGCCGACGCCACCATGTACTTCACCAGGTACAAACATTTACTACCGTTCACTTCTGCCAAACTAGACCCATGTACATTTACTACCGGTTAAAAGTACTGCGGGTACTGCAGAGCTGCTCAGTTATATTAAGAGCAGCCTGTTTAACCAGGAACAGAAGTCTCCAGAGATATACCAAATATGTGGAAAAAGTCAATGGGAAATTTAATTTTTAGTTTGTTGTAGGCAAATGAAACTTGGTACACACATCCAGCATGGGCTTATGAACAAAAAAGCCAAAGGGGACCACACCCTATCACACATCATTTTTATTGGTCCCAGACTTCAAGCCCGGCAAAAATTTATGTATTTGAAGTCCCCGAAAAAAAAATATGAAAAATGACTCAGTGGCGACCCCTACAAAAGTCAAAATACATTGGTTCTATGGAAAATGAAAGTAAATTTTTCCAATGTAGAAATACAAAACTTGGTACATCCATAGGACACCTCAGGGCAAACAGAAAAGTTTATTACGGCCATACCGTAAACTCAACAGGAAATCTACTATGTTGGGTGGAATGCGTGACCACCTCAATTGCACCCCTTCTGTCTAAAGGCTTTTCATCTAAACAGCTCCAAATTTGGTGAGTATCATCTAGACACGTGTGCAAAAAAAAGTTATCAATTTGTTTTTTGATACATTTGTGGCTGTGGTCGTAATGAGTCTGTGAAGAGGCAACCTTTGGGAAATAAATGCCATTTCCCAATTGCCAGGATCCTTCCTTTAGAGGAGGCTCTTCCAGAGCCAAGACTAGAGTCTTAGAAAACTCCTCAGAATCCTTTGGAACTTGTAAACTTGTACTTTTAGACAAGTAATATTTACATTTAGCTTTTTTAAACAGGGGGGTGCAGCGATTCCTGAGTCATCTCAAATATCCAGCCAGTACTTTGTTTTTCTCGCCTTAGCCCAAGCATAATCTATTATTTTCAAAAGTTCAGACAGCTCCCAGGAAAACCAGGGATTGTGGAGACCTTTAACTCTAAATTACAAGGTGGTGTAGCAGGCCCCAGCAGTAGCACAGGCCCGGTTATTTGACATTACCGTGAAGTTTATGCTTTAAGGCACGAAATTCAATCCTCCGAGTGCATGTGTCCCCGCGGTCTCAAGGGAGGCGAGGGCCTTTATCGCCGCTTGCGGCTTTAATTCATTTTCTTTTCTTTAAATTAACATGTGGTGCACTCTTAATATTAGACATAATAGTTGTTATATTGGCTTTTATCTACTATTTATTTGAACATTTATATCTGAGTGTATAGTGAAGGATTGATGTGTATGTGATGTGGACCTTTCTCTACATTTAGACAGAAAATCTGCAAATTAAAATGATTGTCCCAGAGGAAAGTGAATCTTGGTTAAAAGTGTTACAACTTCAGCACACTCAGGAACATAGTATCATTCAGAGAGTTGTCTACTTGTTGATTCCCCAGCCTCCTGTGAAGTTTTACTTATGTCCCAGGGCCTTTCTCTAGTTTTACACCAAACCAGAAAAACTGCACACTTTAGGGCCTAGACTAATCCTGCAGTCAGTGGCTGCTCCGCTGTGACTGGAGTAGGTGAAAGTCAGTGGCTGAAATAATAACACTAAAAACACTATTGACTTAAATAACTTCTGTGGGGTTTAACTGGCCGGTAACATCAGCCCCTCACAGTAACGCCATAACCTCAGTCTACAGATGTATATTACGTGTTAATGTTTATTTTAGAAACAAATCAGGCAGATGACTTCTGTCACTAATAACCTGTTCTCGTCTCCTGGTTTTGTCTGCTCTAGGTTGATTGAGTCAAGTCTGGGCAGCGTCGCCACCAAACTGAACTTCTTCATCCATAACTTGGCTCAGATGAAGTTCACCGCAACCGAAGACCATCCCACACTCTCCTTCTGTCCCAGAGTTCACAACATGAGAACGGATGGAGTCATACGCAACCTGTACATCTGCCGACACATCCGCTCGGCTAACAAGGGTTATGTACGTACAACAAATATAATACACACACAAACAGTTAACAAGGGTTATGTACTTACAACAAATATAATACACACACAAACAGTTAACAAGGGTTATGTACTTACAACAAATATAATACACACACAAACAGTTAACAAGGGTTATGTACTTACAACAAATATAATACACACATAAACAGTTAACAAGGGTCATGTACGTACAACAAATATAATACACACATAAACAGTTAACAAGGGTTATGTACGTACAACAAATATAATACACACACAAACAGTTAACAAGGGTTATGTACTTACAACAAATATAATACACACACAAACAGTTAACAAGGGTTATGTACGTACAACAAATATAATACACACAAACAGTTAACAAGGGTTATGTACTTACAACAAATATAATACACACACAAACAGTTAACAAGGGTTATGTACTTACAACAAATATAATACACACACAAACAGTTAACAAGGGTTATGTACTTACAACAAATATAATACACACAAACAGTTAACAAGGGTTATGTACTTACAACAAATATAATACACACATAAACCGTTAACAAGGGTTATGTACTTACAACAAATATAATACACACAAACAGTTAACAAGAGTTATGTACTTACAACAAATATAATACACACACAAACCGTTAACAAGGGTTATGTACTTACAACAAATATAATACACACACAAACAGTTAACAAGGGTTATGTACTTACAACAAATATAATACACACACAAACAGTTAACAAGGGTTATGTACTTACAACAAATATAATACACACACAAACAGTTAACAAGAGTTATGTACTTACAACAAATATAATACACACACAAACAGTTAACAAGGGTTATGTACTTACAACAAATATAATACACACACAAACAGTTAACAAGGGTTATGTACTTACAACAAATATAATACACACACAAATAGTTAACAAGGGTTATGTACTTACAACAAATATAATACACACACAAACAGTTAACAAGGGTTATGTACTTACAACAAATATAATACACACACAAACAGTTAACAAGGGTTATGTACTTACAACAAATATAATACACACACAAATAGTTAACAAGGGTTATGTACTTACAACAAATATAATACACACAAACAGTTAACAAGGGTTATGTACTTACAACAAATATAATACACACAAACAGTTAACAAGGGTTATGTACTTACAACAAATATAATACACACACAAACAGTTAACAAGGGTTATGTACTTACAACAAATATAATACACATAAACCGTTAACAAGGGTTATGTACTTACAACAAATATAATACACACATAAACAGTTAACAAGGGTTATGTACGTACAACAAATATAATACACACATAAACAGTTAACAAGGGTTATGTACGTACAACAAATATAATACACACAAACAGTTAACAAGGGTCATGTACTTACAACAAATATAATACACACAAACAGTTAACAAGGGTCATGTACTTACAACAAATATAATACACACACAAATAGTTAACAAGGGTTATGTACTTACAACAAATATAATACACACAAACAGTTAACAAGGGTTATGTACGTACAACAAATATAATACACACACAAACAGTTAACAAGGGTTATGTACTTACAACAAATATAATACACACAAACAGTTAACAAGAGTTATGTACTTACAACAAATATAATACACAAACAAACAGTTAACAAGGGTTATGTACGTACAACAAATATAATACACACATAAACAGTTAACAAGAGTTATGTACTTACAACAAATATAATACACAAACAAACAGTTAACAAGGGTTATGTACTTACAACAAATATAATACACACAAACAGTTAACAAGGGTTATGTACTTACAACAAATATAATACACACAAACAGTTAACAAGAGTTATGTACTTACAACAAATATAATACACAAACAAACAGTTAACAAGGGTTATGTACGTACAACAAATATAATACACACATAAACAGTTAACAAGGGTTATGTACTTACAACAAATATAATACACACAAATAGTTAACAAGGGTTATGTACTTACAACAAATATAATACACACACAAACAGTTAACAAGGGTTATGTACTTACAACAAATATAATACACACACAAACAGTTAACAAGGGTTATGTACTTACAACAAATATAATACACACACAAACAGTTAACAAGGGTTATGTACTTACAACAAATATAATACACACACAAACAGTTAACAAGGGTTATGTACTTACAACAAATATAATACACACAAATACTTAACAAGGGTTATGTACTTACAACAAATATAATACACACACAAACAGTTAACAAGGGTTATGTACTTACAACAAATATAATACACACAAACAGTTAACAAGGGTTATGTACTTACAACAAATATAATACACACAAACAGTTAACAAGGGTTATGTACTTACAACAAATATAATACACACACAAACAGTTAACAAGGGTTATGTACTTACAACAAATATAATACACACAAACAGTTAACAAGGGTCATGTAATACAACAAATATAATACACACAAACAGTTAACAAGGGTTATGTACTTACAACAAATATAATACACACAAACAGTTAACAAGGGTTATGTACTTACAACAAATATAATACACACACAAACAGTTAACAAGGGTCATGTACTTACAACAAATATAATACACACACAAACAGTTAACAAGGGTTCTGTACTTACAACAAATATAATACACACAAACAGTTAACAAGGGTTATGTACTTACAACAAATATAATACACACACAAACAGTTAACAAGGGTTCTGTACTTACAACAAATATAATACACACAAACAGTTAACAAGGGTTATGTACTTACAACAAATATAATACACACACAAACAGTTAACAAGGGTCATGTACTTACAACAAATATAATACACACACAAATAGTTAACAAGGGTTATGTACTTACAACAAATATAATACACACAAACAGTTAACAAGGGTCATGTACTTACAACAAATATAATACACACAAACAGTTAACAAGGGTTATGTACTTACAACAAATATAATACACACACAAACAGTTAACAAGGGTTATGTACTTACAACAAATATAATACACACAAACAGTTAACAAGAGTTATGTACTTACAACAAATATAATACACACAAATAGTTAACAAGGGTTCTGTACTTACAACAAATATAATACACAAACAAATAGTTAACAAGGGTCATGTACTTACAACAAATATAATACACACAAATAGTTAACAAGGGTTCTGTACTTACAACAAATATAATACACAAACAAATAGTTAACAAGGGTTATGTACTTACAACAAATATAATACACACAAACAGTTAACAAGGGTTATGTACTTACAACAAATATAATACACACAAACAGTTAACAAGGGTTATGTACTTACAACAAATATAATACACACAAACAGTTAACAAGGGTCATGTACTTACAACAAATATAATACACACACAAACAGTTAACAAGGGTTATGTACTTACAACAAATATAATACACACACAAACAGTTAACAAGGGTTATGTACTTACAACAAATATAATACACACACAAACAGTTAACAAGGGTTATGTACTTACAACAAATATAATACACACACAAACATTTAACAAGGGTTATGTACTTACAACAAATATAATACACACAAACAGTTAACAAGGGTTATGTACGTACAACAAATATAATACACACACAAACAGTTAACAAGAGTTATGTACTTACAACAAATATAATACACACACAAACAGTTAACAAGGGTCATGTACGTACAACAAATATAATACACACATAAACAGTTAACAAGGGTTATGTACTTACAACAAATATAATACACACATAAACAGTTAACAAGGGTCATGTACTTACAACAAATATAATACACACACAAACAGTTAACAAGGGTTCTGTACTTACAACAAATATAATACACACAAACAGTTAACAAGGGTTATGTACTTACAACAAATATAATACACACATAAACAGTTAACAAGGGTCATGTACTTACAACAAATATAATACACACATAAACAGTTAACAAGGGTCATGTACTTACAACAAATATAATACACACACAAACAGTTAACAAGGGTTATGTACTTACAACAAATATAATACACACACAAATAGTTAACAAGGGTTCTGTACTTACAACAAATATAATACACACAAACAGTTAACAAGGGTTATGTACTTACAACAAATATAATACACACACAAACAGTTAACAAGGGTTATGTACTTACAACAAATATAATACACACACAAACAGTTAACAAGGGTTATGTACTTACAACAAATATAATACACACACAAATAGTTAACAAGGGTTCTGTACGTACAAAAAGACAGACTGAAGACTGAAAAAGGGGAAGTGAGGAGTAGAAAAAACAGAAATACTATTGTCAGACTAATCTCCAGTTTGTGGTGTTTTCCAGGTGTTTGTGGTGAAAGTGGAGCGAGAACAGGAGACGATGCTGGTTCAGAGAACTTTTGAGGAGTTCAATGAGCTCCACAGTAAACTCCGACTTATTTTCCCGTCATCCAAACTGCCCAGGTTTGTTCTGAACACTGGTCACTGATAATAAATTCATTATATGAGAGCCTTTCAATCAATTGCATTGGTCTTTTTTAGATTAAAATATGCCCAGCAACAAGAGGTCATACACTTAATCAAAGATAATTGCCACTGGCTCATTTTTAAAAAAAAATACTTATTTACTATTAAAAATTATATATATTTTTAGGCCCGAGCCGGTGATGACCGGGAGGGCCTATTGTTTTTGCTCGGATTTTTTTTTTTTTTCTTCCGACCCAATGATCCTAAATTTGACCCAGTGAACATGCACAAAAAGTCATTTTATTGGTCCCAGACTTCAAGCTCAGCGAAAAATTTATGTATTTGAACTCGCCGAAAAAAAAATACGAAAAATGACTCAGTGGCGACCCCTACAAAATCAAAATACATTGGGCCTATGGAAAGTGAAAGTAACTTTTTTCCAACGTAGAAAAATGAAACTTGGTATATCCATAGGACACCTCAGCAAACAGAAAAGTCAATGACAGTCACACCCTAAACTTAACAGGAAGTCCGCCATGTGGGGTGAAACGCGCGGCCACTAAAATCGCACTCTTGCGCAGAAAGATGCAAATCATTGTGTTTTAATCTAAATGGCCCCAAATTTGGTGAGTATCATCTAGACACGTGTGCCAACCAAAGTTGTGACTTTGTTGTTGATATCTTATCGGGTATGGGTGTGGCAAGCCTGTAACGAGGTGGACATTTTTGTGAAAATAAAATGTCTCTTAACTCTCAAACGCCTTCTCGGATCGAGTTGGACCCAAAAAGGCGTTTGTGCACATTCATGACCTGAACACAAAGATATGTAAATAAAAGGGTTATCTTTAGAAATGGCTCTCCAGCGCCCCCTACAAACTTATAATGGGACCCAAGAATTTAGTTTGTCATGGAGACATAAAATTTTGTACACACATCTCTTATGTCATGACGAGCATAAAAGCCAATGACAACCACCCCCTATCTATAAAAGTGTTGCCATAGCAACGTCCCAAAAAATGTGAAAAAAGTCAATGGGAAGTGAAATTTTTAGTTTGTTGTAGGCAAATAAAACTTGGTACACACATCCACCATGGGCTTATGAACAAAAAAGCCAATGGGGACCACACCCTATCACACACAGGAAGGCGGCCATTTTGAATTGAAAATGTGAACCGACTTAAAATACACCTCTTTTTTAAAAGTACACAGAAAAAAGCTGCTTCATTCCACAGACACCAAACTTGGGCAAAATGAGCTAAACACATGTATGTAAAAGAGACAAGTGTTTTTCTAGACTTTTTTGCTCGAGTTATATTTTTTTATTATAATTTTTCTGCAAAATGATCCTCAATTTGACCCAGTAAACGAACAACTAAAAGTCATTTTTATTGGTCCCAGACTTCAAGCCCGGCAAAAATGTATGTATTTGAAGTCCCCGAAAAAAAAAATACGAAAAATGACTCAGTGGCGACCCTACAAAAGTCAAATACATTGGGCCTATGGAAAGTGAAAGTAACTTTTTTCCAACGTAGAAAAATGAAACTTGGTATATCCATAGGACACCTCAGGGAAAACAGAAAAATGTATTACAGCCATATCGTAAACTCAACAGGAAATCTACTATGTTGGGTGTATGCGTGACCACCTAAATTGCACCCCTTGTGTCTAAAGGCTTTTCATCTAAACAGCTCCAAATTTGGTGAGTATCATCTAGACACGTGTGCAAAAAAAAGTTATCAATTTGTTTTTTGATAGATTTGTGGCTGTGGTCTTAATGAGTCTGTGAAGAGGCAACTATTGGGAAATAAATGCCATTTCCCAATTGCCAGGATCCTTCTCAACAGAAAATGTTGGGTGGAATACATGACCACCTAAATCGTACACTTTGTGCTAAAGGGTTTTCATCTAAACAGCTCCAAATTTGCTTTAAAGCACGACATGCAATCCTCCGAATATATGTGTCCCCGCGGTCTCAAGGTAGGCGAGGGCCTTTATCGCCGCTTGCGGCTTTAATTTATATTTATAATTTTTATTTTTTAATCTTTGTCCCGCATCAGGTTCCCAAGCCGGTTTGTGATTGGTCGGTCCAGAGGCGAGGCAATGGCCGACAGGAGAAAAGACGAACTGAACGGATACGTGTGGCACCTGATCCATGCTGCTCCTGAAGTCGCACAGGTCTGAGACAATAAAACCTGTTCAAATCCAACTAAAATCTGTTCAAATCCAACTCAAACCTGTTCATATCCAACTCAAACCTGTTCAAATCAAACTAAAACCTGTACTTTTGAAAAAAGACCCTCTTTGCCGAACGTCTGGAGCTGTTGTTGAATATATACATTTGAATATTAGTAGGTTCGGTAAAGCTACTGTAGATGGTAAAGTTTCCCATCAACCCTCAGTGAAATTATGTTTTTAACGTCATCACAAAACAACTTTAGATTTGTTTGCATTGGATCCATGTTTATGTTAACAGTGCGTTCATGTCCTTCTGGTTTTGTCTCATGTTCCTCTGAGTGTGTCTGATACTTATCTCAGTTTCTCTGAACTCTCTGAGCTTCAGTATCAGGTGGCTCCACATTTAGAAACCTGGCACAGAGCTCTCTATCCCTCGTGTTTTCACACTTTACACTTAACAATAATAACTCACTTTTATACAAACACAACATAGTCTAACAGTGGCACAGTGGCAGAGTGGTTAGCACTCCGGCCTCACAGCAAGAAGGTCCTGGGTTCAATTCCCATCCAGGGCAAACTGTGTGCAGTTTGTATGTTCGGGTACTCCGGTTTCCCCTACCACCAAAAACATATACAGTGGGGATCGAAAGTTTGGGCACCCCAGGTAAAAATTTTATTAATGTGCATAAAGACGCCAAGAAAAGATGGCAAAATCTCCAAAAAGCATCAAATGACAGATTAGACATCCTTATAATAAGTCAAAAAAGTTAGATTTTATTTCCATCATTTACACTTTCAAAATAACAGAAAACAAAAAAATGGTGTCTGCAAAAGTTTGGGCACCCTGCAGAGTTAATACCTTGTACTGCACCCTTTGGAAAGCTAGGACCTGACAGTGTCATGGATTGTTCTCAATCATCGTCTGGATAGACCAGGTGATGTCAATCTCAAAAGGTTTTAAATGCCCAGACTCATCTGACCTTGCCCCAACAATCAGCACCATGGGTTCTTCTAAGCAGTTGTCTAGAAAACTGAAACTGAAAATAGTTGACGCTCACAAAGCAGGAGAAGGCTATAAAAAGATAGAAAAGCATTTTCAGATGCCAATATCCTCTGTTCGGAATGTAAATAAGAAATGGCAGTCATCAGGAACAGTGGAAGTTAAAGCAAGATCTGGAAGACCAAGAAAAATATCAGACAGAACGGCTCGCAGGATTGTGAGAAAAGTAAGTCTAAACCCACGTTTGACTGCACGATCCCTCCAGAAAGATCTGGCAGACACTGGAGTTGTGGTACACTATTCCACTATAAAGAGATACTTGTACAAATATGGACTTCATGGAAGAGTCATCAGAAGAAAACCTCTTCTACGTCCTCAACACAAAAATCAGCGTTTGAAGTTTGCAAATGAACATATAGACGAGCCTGATGCATTTTGGAAACAAGTTCTGTCGACCGATGAGGTTAGAACCTTTTGGCCGGAATGAGCAAAGGTATGTTTGGAGAAGAAAGGGCACAGAATTTAATGAAAAGAACCTCTGTCCAACTGTTAAGTATGGGGGTGGATCGATCATGTTTTGGGGTTGTATTGCAGCCAGTGGCACAGGGAACATTTCACGAGTAGAAGGAACAATGGATTCAATAAAATTTCAGCAAATTTTGGATGCTAACTTGATGCCATCTGTGAAAAAGCTGAAGTTAAAGAGAGGATGGCTTCTACAAATGGATAATGATCCTAAACAAACCTCAAAATCCACGGTGGATTACATCAAGAGGCATAAACTAAATGTTTTGCCATGGCCTTCACAATCTCCTGACCTCAACATAATTGAAAATCTATGGATAGACCTTAAAAGAGCAGTGCGTGACAGACAGCCCAGAAATCTCAAAGAACTGGAAGACTTTTTTAAGGAAGAATGGGCAAAGATACCTCAAACAAGAATTAAAAGACACCATGTTTTTGTTTTCTGTTATTTTGAAAGTGTAAATGATGGAAATAACTTTTTTTTGACTTATTATAAAGGATGTCTAATCTGTCATTTGATGCCTTTTGGAGATTTTTCCATCTTATCTTGGCGCCTTTATGTACATTAATAAAAAATTTTACCTAGGGTGCCCCAAACTTTCGATCCCCACTGTATATTATAGGACTACAGATGGAAATTAGCTGTTAAACTATAATCTGGTACAAGCATCTCTGCTCCGACTTAATGTACATTGTACGCTGTCCTAAAAAAATTTACTAATTCTTAACTGACTGGAAATACAGGGATTATTTATATATATATATATATATATATATATATATATATATATATATTATATATTTACAGAAACTAGTTATAGGCTATAGGTAGGTTATAGTTTTAAAATATTGCATAAGAAATCTTAAATGTCTTAAATATAAAATAAGTGTAACTCTGTGAATAAAGATCAAAACTAGTTAAACCAGTATATGCTATAAAAACTAGATGGGCTCAGTTTTAGGAACAGCAACATAAAGTAAATGTTTGAGGCAGAAATGCGCTGAGCTTGTTTCTTCTGTGGCGTGGATGAATGAGAACACCACAGTCTTCTTCTTTATTTGCTGTCCTGTTGTTCCTGGCTCAGACCTGTTTATGATAGAAAACTAACAGTCTGTCTCTGTTACAGTGTGACCTGATTTATTCGTTCTTCCATCCTTTGCCTCGAGACGAGAAACCAGGCCCCGCTCCCGTTAAACCTCCAGGTAACAGCTTTAGTCCAGCTTTAGTCCATCTTTAATTCAGCTTTAGTCCATCTTTAGTCCACCTTTAGTCCATCTTTAATCCTTCTTTAATCCATCTTTAGTCCAGCTTTAGTCCATCTTTAGTCCATCTTTAATCCATCTTTAATCCAGCTTTAGTCCATCTTTAGTTCATCTTTAGTCCACCTTTAGTCCACCTTTAGTCCATCTTTAGTCCAGCTTTAGTCCAGCTTTAGTCCATCTTTAGTCCATCTTTAGTCCATCTTTAATCCATCTTTAGTCCATCTTTAGTCCATCTTTAATCCAGCTTTAGTCCATCTTTAGTCCATCTTTAGTCCATCTTTAGTCCATCTTTAATCCAGCTTTAGTCCATCTTTAGTCCAGCTTTAGTCCATCTTTAGTCCATCTTTAGTCCAGCTTTAATCCATCTTTAGTCCATCTTTAGTCCAGCTTTAATCCAGCTTTAGTCCACCTTTAGTCCATCTTTAGTCCAGCTTTAGTCCAGCTTTAGTCCATCTTTAGTCCAGCTTTAGTCCATCTTTAATCCACCTTTAGTCCATCTTTAATCCATCTTTAGTCCATCTTTAGTCCATCTTTAGTCCATCTTTAATCCAGCTTTAGTCCAGCTTTAGTCCATCTTTAATCCATCTTTAGTCCATCTTTAATCCTTCTTTAATCCAGCTTTAGTCCATCTTTAATCCTTCTTTAATCCAGCTTTAGTCCATCTTTAATCCTTCTTTAGTCCAGCTTTAGTCCATCTTTAGTCCATCTTTAGTCCATCTTTAGTCCATCTTTAATCCAGCTTTAGTCCAGCTTTAGTCCATCTTTAATCCATCTTTAGTCCATCTTTAATCCTTCTTTAATCCATCTTTAGTCCATCTTTAATCCTTCTTTAGTCCAGCTTTAGTCCATCTTTAGTCCATCTTTAGTCCATCTTTAATCCTTCTTTAATCCACCTTTAGTCCACCTTTAGTCCATCTTTAGTCCAGCTTTAGTCCAGCTTTAGTCCATCTTTAGTCCATCTTTAGTCCTTCTTTAATCCACCTTTAGTCCACCTTTAGTCCATCTTTAATCCATCTTTAGTCCAGCTTTAGTCCATCTTTAGTCCAGCTTTAGTCCATCTTTAATCCACCTTTAGTCCACCTTTAATCCATCTTTAGTCCACCTTTAGTCCACCTTTAGTCCATCTTTAATCCATCTTTAGTCCAGCTTTAGTCCATCTTTAGTCCAGCTTTAGTCCATCTTTAATCCACCTTTAATCCAGCTTTAGTCCACCTTTAATCCATCTTTAATCCAGCTTTAGTCCACCTTTAGTCCACCTTTAGTCCATCTTTAATCCATCTTTAGTCCACCTTTAATCCATCTTTAATCCAGCTTTAGTCCACCTTTAATCCATCTTTAATCCAGCTTTAGTCCACCTTTAATCCTTCTTTAATCCAGCTTTAGTCCATCTTTAGTCCATCTTTAATCCATCTTTAGTCCATCTTTAGTCCATCTTTAGTCCAGCTTTAGTCCATCTTTAGTCCATCTTTAGTCCATCTTTAATCCACCTTTAGTCCACCTTTAGTCCACCTTTAGTCCATCTTTAATCCAGCTTTAGTCCATCTTTAGTCCACCTTTAATCCTTCTTTAATCCAGCTTTAGTCCATCTTTAGTCCATCTTTAATCCATCTTTAATCCATCTTTAGTCCATCTTTAATCCTTCTTTAATCCACCTTTAGTCCACCTTTAGTCCATCTTTAATCCAGCTTTAATCCAGCTTTAGTCCATCTTTAGTCCATCTTTAATCCTTCTTTAATCCACCTTTAGTCCATCTTTAATCCATCTTTAATCCAGCTTTAGTCCATCTTTAGTCCATCTTTAATCCTTCTTTAATCCAGCTTTAGTCCATCTTTAATCCATCTTTAATCCAGCTTTAGTCCATCTTTAGTCCATCTTTAATCCATCTTTAGTCCATCTTTAATCCATCTTTAATCCAGCTTTAGTCCATCTTTAGTCCATCTTTAATCCATCTTTAGTCCATCTTTAATCCATCTTTAGTCCATCTTTAATCCAGCTTTAGTCCATCTTTAGTCCAGCTTTAGTCCATCTTTAATCCAGCTTTAGTCCATCTTTAATCCAGCTTTAGTCCATCTTTAGTCCATCTTTAATCCTTCTTTAATCCTGCTTTAGTCCATCTTTAATCCATCTTTAGTCCATCTTTAGTCCATCTTTAATCCAGCTTTAGTCCATCTTTAGTCCATCTTTAGTCCATCTTTAGTCCACCTTTAGTCCATCTTTAATCCACCTTTAGTCCATGTTTAGTCCAGCTTTAGTCCATCTTTAATCCAGCTTTAGTCCACCTTTAGTCCATCTTTAGTCCATCTTTAATCCTTCTTTAATCCAGCTTTAGTCCATCTTTAATCCTTCTTTAATCCAGCTTTAGTCCATCTTTAGTCCACCTTTAGTCCATCTTTAGTCCATCTTTAATCCTTCTTTAGTCCAGCTTTAGTCCATCTTTAATCCAGCTTTAGTCCATCTTTAGTCCACCTTTAGTCCATCTTTAATCCATCTTTAGTCCACCTTTAGTCCATCTTTAATCCTTCTTTAATCCAGCTTTAGTCCACCTTTAGTCCATCTTTAATCCTTCTTTAATCCATCTTTAGTCCAGCTTTAGTCCATCTTTAATCCTTCTTTAATCCAGCTTTAGTCCACCTTTAGTCCATCTTTAGTCCATCTTTAGTCCATCTTTAGTCCATCTTTAGTCCATCTTTAGTCCATCTTTAGTCCATCTTTAATCCAGCTTTAATCCATCTTTAGTCCATCTTTAGTCCACCTTTAGTCCATCTTTAATCCTTCTTTAATCCATCTTTAGTCCATCTTTAGTCCAGTTTTAGTCCATCTTTAATCCTTCTTTAATCCATCTTTAGTCCAGCTTTAGTCCATCTTTAGTCCAGTTTTAGTCCATCTTTAATCCTTCTTTAATCCATCTTTAATCCAGCTTTAGTCCAGTTTTAGTCCATCTTTAATCCAGCTTTAGTCCATCTTTAATCCTTCTTTAATCCATCTTTAGTCCATCTTTAGTCCATCTTTAGTCCATCTTTAGTCCAGCTTTAGTCCATCTTTAATCCTTCTTTAATCCAGCTTTAGTCCAGTTTTAGTCCATCTTTAATCCAGCTTTAGTCCATCTTTAATCCTTCTTTAATCCATCTTTAGTCCAGTTTTAGTCCATCTTTAATCCATCTTTAGTCCATCTTTAATCCTTCTTTAATCCTTCTTTAATCCATCTTTAGTCCATCTTTAGTCCATCTTTAGTCCACCTTTAGTCCATCTTTAGTCCAGTTTTAGTCCATCTTTAATCCATCTTTAGTCCAGCTTTAGTCCATCTTTAGTCCAGTTTTAGTCCATCTTTAATCCTTCTTTAATCCACCTTTAGTCCATCTTTAATCCAGCTTTAGTCCATCTTTAATCCAGCTTTAGTCCATCTTTAGTCCAGCTTTAGTCCATCTTTAGTCCAGCTTTAGTCCATCTTTAGTCCAGTTTTAGTCCATCTTTAATCCATCTTTAGTCCATCTTTAATCCTTCTTTAATCCATCTTTAGTCCAGTTTTAGTCCATCTTTAATCCTTCTTTAATCCATCTTTAATCCAGCTTTAGTCCATCTTTAGTCCAGTTTTAGTCCAGCTTTAATCCATCTTTAATCCTTCTTTAATCCATCTTTAGTCCAGCTTTAGTCCATCTTTAATCCATCTTTAATCCACCTTTAGTCCATCTTTAATCCTTCTTTAATCCATCTTTAGTCCATCTTTAGTCCATCTTTAATCCTTCTTTAATCCATCTTTAATCCTTCTTTAATCCATCTTTAGTCCATCTTTAATCCTTCTTTAATCCATCTTTAGTCCATCTTTAGTCCATCTTTAATCCTTCTTTAATCCAGCTTTAGTCCATCTTTAGTCCATCTTTAATCCTTCTTTAATCCAGCTTTAGTCCATCTTTAGTCCATCTTTAATCCTTCTTTAATCCAGCTTTAGTCCATCTTTAATCCATCTTTAATCCATCTTTAGTCCAGCTTTAGTCCATCTTTAATCCTTCTTTAATCCAGCTTTAGTCCATCTTTAGTCCGGCTTTAGTCCAGCTTTAATCCATCTTTAGTCCAGTTTTAGTCCATCTTTAATCCTTCTTTAATCCATCTTTAATCCAGCTTTAGTCCATCTTTAGTCCAGCTTTAGTCCATCTTTAGTCCATCTTTAATCCTTCTTTAATCCATCTTTAATCCAGTTTTAGTCCATCTTTAGTCCGGCTTTAGTCCATCTTTAATCCTTCTTTAATCCATCTTTAATCCAGCTTTAGTCCATCTTTAGTCCATCTTTAGTCCGGCTTTAGTCCATCTTTAATCCAGCTTTAGTCCACCTTTAGTCCATCTTTAGTCCGGCTTTAGTCCAGCTTTAATCCATCTTTAGTCCAGTTTTAGTCCATCTTTAATCCTTCTTTAATCCATCTTTAATCCAGCTTTAGTCCATCTTTAGTCCAGCTTTAGTCCATCTTTAGTCCATCTTTAATCCTTCTTTAATCCATCTTTAATCCAGCTTTAGTCCATCTTTAGTCCATCTTTAGTCCGGCTTTAGTCCATCTTTAATCCAGCTTTAATCCATCTTTAGTCCATCTTTAGTCCATCTTTAGTCCGGCTTTAGTCCAGCTTTAATCCATCTTTAGTCCAGTTTTAGTCCATCTTTAATCCAGTTTTAGTCCATCTTTAATCCAGCTTTAGTCCATCTTTAGTCCATCTTTAATCCATCTTTAATCCACCTTTAGTCCATCTTTAATCCAGCTTTAGTCCATCTTTAGTCCAGCTTTAGTCCATCTTTAGTCCATCTTTAATCCAGCTTTAGTCCATCTTTAGTCCAGCTTTAGTCCATCTTTAATCCATCTTTAATCCATCTTTAGTCCATCTTTAATCCTTCTTTAATCCAGCTTTAGTCCATCTTTAATCCAGCTTTAATCCATCTTTAATCCAGCTTTAGTCCAGTTTTAGTCCATCTTTAATCCATCTTTAATCCTTCTTTAATCCATCTTTAGTCCATCTTTAATCCACCTTTAGTCCACCTTTAGTCCATCTTTAATCCTTCTTTAATCCATCTTTAGTCCAGCTTTAGTCCAGCTTTAATCCATCTTTAATCCACCTTTAGTCCATCTTTAATCCATCTTTAATCCAGCTTTAGTCCAGTTTTAATCCATCTTTAATCCACCTTTAGTCCATCTTTAATCCATCTTTAGTCCAGCTTTAGTCCAGCTTTAATCCATCTTTAATCCACCTTTAGTCCATCTTTAATCCATCTTTAATCCAGCTTTAGTCCAGTTTTAGTCCATCTTTAATCCTTCTTTAATCCATCTTTAGTCCATCTTTAATCCATCTTTAATCCACCTTTAGTCCACCTTTAGTCCACCTTTAGTCCATCTTTAATCCTTCTTTAATCCATCTTTAGTCCAGCTTTAGTCCAGCTTTAATCCATCTTTAATCCACCTTTAGTCCATCTTTAATCCAGCTTTAGTCCATCTTTAATCCATCTTTAATCCAGCTTTAGTCCAGTTTTAGTCCATCTTTAGTCCATCTTTAGTCCAGATTTAATCTATCTTTAATCCAGCAAGAGGGGAGTTCGGTTCCTCGGATCTGAACCCGAGCAGTGTTCTGTTATTGGACGTCTGTGCTAGACACAGTTTGTCCATAATGAACACCAAGCATAAGGGTGTCCATCAGTGCACGTGGCACCAGGACACCCCAGGCCGGAGGTCAATGATCGACTTTGTTGTGGTTTCACCTGACTTCCGGCCGTATGTCTTGGACACTCGGGTGAAGAGAGGGGCGGAGCTGTCAACTGATCACCACCTGGTGGTGAGTTGGATCCGATGGTGGGGGAGAAAGCCGGACAGACTTGACCCAAACGTACTTTGAGGGTCTGTTGGGAACGTTTGGCCCAGTCCCCTGTCAGAGAGATCCTGCCTGTTGTGGGACTGTCTTGGTTGACACACCTCTACACCATCGGGAGGCATTTGGGGACAGTAACTCTGGACTGGCAGACCGGGGGGGTGGTCCCTCTTTTCAAGAAAGGGGACCGGAGGGTGTGTTCCAACTACAGTCCGGGTCTTACTAAAGTCCGGTCTGTTGCAGAGATCCAGTGGAGTCCGGTTTAGTCCGGGTCTTACTAAAGTCCGGTCTGTTGCAGAGATCCAGTGGAGTCCGGTCTCAGGGAAAGAACTGGGAGAAGTCAAACTGTCCATTTCCTACAAGAACGAGAAGCTCTTCATCATGGTCATGCACATCAGAGGACTGGTACGTATCTGAGCTGGTCTGAACCGGGTATGGTCTAGACCCGGTCTGACCAGTCTCGCTTGTGTTCACAGCAGCCGCTCCCCGACGGCACAGACCCAGACCCTTACGTCAAAGTCTACCTGCTCCCAGATCCTCACAAGACCAGCAAGAGGAAGACCAAGGTCGCTCGCAGGACCTGCAACCCCACCTACAACGAGATGGTACTGGTACCGGACCTGGACTAGAACAGGACTTAACAGGACTAAAGACAGAGCCTGGGCTAATAAATGTTTGTGTTGTGTGAAAGTCTAACTCTGGTTCTGGTTCCAGCTGGTCTATGAGCGGGTCCTTCGGGGGGACCTGGACCACAGGGTCATCCACCTGAGGGTCCTCGGAGACGGGTCCTTCTGGGAAAACCCAGTCCTGGGCGAGACTTTCATCCCACTGACTTCTCTGAGTCCAGGGCAGCACTGGGTCAACTGGCACCAGCTGGGGGCGCCGTCCGAGTCCACACCGGTCCAGCATTGAGACAAGGACCAGAGCAGGCATCATCTTGAGACAAACAAAAAAAAATTATATTTTGGCCACGCCCCTAACCAACCGGAAGTCCACAAATGCTCCTTTTAAAGACAAACTGAAAAAGGATGATTTATTTCTGCTGTGTACAGTCGTGTTGCCATGGCGACGCTTTAAAATCAGGAAATGGCTATTATTTAGATTTAGCTGGTCTCTTAAAGGGCCCTGTCTGGACATCACTGTTTAACCTCAACACTAACATCTGCGTATTTTTGATTTACAAAGAGCAGGTGCTTTTGTTAGAGTTCTAACCCCAGTCCCATGATGCACCAGTGCTCTCAGGAGTCCCATGATGCACCAGTGCTCTCAGAAGTCCCATGATGCACCAGTGCTCTCAGAAGTCCCATGATGCACCAGTGCTCTCAGAAGTCCCATGATGCACCAGTGCTCTCAGAAGTCCCATGATGCACCAGTGCTCTCAGGAGTCCCATGATGCATCAGTGCTCTCAGAAGTCCCATGATGCACCAGTGCTCTCAGAAGTCCCATGATGCACCAGTGCTCTCAGAAGTCCCATGATGCACCAGTGCTCTCAGAAGTCCCATGATGCACCAGTGCTCTCAGAAGTCCCCGAATCAAATAAATCTAGTTAAAGTGAACTGAACAACGGATTTGTGAAGACAATATAAAAAGCACTAAACTGAAGAAAGACTCAAGCACAAGCTCCTCAAACTGAAACTCTGGAGAACAGGAAATACAAGGAAGTGTCTTTTCTAAATAAAAGCCTATGAGCTGATGGTAGTTTATTTTGAAACAGTAGAGGGTTAGGGTACACTAAATAAATCACTGGAAACTTATGGAACTAACACTTTTAAATGACTTCTGCCAAAACGTGCTCCTTTTGAACCAATGTAAAGCCACATTTTAAACTTTTTTTAGTGACCTTTAACCCTCAGAAGTTTTTTCCTTCCTTCCTTTCTTCACCATCTGAGACATGAATAATTAATTCAGAGCAAACGCTGTGAGAGACACTGGAGCCGTTTTGCAGAGGATTGATGCTGCGGACGGAACCAGGACAGAAACTCACTTTGTTAAAGAGTTAAATGTGTTTTTAATATTTAAATAACTGCCACAGAGCTGAAATCTGAAGGAAATATTTGTTTTAGTTAAAGTGTGAAAAAGTGCGTGGACAGAATCCAAACTGGTCAGAAATGTCCAGAAAATGAAATATTGTTGAATAAAGTGTCCTTAACAAAGATAAAACTGTCAAACTGAAGACTTGAATCAGTTTTAATTTGTGTTTTGGTAAAACGGAGGAGAGTTGAGCCAGTTTCCTTTAAAAAGGTTTGATTTTAAATGTGTTTTTTTTAGATTTAGTCAAAGGTTGAAGGGAATGTTGACTTTTACTGTGAACCCACCGACTGTAAACTTTACAACTCTTTTTTTAACATCTTTCAACTTCTTTTGACTTTATTCAATTTATTCTTCAGCTTCTTCAAATGAATTCAACCATTTTCCATTTGTCTCAGTTTAAAGTCACAGTTCTGATATTCAGTCCCTTTATTCAACGTTACATTATACAAACTCTTTTCTTTATTCAACACATTTTCACTTTAATAACTTCACACATCATTAATACAACAATAATAATCACTGTGTAGTCATAAATATTGTGGTTAATGTGATCTCAGCATTCTTTATTAATACTTTACTTATGTTTAATAGTTGTTATTGTGCTGCCCATTTTTATTTGAGCTTAATTTAAAAAAAGATTTCTTTATTCAACAACCCTTTAAATGAATTCAATCACTAACATTAAATTTGTTCAGCTTTTTTCAGTCTTGTTAATTTTATTTCATCTTAAAATGTCTTTTGTTTCTTTGCTGGAGCGTGTTCCTGCTTCAGCCACGTGTCTCGTCCCTTTTGATGATTACACTTCTGTTTAATGTGGTTTAATTCTGTTCATTGCTTTTAGTCTCTTCTGTTGGTTTTATCCTTACTTTGTTAGTTTCTCGTTCTTTTGACATTTCTTCCTCGTCTTCACTCGTCTGTTTCCGTCGTTCATAATGTTGCGGTCGGTCAGTGAATTTTTAAAACAAGGAAAACACTGTAAAAATGTGTCAAATGCAGAAAGTCTGGGGTCATGTTTAATTCTAATGTAAAAATAATTAAGTTAAATTATAATAATCCAGCTTTTACTGAATGTAGAGACAGTTTTATTTATTAATAATTCACTGTAAATATATAAAACCATGTAAAAAAATGCTTTTGTAAATTTCTGCTTTGGTTCAATTAAATCTAACTTCAACAAACTCACTGTGTTCTGTTTTTAAAGATTTTCTAAAACCCGGGTGTTTTGGTGACATCTGTGGAAAGTGTGGACCAACAATTAAACTCTTTAAGTTTAAGTTCAGTCAGGCTCTGATGAAGGTCTGTGACAAGTAAACATTTATTGAAAGTATGATGGTTTGAAGTTTTCACAAGAAAAGGACAAAAATTTAAAAAATGAATAAATATGGGTCAGAGCCTTACATTATCAATAACTTTCGTTTCATTTTCACCGAAGATGGGAGGGATTTATCTCTAGAGTTTGTGCTGCTTATGTTCTTTCATGTGCCAACATTTACTTGAATTTACAAAAGTTTCATTAATGTGGGCGAAGCCTGTAGCTCCTAAATTCTGTTATCTTTCAGCAGCAAATAAACTTTGATTGTTTCCGGTATAAAAAAACCTCACATGACTTAAACAGAACTATGAACATAAACAAAATAAGCCTTAAAGAGTTTATAAGAGCTTATAAAGACTTACAAAAATGTGGACTTTACGTTTGTTCTTCTGTCTCATCTCTTTTTAAATAAAACCCACAAATATAATTATAAACTGTTACATTTAACTCATGTCATGTTCCAAAAGTCAATTGACATTTTCCTTATATTTGTTTCAGTGACTGGTTAATATAGATACACTAATGGTTTTATACACCGCTCAGTTTTACACAAATGTATAATGTTGTAGTATTCAACAGTGTAGTCCACCTTCAGTAGAGCACGTGACAGCTATAAAACACTAAGTGGATCTAGACCCATTTCAGTTTAATTTTCAAACACTAATGTCAATAATGTGTCCGTAGCCCTTGAATCCTCGCTTATCTCTCAGCTGCTCCTTATTCTAATAATAATTCCTCTAAAAACGTCGTGGGACGCGGTTAGAGATACGCACGTGTCACTGCACTGCGGGACCTTTGGACTCGTTACGTAACAACCGCGGATTATTTTACGTTTTTTACTACCGCTGTGTTTCACCGTGAGCCCGGGTCACGAACATCGCGGCGCTCCCTGGCCCCGCCTCCGCGTTTTTAACCCACACTACGCGCTGTAGACGGTCCCTCGCTGTTTCTGATGAAATCCTGAACACACGGAGCAGAGACGTAGCCGAAAACCACTCTTTACAGCGGGATTAACGCGCCTTTACCCCGGGACTAACGGGTCAGCTTCATATAACGTCTCCGATGTAGATCCAGTCCGTATTTGTGGAAAGTATTTTGAAATAATCGACGTTTTTCTGCTCCGAGGCAGACACAGTCTGACAGCTGTCAGTTGATGCTAAGCTATAAGCTAACTGTAAGGGGCTAACTGCTACTTCCATCAACCGCCGGTTTTGTACTTTTTGGGGGGAATTTGTCCGGATTAAAATGGCTCTGTATTCATCACTGGAGCTGGGATTCTTCACGTACGAGCCGAGTGTATTGTCGCTGTGTTGGGACTCCTTTGCTAAACTCTACACCAGAAAGAAGTCTGACCCCCGCTCTCAGCCAGACGCCGACAGTATCGCTCCTTCCGCGGCCTTTAATTCCCGGGCTCCCGCTGTTTGTTCCAGTCACCGCCATGAGTCCCACTGAAGCCTCCTCTTACCCCCCAGGACTGAACTGACGACTTAGAGGTCTGTTTTCACTTTTAGCACTTTTAACCTGAGAGAAAATGTGGAGGAGTTTAACCAGAGAGGGACCTGGTGGTGGAGGCGGGACAGGCGCAGCTACAGCGCCCGGCGGAGACCTCATCGCAGGCGGCTTTCACGCTCAGGAGAGTCCGCTGCTCGGGCTGTTCTCCGCGTTGTCTAGGCCCGCGATGTCCTTCGTCCAGAGATATCTGCCCGGACGAGCTGTTAAACGGGACTTTCTGGAGCATAACAGTGAGTTTCTACGGCGGTTTGACGACATTCTGCCCTCATCACAGCTCAACTCTTTACCGTGGTTCAATTTACAAGAAATAGGCCTCGAAACCCCGGAGGAAATGAGCCTAAAAACGGGTTTTAACTCTTGTGCTCAGACTGTAGTGAGCCATGTCGTGGTCAACTCCCAGCGGAGCCTCTCTAAAACTTGGTGGGGCAGTTTTTGGGGAAGCGACAAAGAAGAGAAGGCTAAATCTCTGAATGCAAGTTTGCTTTGTGCAGAAAACGGCAGAACAGCGGTGTTCGTCCAGGAGCTGGCGGAAAGCGCTGGAGGGTCCTCAAACAAAGGCACTGTCCCACAGCTCAGAATCATCCACAGCCTGAGTCTGGGCAGTGACCGCTGTGTGCTAACCCCGGAGCAGGACCATGGCTACTCCAGTTTAGAGGAAGAGCTGCTGCTTGTGGTCAAAGCGCAACAGCAGGGGGCGCTGCAGGAGATGAAGGAAGCTGAGGAGGAGAAGGACAACGAGGAAGAAGACGAAACCCTGGTTTTAAAGTGCGACAACAAAGCTATTGCATTCATTATGGGCTGTCCGTGTAGCGACGACAGCCAATCGGAGAGCTCGGAGGAAGACGATGAGGACGACGATGGTTTCGACAGCGACTGCTCGAGCCACGTCTCGGATTCAGACGAAGATGAGGAGGAGGGGGGGTTCGACTCTGAAACGGAGCGACTGTGGAGCGCTCTGTGCCAAGACCATGACCCGTACAACCCCCGCAACTTTACCGCCAGAATCGAAACAGCGCCAAAACCCATCCCTAAACCGAGTCCTGTCCAGGTCCAGTCCAGTCCCGGGTCGTCGTCCAGCTCATCTTCGTCGTGGGATGAAGCCAGTGAAACGGACGAATATGAAAACGTACTGAGCGCCTTCAATTCCTCGGACCCCTACAGTCCGCTCAACTTTCAGGCCCAGATCCGGACTAAAGGAACAGAGACAAAGACCGGGCAGAACCAGAACAAGAGCGGCTTTTCTGAACCGGTCAAGACTGACCCGACCAGAGCCACCAGCAAGAAGGTGAGTCAAACCGGGACTGAACCAGGTCTAAGCTGGGTTGGGGCCTTGATCTTTATCTGAAGCTGAGACCAGCTCCAGAGCAGAACAGTGATAAGAATAATTTAAATTTGTACAGACGTCCTGCGAGAGACTCACACACAAATCATTACAACTACTGTTGCTATCAATAATTTTAATCATCGAGTAATCTATCGATTTATTGGTTCAGATAATTGAGTTTTTGGATAAACGTAACTGCATTTTTTTTTTTAAAGTCAGCGACATTAACATGTATTTATTCTTGATTAATGGCATTTCCATTTTACATTATGTGCATAAAAATAAAATACCTGAGACTAAAGGGCTATTAAATAAGAAAATAAACACAAATGCATTATATAGCACATCCACTATTTAAATGTACCTTTTAAATGTTTAAGTGCATTTCAAAGGCTTTTAAAAGAAAATCTTAGGCTCAGCCTAAACACTTTGGAACGAGTGAGGACCCTAACCAAACCAGCTCCAGCTCCCCGCTCTGTGTCCCCGCTCTGTGTCCCCGCTCTGTGTCCCCGCTCTGTGTCCCCGCTCTGTGTCCCCGCTCTGTGTCCCCGCTCTGTGTCCCCGCTCTGTGTCCCCGCTCTGTGTCCCCGCTCTGTGTCCCCGCTCTGTGTCCCCGCTCTGTGTCCCCGCTCTGTGTGCGTCTAAAGCAGAGATATATTTTACTGTAGTTCTCAGTTCACTTCACAGATGACCGTCTTGTGATTTTTCTGAAGCAGAACAGACTACTGCTAAGAACTGCCTAAATGATTTAATAGGTTGAATTTACACTAGTTTTAGTTTTGAAAAGGCTATAAAACAAAAATCCCTTTTTTCTGATAATTAAAGCCCTTTAAAAATCAACATTTTTGGACAGGTGGATCTTTTTGGCTTGTTGCCCAGGTGACTAAGTGCTTAAAAAAAAAAAGTGCTGGTGAAATATAAACTCAAACTTCCCCGACCATCTGTAAAATAAACACTTAAACATTCACTAAACTAACCACCATCGGTCGGAGCCAAGAAAATAACCTATAACATGTTTATTTTATTTCCAGGGTTGGACATTTGATTTCTTTGTATTAATCCGGTCCAGCTCTGGTCCGGCTCTGGCCTGGCTCTGGCCTGGCTGTGGTCCGGCTCCGGTCCGGCTGCGGTCCGGCTCTGGTCCGGCTCTGGTCCGGCTCCGGTCCGGCTGCGGTCCGGCTCTGGTCCGCCCGTCCGCTGCGTCCGCTGCGGTCCGGCTCTGGTCCGGCTCCGGTCCGGCTGCGGTCCGGCTCTGGTCCGGCTCTGGCCTGGCTCTGGTCCGGCTGCGGTCCGGCTCTGGCCTGGCTCTGGCCTGGCTGCGTCCGCTCTGGTCCGCCCGTCCGCTGCGTCCGCTCTGGTCCGCTCTGGCCTGGCTGGCTCTGGCCTGGCTGTGGTCCAGCTCTGGTCCGGCTCTGGCCTGGCTGCGGTCCGGTCTGATCCGGTCTGCAGTGAAAGTGAAAGAATGTGAGGCTGCGTTGTCCTGGTCTCACCGGTTTGTCGGCTGAAAGTTTCCTTCTCAACTGGTGTGTCTTCTGTCACACACCTGGCCCTCTGCTGTTCTCATCAGTTTCACTCTTTCAGAAGTTTGAGCCTCAGCTGTTGTTTGCTCCAACTCGAGCGTGACTGACGGGTTTCTTGAGTTTGTGTGTCTGACCAGAGCAGGACTTTAAACAAGTCTGAGTCATGACCTGATGAAACCTGCTGGAAACACATGACACATGATTCAGGTCAGCCAATCAGAGAGCAGCACTGCTCTGACTTAGTCTGTTAGTCTCAGCCTTCGACTTAAGCCTGTTCAGAACCACTTAAAGCCTAAAAAGGTCAGAGTTAAGGTTAATAAACTGGTTTTGAGATTTGTTTTTTAAGTTGCATTCTTCTTCTGTTGCAGGTGCGTTTCTGTGACGATGTGCAGTTCTTCTTTGTTGGTTCTGAGGAGGATCGTCGAGGTCCGTGGGAGGAGTTTGCCCGAGACCGAGACCGCTTCCTCCGGCGCTGCCACGACACCGAGAAGAACATCGGCTTCTGCTTCAGCCCCCAGCATCGGCTCACGGCCTATCAACGAGTCTGCAGCCAATCGGAGCCCAGCGGGGTTCAGGCGGGCCAATCGGAGGCTGAGGAGGGATAAAGGACTCTAAAGAAGGAGAGAATACAGTTTGTGGTTGTTGCAGATGAATAACACTGAATAAACTCAACAAAAAAAAACGGAGATTTTAAACTTCAGAGGAAATGTTGTTCTGCAAAAAAATCCATCTAAAACCTGTTAAGAACTCCTCCCAAAACCAACACAAGTGCTTTTTCAGTTTGGAAACAGGTCAAAATGAAGTATTTCTGCAGTTTTTTGTAACAAACATGAAGCAAAAGCATTACATTACAGCTCTTCAGACTAACTGTTTTCATATGAAGGTACCTTTCAAATTTTTTTTCAAACAAAAACTAAGTATTGTAAGTAAAAGACAAAACTTCAGGAAACTGTTAACGTGTGGTCTAAAGGGCAACACTGAAGGGTTTTAGAAAAGTGTCCCTACCTTTTTGTTAAAAATGTACTTTCAACTCAAACCGAGTTTATTTGTGACAGAGCAGTTGTGACCTATGATTCAACAAGATTCAACTGAGAAATCTTGTTTTTCCTATAAACGGATGAACACAAAAATAACATTTCTGTTCAAGGTCCTCTGTTCTGTTTTTCTCTTTGATTCTTTTATTTACAGTAAAAGTTCCACAAAGTCCAAGACTAAACCCGTTTTAGACCTAGAACCTGGAGAAGTTCAGAAAAGCAGAATTAAGGACCTTTTTTAAAGATGAAACATTGAGAATATTCTCAGGCCTGTTTCTACGTAAAGAAAAGCAGAATTAAAATCAGTCTGTAACACACTCCTGAAAACCCCAAGACCAGATTAAAGAGACTCCAAACAAGCCGTAAATGTAATCGACATTGTGGTAAATAATAACATTTGCAGTGAACCATCACGTGTCTGTTCTTCGACTGAAGGCCTCGGACTCCACTGAGCTCTGCTGCTGCAGGACAGAGGCCGTCCGAGGGAATCTTCAGCATTATTCTCAGAAACAGAGGAGATATGTGGGCAGTAGTTGTAGCCAATACAACACGTCTTCAGAGACACGAGCCGTGGACACAGAGACAGAGGGACGCTTAAGCATTAGCACAACATTAGCGCCCTCGCTCCAGCTCCAGATGAACCTCTGTTTGACACAGTTTCTACAGGAATCCTGCTGCACTGTGTTTAAATTACTCAAGGGTCATTTGCATAAATCTGTGTAATTAATACAAACACTGGGCCACGTGTTCTTGTCTTAAAAGCTCCGACACACACTGCAGGTCTGTGGGAAACAGTCGAGGAGCTACACAGTTGGGTTTAGTGAATCTGAAAGCTGGAGTCGAGGCGTGAAAGTTGATCAAATAAATCCACAATATTTAAAAATGTTTTATCAAAAACTGTTGGAATGTCTTTGACTGAAACGTCACTGGTCTCTCGAGCTGCACACTATCCTCATACATTTTTTTTCTTCTGAAACGAGGCCTGAATATTCTCCAAAAAGAAAAATAGAACTTTAAATTTACAAAATTCAAAACATTTTGAGGATTTGTCTAAAACTCAGCTCCAAATTAAGAAATAAATTGCACAGCATTAAAATATTTTATTGTATTTAAAACAAAGTCACGACAAACCATTTACAATAAATATTAAACTGAATTTGTGTCATATGTAAAAATATCACTTTATTTAGAATAAAACCAGACTTCAGAAAGTCTCTAAAAACAAAAATATTTTTGTAAAAATGAAAAGGTGTTTCAAATCCAGCCCAATGGAAATTATTTTGATTTTTATTCTGAAAAAACATTTCCAACTTTTTATTTTACAAAACAAAAATACACATTTTAATAGATTCTGGAGAAAACTTAAAATTACCTTTTTTTTTTTTTATTAAAATGCATTTTCAGCTTTCAATTCTGACACCACAAAATTACATTTCTGGTTTTCTTCAGTGTTTCCTCAAAGTTGGGTCAAAGTATTTTCATCCAAAGCCAAAGACCTGTTATTTCTCACTAATCAACTCTGATCAATAATCGATAATGATAGCTTCTGAAACTGACGGAATTTATTTTTCTAACGTTTGATTCAAATAAAAAACTTATGGAAAGAATAAAACAGTATTTAACAACCTCACACTGACTCTGCTCTTTATTCTACATTTCTTAATTGTTCTTGATAAATGTGTTCACATTTAATTTTTTTCAACTTTTTCATTATATTTTTTGACTTTTATTTTTTTTGTGAAAATTGACTGCAATTCAATAATCTGTATATAAACTGTAGCACAAATCTTGTTCATCCATATTGACTGACTATAATACAGATGAAATGGTTGCTGTGGTTTATATGCCCTGCTACTCTTCTAAACCTTATTTCTGCCCTGTTAAATTCCCACTAGAATTAAATACATACACAAATAATATACAATCAGATAAAATCTGTTTCAAAGCTCTTTCAAAGTAAGTCATACATTGAATTATGAGATTAAATGTGTCAGCAGCTCCTCATAAACTCCAATATTAGAGCTTTTCAAACACATGCTCTCATTTTTTGTTTTTGTCGAAACCTCATAAATCTCCTCTCGTTCAGCGTCTTCTGAGGATCACAGAGATAGTGTGTTTGAGGACTTAAGTCTGTTTCATTGGCTCTAAAGGCGGGAGTCTCCGTGGCAACCAGATGCTGATGTCATACTTCACAGAAAACACAAAGACAATGTTTCCCATATAAATTTACGAATTTGAATTATGACAAAATTTGTACTTAAAAATTATTTTAAGAAACAGCTCGTCACTCCCCCTGCTGACGTCTATAGCTCGTCACTCCCCCTGCTGACGTCTTTACCTCGTCACTCCCCCTGCTGACGTCTTTACCTCGTCGCTCCCCCTGCTGACGTGTTTAGCTCGTCACTCCCCCTGCTGACGTCTTTACCTCGTCACTCCCCCTGCTGACGTCTTTACCTCGCCACTCCTCTGCTGACGCCTTTAGCACGCCACTCCCCTGCTGACGCCTTTACTCGCTACTCCCCTGCTGACGTCTTTAGCTCGTCACTCCCCTTTCTGACGCCTATAGCTCTTCACTCCCCCTGCTGACGTCTTTACCTCGTCACTCCCTCTGCTGACGTCTTTAGCACGTCACTCCCTGCTGACGCTTATAGCTCGCCACTCCCCTGCTGACGCCTATAGCTCGCCACTCCCCTGCTGACGCCTTTAGCTCAAACACTCCCCCTGCTGACGCCTATAGCTCGCCACTCCCCTGCTGACGCCTTTACCTCGCTACTCCCTGCTGACGCCTTTAGCTTGTCACTCCCTGCTGACGCCTATAGCTCGCCACTCCCTGCTGACGCCTTTACCTCGCCACCCCTGCTGACGCCTTTACCTCGCCACTCCCCTGCTGACGCCTATAGCTCGCCACTCCCTGCTGACGCCTATAGCTCGCCACTCCCCTGCTGACGTCTTTACCTCGTCACTCCCCCTGCTGACGTCTTTAGCTTGTCACTCCCCCTGCTGACGCCTATAGCTCGCCACTCCCCCTGCTGACGCCTATAGCTCGTCACTCCCTGCTGACGCCTTTACCTCGCCACTCCCTGCTGACGCCTATAGCTCGCCACTCCCTGCTGACGCCTATAGCTCGCCACTCCCTGCTGACGCCTATAGCTCGCCACTCCCCTGCTGACGCCTATAGCTCGCCACTCCCCTGCTGACGCCTATAGCTCGCCACTCCCCTGCTGACGCCTATAGCTCGCCACTCCCTGCTGACGCCTATAGCTCGCCACTCCCTGCTGACGTCTTTACCTCGTCACTCCCCCTGCTGACGTCTTTAGCTTGTCACTCCCCCTGCTGACGCCTATAGCTCGTCACTCCCCCTGCTGACGTCTATAGCTCGTCACTCCCCCTGCTGACGTCTTTACCTCGCCACTCCCTGCTGACGCCTATAGCTCGCCACTCCCCTGCTGACGCCTATAGCTCGCCACTCCCTGCTGACGCCTTTAGCTTGTCACTCCCTGCTGACGCCTATAGCTCGCCACTCCCTGCTGACGCCTATAGCTCGCCACTCCCCTGCTGACGTCTTTACCTCGTCACTCCCCCTGCTGACGTCTATAGCTCGTCACTCCCCCTGCTGACGTCTATAGCTCGTCACTCCCCCTGCTGACGCCTATAGCTCGCCACTCCCCTGCTGACGCCTATAGCTCGCCACTCCCTGCTGACGCCTATAGCTCGCCACTCCCTGCTGACGCCTATAGCTCGTCACTCCCCTGCTGACGTCTATAGCTCGTCACTCCCCCTGCTGACGTCTTTAGCTCGTCACTCCCCCTGCTGACGTCTATAGCTCGTCACTCCCCCTGCTGACGTCTTTACCTCGCCACTCCCTGCTGACGCCTTTAGCTTGTCACTCCCTGCTGACGCCTATAGCTCGCCACTCCCTGCTGACGTCTTTACCTCGTCACTCCCCCTGCTGACGTCTATAGCTCGTCACTCCCCCTGCTGACGCCCACCTCGCCACTCCCCTGCTGACGCCTCTACCTCGCCACTCCCTGCTGACGCCCTACCTCGCCACTCCCCTGCTGGACGCCTCTACCTCGCCACTCCCTGCTGACGCCTTTAGCTCTTCACTCCCCCTGCTGACGTCTTTACCTCGTCACTCCCTCTGCTGACGTCTTTAGCTCGTCACTCCCCCTGCTGACGTCTTTACCTCGTCACTCCCTCTGCTGACGTCTTTAGCTCTTCACTCCCCCTGCTGACGTCTTTACCTCGTCACTCCCTCTGCTGACGCCTTTAGCTCGCCACTCCCTGCTGACGCCTTTACCGACGCCTTTAGCTCTTCACTCCCCCTGCTGACGTCTTTACCTCGTCACTCCCCCTGCTGACGTCTTTACCTCGTCACTCCCCCTGCTGACGTCTATAGCTCGTCACTCCCCCTGCTGACGTCTATAGCTCGTCACTCCCCCTGCTGACGCCTATAGCTCGCCACTCCCTGCTGACGCCTTTAGCTCTTCACTCCCTGCTGACGCCTTTACCTCGCCACTCCCCTGCTGACGTCTATAGCTCGTCACTCCCCCTGCTGACGTCTTTAGCTCGTCACTCCCCCTGCTGACGTCTTTACCTCGTCACTCCCCCTGCTGACGTCTTTACCTCGTCACTCCCCCTGCTGACGTCTTTACCTCGTCACTCCCCCTGCTGACGTCTTTAGCTCATCACTCCCCCTGCTGGTTGCGCAGCAGCCCCTGCAGCTCGTTGATGTACTGTATGGCGGCCCTCAGCGTCTGGACCTTGCTGAGTCTCGGTTCTGGTCCGGTCTTGGGTAGGATTTCGCGGAGTCTGGCGTAGCCCTGGTTTACGTGCCTCACTCGCTCGCGCTCGCGCTCATTCCGTCTCTGGACAAAGGCCGGTTCCGAGTCAAAGGCAACGTGGTGGTGGTAACCGTGGTAACAGGGGGGCAGCAGGGCAGGGCAGGTGTAGGAGTGTCCTGCAGGGGGTGCCAGAGAGAAGCCCAGGCTCAGAGCCGATGACAGGGAGCTCATCATCTCGGACCTGACTCAGAGGGAAGAGAGGTGTACACTTTAAAAACTTCACAGGATCCAACACAAATATTAAGATAAAGGGTCACAAGATATTAACATCTGGCCAACATTCATTTATCTTTTAAACACTTAAGTGAAGGAGTTTGTCTGACATCACTCACAAACAACACTGTACAGTTGTGCTCATACTCTGGCAGAATCTGTGATTTTTTTGGCCATTTTTCAAAGAATATGAATGATAACACAAAAACCTTTTGTTTACTCAGAGTTAGTGTTTGGATGAAGCCATTCATTGTCAAACAACTCTGTTTACTACTTCGTAGTTGTCTGGTAGTTGTTGATGAGGCTCTTTATTTTCTCAGATGGTAAAGCTGTTCATTCTTTTTGTCAAAAAGCCTCCAGTTCCTGTAAATTCTTGGTCTGTCTTTCATGAACTGAACGTTTGAGATCTCCTCAGAGTGGTTCAATGATACTGAGGTCAGGAGACTGAGGTCAGAACCTTCACTTTCTGTTGCTGTAGCCAATAACAGGTCGACTTGTCCTTGTGCTTTGGATCGTTGTCGTGTTGGAAAGACCAAGTACGTCCCATGAGCAGCATGACTTTGTTCCAGAAGTTCTGAGTCTTGTCTCTGAGCTGTTTGATGTATTGTAAGTGTTTTGTGACATTTGTGAAGTAATGATTTCTTCTGGCGACTCGACCATGCAGCACATTTTTCTTTAAGTGCCTCCTTATTGTGCATCTTGAAACAGCCACACCACAATTTTTACAGAAGTCCTGTATTTCAGCTGAAGTTATTTGTGGGTTTTTCTTTGCATCCTTATCAATTTTCCTGCAGTTGTGGCTGAAATGTTGGTTGGTCTACCTGACCTTTTGATTTTCCACTTTTTTTATGAGAGTATGAACACTGCTTATTGGAAGAATGACATTCTTTTTTATAACCCTTTCCTGTTTTATACAGTTCAGTTAACTTTTTCCCACAGATCCTTTGACAATTCTTTTGACTCAGAAACATCAGCAGCACTGGATGAAAGATGCAAGGGTGTGTCAGGAGCACAGAAACTCACTGACCTTTTATCCACACACTGATTACAAACAGATCACAGGTGAGGATGGTTACCTTTAGTAGCCATTCAAACCTGTTTGTGTCACTCAGGCCAAAATCATCAGGGTATGTAAACTTTTGATCAGGGTCATTTGGGTAGTTTCTGTTATGATTATGATTTAAAAAGAGTAAACGCAGTTGTTTATGATTTTGCGTCTTTCTTTGTAAAGAAAACGACCGCCATCATCAGTCAGTTCTCTGCACCACCACCTGTTGAACTCATTCACAACCCTAATATGTGTTTACTCCCTTCTTTTTCTCCTCTAACGGAACGTTTCCACGGTCATTGTTCTAACCACCCTACTACCTGCCCGCTGGATCCCATCCCATCCCCATCTCCTTCAGGCCATCTCTCCATCTGTCGTGCCTGCTCTCACCCACATCATCAACTCATCTCTTTCCACTGGGTCATTTCCCACAGCTTTTAAAGAGGCCCGCATCACACCACTACTGAAGAAACCCACTCAACCCTACTCTGCTAGAAAATAGACCAAGTTGTGTTTACTCAGCTCTCATCCTTTCTCACACAGAACAACCTCCTGGACCAGAACCAGTCTGGGTTCAAGAGCGGACATTCCACCGAAACTGCCCTGCTCTCAGTCATCGAAGCTCTGAGACTGGCAAAGGCAACATCCAAGTCATCTGTACTCATCTTACTGGATCTGTCTGCTGCTTTTGACACTGTTAATCATCACATCCTCCTGTCCTCTCTCAGGGCGATGGGTGTCTCTGGAATGGCATTACAATGGTTCAAGTCTTACCTCTCGGATAGGTCATTCAGAGTATCCTGGAGAAACGAGGTCTCTGAGTCCCAACATCTCAATACAGGGGTGCCACAGGGCTCAGTGCTTGGACCGCTACTCTTTTCTATATACATGACATCCCTTGGCTCTGTCATCCAGAAGCATGACTTTTCCTATCACTGCTGGAGATGACACTCAACTCCACCTGTCATTTCAACCTGACGATCCGACGGTCTCTGCTCGCGTCTCGGCATGTCTGAGCGACATCTCACTTTGGATGAAGGACCATCACCTGCAGCTGAACCTTGCAAAAACAGAACTGCTTGTGATTCCGGCCAATCCAAGGGACCTGCCATAACCTCTCCATTCAACTAGGCCCATCAACCATTACACCGTCCAGCACTGCCAGAAATCTGGGAGTGGTAATTGATGATCAGCTAAACTTCACAAGTCATGTCGCCAGCACCACCCGGTCCTGTAGATTCATCCTCTACAACATTAGGAAAATTAGACCTTTCCTATCAGAGCACACTATGCAAATTCTAGTCCAGGCTCTTGTCTTGTCCAAACTGGATTATTGCAATGCTCTACTGGCTGGACTCCCTGCTGCACAACCAAACCTCTGCAGCTGATCCAGAATGCAGCGGCAAGAGTGGTCTTTAATGAACCAAAGAGAGCGCACGTATCTCCTCTATTCATTAGGTTACACTGGCTCCCGGTTGACGCCCGCATCAAGTTCAAAGCTATGCTCTTGGCCTACAAGACCACCACTGGTTCTGCACCCCCATATCTCCACTCACTAATACAGACCTACGTTCCTACCAGATCCTGCGCTCTGCAAATGAACAACGGCTGGTGGTACCGTCCCAAAAAGGAAAAAAATCACTCTCACGTACCTTCTCTGGCTCTGTTCCACATTGGTGGAATGATCTACTGCTGCTACAAGATCAGCAGATTCTGTAGCCATCTTTAAAAAACACCTGAAAACACATCTCTTCCGTCAACACCTGACTGACAAACACTGAGTTCTACTTCCTTTCTATCGATTCCTTTCTTTAAAAAAAAAATAAATAAATAAAAATTCTTTCTTATTTTTAGCTTTGTATACTGCACTGGGTTTAAACTGACTAGTTTTTGTGCACTTATGCTTTTTGTACCTTGAGTTGTTAAAATTGTCATTGTTTTCCTCACTTGTAAGTCTCTAAGTCTGTAAGCATCTGTAAATGACTAAATGTAAATGTGAATGTTTTACAATAAATGGCTTCACCACTAACTATGAGTGAAAGAAAGTTTTGTGTAACAGTCGCTGGATAAGAGGATGTTTTACAGTGTGTGTATTCTGTCATTCTCATCTGGGACCATCTTTACAAGTCCAAAATAAGATTACAAATCCATTTCTGAAAAATAACTTGAGATGTACTTAACGTTTTTAATTCTTGTCAACAACAATTTAAACGTAACATGTCACTTTCAGAATAAAAGCCTAATTGAAAGACATTATTTGATTAAACGCTGATAATCTTCATAATCTCACTTTCAGCGACCCACAAAGAACACACCTGACCCACGACCTCTGCAGCATGATCAATAAGATATCAATATTAATATTTATTTTTCATCTTTCTTACCTTCATTTTATTTTCACAAACATCAGAGACCATCACGTCTGAATTATTTCCTCACTGTCTGCATTAATTACAGAGTTTCCAGAGTTTGTCTCTTACCTGCAGCAGACAGAAGTGTGTCCTCGTCCCGTGTAGGTTTCCTCTGAGCCTCTCCAGACTGACGACAGAAACCTGCCTCTGACTGAAGCCCCGCCCCTACAGGTATGACCCACCTGACTCCTCGAAGGATCTGTAGAAAGAGCTAAACTTTAGGGGCGGAAGGGTCTCAGTCCTGGTCCCTGTAGTTCCGCTGTAGTCCGGCTTTAGTCCAGCTTTAGTCCAGCTTTAGTCCGGTTTAAGTCCTCCTGTCGTGAGTTCAAAGCCCTCTCAGATCTAAATGAGTGTTTTTGGTTCCTGGAGTAAATCCTGTGGAAGCAGATCAAACACAGACTTCCTGCTATCACTCAGTCTGAGCGCTGTTTACACCAAAACACCGCCGCACCTCCTCCTCTATCCCCCGACACCACCTGACAGCGCCTCAACCCGACAGCACAAAGCTTCAACTCCACTGCCGCCCAGAACCTCCAAATAACCTCACCTTAGTTTCAGATAGAACTCCATCAGAGTCTTCGTCTCATATTTGTCTGAAACTAAAAGAATGATGAAGTGATGAAATGCACAGTAAAAGAGAGTAGAGTTCTTCCCTTAACCCAGTGAATTATTATTTTACAGTGTATTGTCTGTTATTTATGAATATGTTTGTGTTCCAGTGCAGTACATGGTCAAGAGCCTGCCTCACCCGTGACCTCCTCAAGCCCTGGACTCTTCTAACTCACACCAGGAGCCTGCAGCGCACAGTCTGTCCACACAGGACCAGGACAGGTGAGCAGGACCAGGACAGGTGAGCAGGACCAGGACAGGTGAGCAGGACCAGGACAGGTGAGCAGGACCAGGACAGGTGAGTAGGACCAGGACAGGTGAGTAGGACCAGGACAGGTGAGCAGGACCAGGACAGGTGAGTAGGACCAGGACAGGTGAGTAGGCCGAGGACAGGTGAGCAAGACAAGGACAGGTGAGCAGGACCAGGACAGGTGAGTAGGACCAGGACAGGTGAGTAGGACCAGGACAGGTGAGTAGGCCGAGGACAGGTGAGCAAGACAAGGACAGGTGAGCAGGACCAGGACAGGTGAGTAGGACCAGGACAGGTGAGCAGGACCAGGACAGGTGAGCAGGACCAGGACAGGTGAGTAGGACCAGGACAGGTGAGCAGGACCAGGACAGGTGAGCAAGACAAGGACAGGTGAGCAGGACCAGGACAGGTGAGCAGGACCAGGACAGGTGAGTAGGACCAGGACAGGTGAGTAGGACCAGGACAGGTGAGTAGGCCGAGGACAGGTGAGCAAGACAAGGACAGGTGAGCAGGACCAGGACAGGTGAGTAGGACCAGGACAGGTGAGTAGGACCAGGACAGGTGAGTAGGCCGAGGACAGGTGAGTAGGCCGAGGACAGGTGAGCAGGACCAGGACAGGTGAGTAGGACCAGGACAGGTGAGCAAGACAAGGACAGGTGAGTAGGACCAGGACAGGTGAGCAGGACCAGGACAGGTGAGTAGGACCAGGACAGGTGAGTAGGACCAGGACAGGTGAGTAGGCCGAGGACAGGTGAGCAGGACCAGGACAGGTGAGCAGGACCAGGACAGGTGAGTAGGACCAGGACAGGTGAGCAAGACAAGGACAGGTGAGCAAGACAAGGACAGGTGAGTAGGACCAGGACAGGTGAGCAGGCCCGGGACAGGTGAGCAAGACAAGGACAGGTGAGTAGGACCAGGACAGGTGAGCAGGCCCGGGACAGGTGAGCAGGACCAGGACAAGTGAGCAGGCCCATGACCTCTGTCCGTCCTGGGACTGGCCTGAGGGTCTGATGGACAGGGCTCTGTTTATATTGGACTGAGTCTAACTGAACCCAGACCAGACTAACCTTTATTTGTCCAGGCTGTTAAAACAAGCCATTTGGATAAGTCAGTCTCAACTGACTTATCCAAACTGATCCTGGGTCAGACTCGTTTGCAGCGGCTGAGTCTGGTCTGGAGTAGGGTTAAACATTTATAGAATCAGAGAAGTTTTATCACAAAGAGTAAAAACACTCGTGTCAGATCAGTGGCTAATGTTTAATTAGATTAATTAGATTAAGAACATCAAATAAATAGTTAGACAAATTAAAAGATAGTTTATAATCTACATGAGACTGAGGCGGTTTGTTTAATTTCTTTTAAATGACACTATAATCCTAAATATCACATGTGACAGGTTCACTTATTTTTCCCACAGTGTTATTTTTCTGGTGATGTGTTCATTTAAAACTCAGTTAATGCAGTCAGAGATGGTCTCAGTTCTCTCTGAAGTGGAATACAGAGTAGTTCTGTTACGTCTGCGTTTACTGCGTTTGTTAAAGGTATGTTTTTCACTGAGACTCCAGTGTTCTGCCGACAAACGGTTTAATGTCTCTGATCGAGTGAGACTGGAGTTAGCCTGGCTCTGAGCCCAGAGTGCTCTTTATGAAACTGTTTACACTAATGCAGCTAGAATTCAAGCTGAAGCTTTTCTGGGAGACTTTTATGGAACATCCATCTGGGGATTATACTCACTCTGGTCTGGACACAAGAAAAAACACACTCCTTTGTAAAGCCCTGCTTCTGCTGTTTTTGGAGCAGGACCTGAACAGACCTTGGAAATGAACTAGTTTCCATGTGATGTCCTGACCCCTGGTGGTAAAAGCTGGTCCTGCAGGCTTCATCAAAAACTGAGAAAAAAAACAGTAAAAATAGCCCAGGAGCAGTTTGTGAGGAACTTTATTCAACTCAAAGTAAAGCATTGTGTCAGTGAACACCACTAAAGCTCGAACTCAGAGTTCTGTAAAAAACTCAGATATGTACAACCGCAGTCTAAAGAACTCATCAGAAACATCCTACACAAATACTTAATGTACAGAAAGAATCATATTTAAACCTTGTACAGAAAGAGATAGTGTCAAAGGAAGGTCTTCAGAAAAACTGCAGTGAAACTAACGCTGATATCACCTTGTGATGGAGCCACAGTTTTCCTTATATGGACAAAAGGGGTGGAGCCAGAGACCCCATTTAGGACAAAAGAGAGGAACTAGACACATGCTGGACAGTGTTGTTTTTAGCCCCTCCCCCGGTGGACAGAGTTGGATTTAGCCCCTCCCCCGGTGGACAGAGTTGGATTTAGCCCCTCCCCGGTGGACAGAGTTGGATTTAGCCTTTTAGTCCCTCCCCCGGTGGACAGAGTTGGATTTAGTCCCTCCCCCGGTGGACAGTGTTGGATTTAGTCCCTCCCCCGGTGGACAGAGTTGGATTTAGCCCCTCCCCCGGTGGACAGTGTTGGATTTAGCCCCTCCCCCGGTGGACAGAGTTGGATTTAGCCCCTCCCCCGGTGGACAGTGTTGGATTTAGTCCCTCCCCCGGTGGACAGAGTTGGATTTAGCCCCTCCCCCGGTGGACAGTGTTGGATTTAGTCCCTCCCCCGGTGGACAGAGTTGGATTTAGCCCCTCCCCCGGTGGACAGTGTTGGATTTAGCCCCTCCCCCAGTGGACAGTGTTGGATTTAGCCCCTCCCCCGGTGGACAGTGTTGGATTTAGCCCCTCCCCGATCCTTGTGTCCATTTTATAAAGAGTTTGTGTAAAAAGTGTGTCTTGTGAGAAAAGCAGTCTGAGGGAGAGGCTCAGGTAAAAAACATGTGCAAAAAGTGGAGCTCGGTTCGATCTGCGACGGCGCCGTATTTACACCAGAGTCTGCACCCAAAGGTATTATTGCACTGACCGCTCCCACCCCTTTTAATTTCTAACATCACTCCTAGCTCCTAACATCTCTCCTAACTCCTAACCTATCTTTTAACTCCTTCCTTCTTCCCTGTGTTTATTGTAAACAGATTATTCAGAAAACGCCCTGCTGTTTGTGTCACTGATCATGTGACTTGTAGTTCTGTCTCTATTTGTAGTTTTAACCAAATAAAGTCCCAGAGAAATTTAAACAGGGACTTAACAGAATTAAATACAGTTTAAACACAAAACAAAACCAGGACTAAATAAAATTGGGACTAACTGAGCTTTAAGCCAAAAGTAGAGCAAAACCAGGTCTAAACCAGGTCTAAACCAGGTCTCAAATGATAATTTATTCTGGGACTGGACTGGTTTATTTGGAGTCATGTGACCTGTCGTGTTTGTGTCTTGGACCAGGTCTCGGTGCTGGTCCGGTGCAGGTTTTGGTGCAGGTCCAGTGCTGTACAGTGGAAAGTATTTGGTGAAGACTGAAGATTTGTTTCTCTGTTCATCTTCGGAAACTGATTCCAAAGAAAAGAGATAGTTTACCTCGTGCTGCAGCTGGACTCGAACAGGTTTTAATAGGATTTGAACAAGTTTTAGGTGGATTCCTTAATATCTGAACCAGAATAAACCAGGAAACCAAGGGTGCAAACAAATCAAAACCAAATTAATCCAGGTCTAAACTAGGTCCAGCCAGTACTAAACCAGGACTACTGTTGGTTTTGAGAACCTCCCAAAAGAGCAGAGTCAAACCCAGAGCTGTTCTGTTTGTGGGAGCTGCTGCAGTGCATCATGGGAGCTGTAGTCCGGTGCCTCAGACCGTGGTGACCGTTAGCAGTGAGCTGGGACACGTTAGCGCGTCCTCGTTATCACCCAGCCTGCTCCCGTGCGTCAGCAGTTCCTCGACCGTCGTCCAGTCATCCAGCAGCTTCCTGTTCCTCAGTCGACTCAGCTTCCTCTGGCTCAGCTCCAGCACCGCGTTCGCTCTCAGGTCCGCCTCTCCCGTCGAGTTTCCCGCCCGTTCTCGCTCCCTGCTCGTCGACCGCTCGCCTCGCGCCTGCTGCTGCTGCCTCAGCTCCCGTGCTAACAGGAAGTGCTCTTTCCTCTCCGTGCGGCTCCAGTAGCGGCCCATGAGCACGTCCGTGTTCGTCTCCTCATCCGTGCTCATGCCGCTGCGTTCGTCGGCCAACTGCGACGCTCGGTCTCGGAGGAGCTGGCTTCGGGAAATTCGGCCGCTCTGATTAAACCTCGCATTATGACTCATGTTCATTTGTGCTTTCTTCACGTTCCAGACCGTCGCAACCGAGGCTGCCGCACTTCCAGTTGGTCCGTCCAGAGTGCTGTACATGCCTCTGCTGCCGGCGGAGTTCTGCAGGTTACGACTCGCCTGTTTCGGCCAAGTGTCGTTAGCTTCTCCGCTCTGGCTAAAGGAGCTGTTGTGTTCGTAAAAACGCCGTCGGTTAAACTCCAGACTCTCGCGGACTTTAGCTTCTCGCTCTTCCTTCAATTGTTTCTGCTCCAGCTCCAAGTTTTTTTGGCGTTTGTGCTCTTTTTCACGTTCCAGATCTAACTGCTTGAGCCGATTATGCTCAAACTCTAGCTTCTGCTCCAGCTCAATGTGATTCAAGCGTTTCTGCTCCATCTCCATCTGCTGCAGTCGTTTGTGTTGTTGTTCCAGTTCCTTCTCTTTTAGCATTTGTTGTTCTCGTTCCATCACTAAATTCTCTGGAATCGACCGGCTCCGTTCGCTCCGTTCCTGCCAGTACAGCTCGTAGTTAGTGTAAGCATCGCAGCAGCCGAGGTGAGCCATGTTGTTGTGGATGCTGGCGTCGTGGACCGGCTCTAAGATGGCGGCGGTGCTGTTGGCGTGGCACTGGTGCAGGGTGTAGTAGGACGGAGAGGCCGGGTGACTGGCCCGGCGGCGGTACTCGGGGTTTGGAGCGCGGTAGTGCAGCGTCCGGCTCCGTCTGAGCAGAGATGGGGCCTGGGGGGCATGGAGGCTCAGCAGCGGCCGGCGGTGGCTAGAGGGGGTACTGCAAGTCGACAGGATCGGAGCGTTGAGGCGTGACATCACAGAGTGGGCAGGGTTAAAGAGGGCGCCGCTGCTGGAGCTGTGACGGTTTAAACTCGGACGATCGGCTTTGTGGAACTGGACCGATGAGACTCTGAAAGACCAGAAGATACCAGAGTTAGACCAGGTCTGGAACAGGACTGAATACAAGTCTAAATACAAAAGCCAGAACTACTACACACCAGGTCTAAACCGGGTCAAAACTGGAACTAAACCAGGTCTAAACCAGCTCTAAACCAGGTCTAAACCAGGTCTAAACCAGGACAAAACCAGGTCTAAACCAGGTCTAAACCAGGTCTAAACCAGGAAAGAACAGGTCTAAACCAGGACTAAACCAGGACTAAACCAGGTCTAATTACCAGGACTAAACCAGGTCTAACCAGGACTAAACCAGGACTAAACCAGGACTAAACCAGGACTAAACCAGGTCTAAACCAGGACTAAACCAGGACTAACCCAGGTCTAAACCAGGACTAAACCAGGACTAAACCAGGTCTAAACCGGGTCTAAACCAGGTCTAAACCAGGACTAAACCAGGTCTAAACCAGGTCTAAACCAGGTCTAAACCAGGTCTAAACCTGGTCTAAACCAGGTCTAAACCAGGACTAAACCTGGTCTAAACCAGGCCTAAACCAGGTCTAAACCAGGACTAAACCAGGACAAAACCAGGACAAAACCAGGTCCACTCAGGTTTAAACCAGGACTAAACCAGGACTAAACCAGATCTAAACCAGGACTAAACCAGGACTAAACCAGGACTAAACCTGGTCTAAACCAGGTCTAAACCAGGACTAAACCTGGTCTAAACCAGGCCTAAACCAGGACTAAACAAGGTCTAAACCAGGACTAAACCAGGACTAAACCAGGACTAAACCAGGACTAAACCAGGTCTAAACCAGGTCTAAACCAGGTCTAAACCAGGACTAAACCAGGACTAAACCAGGACTAAACCAGGACTAAACCAGGACTAAACCAGGTCTAAACCAGGTCTAAACCAGGTCTAAACCAGGACTAAACCAGGACTAAACCAGGTCTAAAACAGGACTAAACCAGGACTAAACCAGATCTAAACCAGGACTAAACCAGGACTAAACCAGGACTAAACCAGGACTAAACCAGATCTAAACCAGGACTAAACCAGGACTAAACCAGGACTAAACCTGGTCTAAACCAGGACTAAACCAGGACAAAACCAGATCTAAACCAGGACTAAACCAGGACTAAACCAGGACTAAACCTGGTCTAAACCAGGTCTAAACCAGGACTAAACCTGGTCTAAACCAGGACTAAACCAGGACTAAACCAGGACTAAACCAGGACAAAACCAGATCTAAACCAGGACTAAACCAGGACTAAACCAGGACTAAACCAGGTCTAAACCAGGACTAAACCTGGTCTAAACCAGGACTAAACCAGGACTAAACCAGGACTAAACCAGGACAAAACCAGATCTAAACCAGGACTAAACCAGGACTAAACCTGGTCTAAACCAGGTCTAAACCAGGTCTAATTAAGGACTAAACCAGGACTAAACCTGGTCTAAACCAGGACTAAACCAGGACAAAACCAGGACAAAACCAGGACTAAACCAGGTCTAAACCAGGACTAAACCAGGACTAAACCAGGACTAAATCTGGTCTAAACCAGGACTAAACCAGGACTAAACCAGGACTAAACCAGGACTAAACCAGGTCTAAACCAGGTCTAAACACGGACTAAACCAGGTCTAAACCAGGTCTAAACCAGGTCTAAACCTGGTCTAAACCAGGACTAAACCAGGACTAAACCAGGACTAACCCAGGTCTAAACCAGGACTAAACCAGGTCTAAACACGGACTAAACCAGGTCTAAACCAGGTTTAAACCAGGTCTAAACCAGGTCTAATTAAGGACTAAACCAGGTCTAAACCAGGTCTAAACCAGGACTAAACCAGGTCTAAACCAGGACAAAACCAGGACTAAACCAGGACTAAACCAGGTCTAAACCAGGACTAAACCAGGACTAAACCAGGTCAAAACCAGGACCAAACCAGGACTAACCAGGACTGGGGCGGCAGTAGCTCAGTGGGTAGAGCGGTCGTCTTTCAACCGGAAGGTAGGCGGTTCGATTCCCACTCTCCCCACAGTTCGTACTGTCATTGTGTCCTTGGGCAAGACACTTAACCCACCTTGCCTCCAGTGACTGTGTAATGTAAGTCGCTTTGGATAAAAGCATCTGCTAAATTAATAAATGTAAATGTAAATGTAACCCTCAGTATTTCCCTAACCTTAACCTTAACCTATCCCTAACCTTAACCCATCCCTAACCTTAACCATTACCCATCCCTAACCTTAACCATTACCCATCCCTAACCTTAACCCATCCCTAACCTTAACCATAACCCATCTCTAACCTTAACCATTACCCATCCCTAACCTTAACCATTACCCATCCCTAACCTTAACCATTACCCATCCCTAACCTTAACCCATCCCTAACCTTAACCATAACCCATCTCTAACCTTAACCATTACCCATCCCTAACCTTTAACCATTACCCATCCTATAACCATTACCCATCCCTAACCTTAACCATTACCCATCCCTAACCTTAACCATTACCCATCCCTAATCTTAACTAAAACCCAACCTTAACCATTACCCATCCCTAACCTTAACCCATCCTAACCTTAACCATTACCCATCCGTAACCTTAACCATTACCCATCCCTAACCTTAACCCATCCCCAACCTTAACCAGCACCCATCCCTAACCTTAAACATTACCCATCCCTAACCTTAACCATTACCCATCCCTAACCTTAACCCATCCCCAACCTTAACCAGCACCCATCCCTAACCTTAAACATTACCCATCCCTAACCTTAACCTTAACCCATCCCTAACCTTAAACATTACCCATCCCTAACCTTAACCATTACCCACCCCTAACCTTAACCAGCACCCACCCCTAACCTTAACCAGCACCCACCCCTAACCTTAACCAGCACCCACCCCTAACCTTAACCATTACCCATCTCTAACCTTAACCCAGGACTAAACCAGGGCTTTTATTCAGTTTTTCTACATTTAATGTTCTACCACATTTTCTCTGAATGAATCATCTCAGACTGAACAGTTTTTCTCAAAAACCTTAGGAGCTCTGCTTGTTCTGTGAAATCTGTTTGAGTCGAGTACAGTCACATAAACACAATAACCCTCGCTGCGTTTCCATGGAAACCACCATCGCCTGCTGCTGATGACTGCGAACCAAGAAGAAAAGGAGAGCGACGAGAGGAGGAAGGAGTGGATTTATGACAGAGCTGCAGTGCTTCAGAGCAGTTTCCTGTTTGTGATAAACCAGGTCTAAATCAGGTCTAAACCAGGTCTAAACCAGGACAAAACCAGGACTAAACCAGGACTAAACCAGGTCTAAACCAGGACTAAACCAGGACTAAACCAGGTCAAAACCAGGACCAAACCAGGACTGGGGCGGCAGTAGCTCAGTGGGTAGAGCGGTCGTCTTTCAACCGGAAGGTAGGCGGTTCGATTCCCACTCTCCCCACAGTTCGTACTGTCATTGTGTCCTTGGGCAAGACACTTAACCCACCTTGCCTCCAGTGACTGTGTAATGTAAGTCGCTTTGGATAAAAGCATCTGCTAAATTAATAAATGTAAATGTAAATGTAACCCTCAGTATTTCCCTAACCTTAACCTTAACCCATCCCTAACCTTAACCATTACCCATCCCTAACCTTAACCATTACCCATCCCTAACCTTAACCCATCCCTAACCTTAACCATAACCCATCTCTAACCTTAACCATTACCCATCCCTAACCTTAACCATTACCCATCCCTAACCATAACCATTACCCATCCCTAACCTTAACCATTACCCATCCCTAACCTTAACCATTACCCATCCCTAATCTTAACTAAAACCCAACCTTAACCATTACCCATCCCTAACCTTAACCCATCCCTAACCTTAACCATTACCCATCCTTAACCTTAACCATTACCCATCCCTAACCTTAACCATTACCCATCCCTAACCTTAACCCATCCCCAACCTTAAACATTACCCATCCCTAACCTTAACCATTACCCATCCCTAACCTTAACCCATCCCCAACCTTAACCAGCACCCATCCCTAACCTTAACCCATCCCTAACCTTAACCATTACCCATCCCTAACCTTAACCCATCCCCAACCTTAAACATTACCCATCCCTAACCTTAACCATTACCCATCCCTAACCTTAACCCATCCCCAACCTTAACCAGCACCCATCCCTAACCTTAAACATTACCCATCCCTAACCTTAACCATTACCCATCCCTAACCTTAACCCATCCCTAACCTTAACCATTACCCATCCCTAACCTTAACCCATCCCTAACCTTAACCTTAACCCATCCCTAACCTTAAACATTACCCATCCCTAACCTTAACCATTACCCATCCCTAACCTTAACCAGCACCCACCCCTAACCTTAACCAGCACCCACCCCTAACCTTAACCAGCACCCACCCCTAACCTTAACCATTACCCATCTCTAACCTTAACCATTACCCATCTCTAACCTTAACCCAGGACTAAACCAGGGCTTTTATTCAGTTTTTCTACATTTAATGTTCTACCACATTTTCTCTGAATGAATCATCTCAGACTGAACAGTTTTTCTCAAAAACCTTAGGAGCTCTGCTTGTTCTGTGAAATCTGTTTGAGTCGAGTACAGTCACATAAACACAATAACCCTCGCTGCGTTTCCATGGAAACCACCATCGCCTGCTGCTGATGACTGCGAACCAAGAAGAAAAGGAGAGCGACGAGAGGAGGAAGGAGTGGATTTATGACAGAGCTGCAGTGCTTCAGAGCAGTTTCCTGTTTGTGATAAACCAGGTCTAAATCAGGTCTAAACCAGGACTAATCCGGGACTAATCAGGGACTATATCAGGCCTAAAAAGACTTTGATGGATGTTTCTTAATTTAAAATAAACCTGTCGTGTGGAAAGTACTGCATGAACGTAATTATTAATAGTTACAATGGCAGATTCTGGCCAAAGGGCTGAGTCAAAGCTGAAGCCATCCCTGTTATAAATGTTTTAGGTACAGCCTGGGCTAATTCAGTTGTACCTTTAATATGTAAATATTCCTGGATAACACGAGAAAACCCTTTAAAACTTAATGCACTGAAGACTACGTTTGTGCTGATGAGCTCACACCAGGCTTCATACCCAGCAGCACGTGACCTGCGACCTGTGACATCGCGTCATCAACGAGACCTGCACAACATGAATGCGCCAGGAGCTTAGTGTGGAATATGATGAGCGGAAATTCTGGAGTGAGTTACACGAGATGAGCTGGAGTCACTCACCTGAAGAGGCCTCCCTGGGGCAGGTCCGGCTTCGGTCCGTGTTGGGGACAGGGCTGTTGGACCGTCAGGCTGTCAAGGCTGGGGCGGTGGATGGGCAGGCTCTCGGGGATGGCCTCCAACAGGTGGCTCTTGGGGCAGCTGTCACGTCGCTCTCGTCGCTCACAGGCCTCGTTCTGCAGCTGCACCCGAGCGTTGTACAGACGCATCCTCTTCTCCAACAGACGCTGGAAGTGTCTGAACTCCCCAGTGCTCACGCTGTAGAAGCCAGAGTCACTGCAAAACAATAAGAAGAACCATCAAGACCCAGTCAAGTCAGGTCCAGTCCCAGTGCTCACCTGTGTACCTCCAGCTACAGCCAGTGTGAGCGTGTACCTACAACTACAGCCAGTGTGAGCGTGTACCTCCAGCTACAGCCAGTGTGAGCGTGTACCTCCAGCTACAGCCAGTGTGAGCGTGTACCTACAGCTACAGCCAGTGTGAGCGTGTACCTACAGTTACAGCCAGTGTGAGCGTGTACCTCCAGCTACAGCCAGTGTGAGCGTGTACCTATAGTTACAGCCAGTGTGAGCGTGTACCTATAGTTACAGCCAGTGTGAGCATGTACCTATAGTTACAGCCAGTGTGAGCGTGTACCTCCAGCTACAGCCAGTCTGAGCGTGTACCTCCAGCTACAGCCAGTGTGAGCGTGTACCTATAGTTACAGCCAGTGTGAGCGTGTACCTCCAGCTACAGCCAGTGTGAGCGTGTACCTACAGCTACAACCAGTGTGAGCGTGTGTACCTACAGTTACAACCATTGTGAGTGTGTACCTACAGCTGCAGCCAGTGTGAGTGTGTACCTACAGCTATAGCCAGTGTGAGTGTGTACCTACAGTTACAACCAGTGTGAGCGTGTACCTACAGCTACAGCCAGTGTGAGCGTGTACCTCCAGCTACAACCAGTGCGAGCGTGTACCTACAGTTACAACCAGTGTGAGCGTGTACCTACAGCTACAGCCAGTGTGAGCGTGTACCTACAGCTACAGCCAGTGTGAGCGTGTACCTCCAGCTACAACCAGTGCGAGCGTGTACCTACAGTTACAACCAGTGTGAGCGTGTACCTACAGCTACAACCAGTGTGAGCGTGTACCTACAGCTACAACCAGTGTGAGCGTGTACCTCCAGCTACAGCCAGTGTGAGTGTGTACCTACAGCTAAAACCAGTGTGAGCGTGTACCTACAGCTACAACCAGTGTGAGCGTGTACCTACAGCTACAGCCAGTGTGAGCGTGTACCTACAGCTACAGCCAGTGTGAGTGTGTACCTACAGCTATAGCCAGTGTGAGCGTGTACCTACAGCTACAACCAGTGTGAGCGTGTACCTACAGCTACAACCAGTGCGAGCGTGTACCTACAGTTACAACCAGTGTGAGCGTGTACCTACAGCTACAACCAGTGTGAGCGTGTACCTACAGCTACAGCCAGTGTGAGCGTGTACCTACAGCTACAACCAGTGTGAGCGTGTACCTACAGCTACAGCCAGTGTGAGCGTGTACCTACAGCTACAGCCAGTGTGAGTGTGTACCTACAGCTACAACCAGTGTGAGCGTGTACCTCCAGCTACAGCCAGTGTGAGTGTGTACCTACAGCTAAAACCAGTGTGAGCGTGTACCTACAGCTACAGCCAGTGTGAGCGTGTACCTACAGCTACAGCCAGTGTGAGCGTGTACCTACAGCTACAGCCAGTGTGAGCGTGTACCTACAGCTACAGCCAGTGTGGCGTGTACCTACAGCTACAGCCAGTGTGGCGTGTACCTACAGCTACAACCAGTGTGAGCGTGTACCTACAGCTACAGCCAGTGTGAGCGTGTACCTACAGCTACAGCCAGTGTGAGCGTGTACCTACAGCTACAACCAGTGTGAGCGTGTACCTCCAGCTACAGCCAGTGTGAGTGTGTACCTACAGCTAAAACCAGTGTGAGCGTGTACCTACAGCTACAACCAGTGTGAGCGTGTACCTACAGCTACAGCCAGTGTGAGTGTGTACCTACAGCTAAAACCAGTGTGAGCGTGTACCTACAGCTACAACCAGTGTGAGCGTATACCTACAGATACAACCAGTGTGAGCGTGTACCTACAGCTACAACCAGTGTGGGCGTGTACCTACAGCTACAACCAGTGTGAGCGTATACCTACAGATACAACCAGTGTGAGCGTGTACCTACAGCTACAACCAGTGTGGGCGTGTACCTACAGCTACAGCCAGTGTGAGCGTGTACTTTACTCGAGGAAGTTGAAGGAGGCCAGCGTCCTGAGAGCGAAGGGTACGAGCTGGAGTATACCGGGTGATGAGGTCAGATAGGTCAGAGTACGCGCGTCCACAAAGGATTTTATATGTTAACAGGAGAACTTTGAAATCTGCTCTAACATGAGGATGCCAGTGTAATGAAGCCAGGACCGGAGTAATGTGATCAAACTTCCTGGTCTTTGTTAAAAGTCTGGCGGCTGTGTTTTGGACCATTTGTAGTCTGAGTACTTTTCCTCGGCAGTCCAGAGAATAACGCATTGCAGTAGTCCAGCCTGGATGTGACAAATGCATGAATGAGAATTTCAGCATCAGCTAAAGAGAGGCAGGAGCGAATTTTTGAGATATTCCTCAAGTGAAAAAAGCCCAGTTTAGTGACCTCACTAATGTGCTGCTACAGAGATAGTGTGGAGTCAAAAATGACACCAAGGTTCCTCATAGTGTTGCCGTGCTCCAACACACAATTGTTGATCGAGACAGTTGAACATTGAGACATTGTTGAACTTGTGCCGATGACCAGCAGGACCAATTAACAAGAGCTCTGTTTTATCCGAGTTCAAATGGAGGAAGTTTTGAGACATCCATGTTTTAATGTAAACGAGGCAGGCCTCTAGACGCTTGATGTCAGTAGTATTATTTGCTTTTATTGGTAGATACAGCTGTGTATCATCGGCATAACAGTGGAAGTTTACTCCATAACTTCTGATGATTTGTCCCAATGGTGTAACATATAGTGAAAAAAGTATGGGACCAAGCACAGACCCTTGTGGCACACCGAATTTCACTGGTGCAGTGGAGGAGAAGGATTTATTAAAAGAGACAAAAGAGACCTATCACACAGATAAGATTCTAGCCAAGCAAGAGCAGAGCCAGAGATGCCAAACACATCCTTTAGTCTGTTGATTAGCACTGCATGATCAATCGTATCAAATGCAGCGCTGAGATCTAGCAATAACAGTACTTATCTCAAATTCCACCAGTGAGGATCTGAAAAAGCAGATGAAAGAGAGGAGACCAAGAGACGGGAAACATCTATTTCCCGAAAACGAGATCAAGACAGTTTCCACTAATGTGTGTGGGCTCATGAACAAAGCCAGGGTTTTATGAGCAGTTATTGAAATGCTCTAGACAAGAAGAACCATCAAGACCCAGTACAGTCCAATCCTAGTCCTGTCTAGTCCCAGTGCAGTCCCAGTGCAGTCCCAGTCCAATCCTAGCCCTTATGTTTTTTGTTTTTGTTTTGTTTTGTTTTTTGCTGTTTTTTTTGCAACAGCAATGCTGTTGTCTTGGCCAGGTCACTCATGAAAAAGAGATTTTTAATCTCAATGAGTCTTTTTATCTGGTTAAATAAAGGTTAAATAAAAATAAAAATAAAAAATGCTGTAGAAGCCAGAGTCACTGCAAAACAAGAAGAAGTGCCATCAAGACCCAGTCCGGTCCAGTCCCAGTTCCTTGAGGACCTGCTGTAGTATATACCTGAGTTCCGAGGAGATGAAGGACTCGGAGGACGGGGACCCTCCTAGAGCAGTGCAGCCCCCCGGAGTGAGCCCTGAGTGAGGCAGACACTCGTCCATGCCCCCCTCCTCTGTCTCCAGCCCTGACAGCTCTCCCTGGTGGACAGAGCCATCGGTCCAGCCCAGACCACTGTCCAGCTCATGGTGCAGCGGCAGGAAGCCAACTGCTTTGTCCAGGAGGAAGTCATCATCCTCAGGCTGAGAGAGAACCAGGAAAGACAGTGTCAAAGGCAGTCTCCTGCCAGAGTCAGGCAGTAGTGCTAACCACTCTGCCACCAAGCTGCCTAATTAGATCCAACTATAAATTAAACACAAATAACAGTTTAAATCCCTCCTGAACCGGTAAGATCCCTCTAAAACCTGTTATAGTTCCCTGGTACCTGGCTGGTGAACCCTGGAGGCTCCTCCAGGTTCGAGCCGCAGCAGTTCAGGCAGGTCTGGCTCTGCTCTTGTTGTCTTCGGCTCAGCTCTGGATCCTGCACAGACACACACAGGATTAACTCTGCACAGGACAAACAGGACTAAAGTGACACTGAGACTGTTGCGCCACCTGCAGGCCGTCCTCCAGTGTGTCCTGGGGCGAGCTCGACAGGAAACTGTAGCGACTGGGGTCACATTGATCCTGAGGGACCGGCAGCTGGCTGTAGAACGACCTGGGACAGGGAAAGACCGGGGTTAGACCGGATTACACCAGAGAGAGACCAGAGGAAGACCAGAGAGAGACCAGAGAGAGACCAGAGAGAGACCAGAGAGAGACCAGAGAGAGACCAGAGAGAGACCAGAGTTAGATCAGAGTTAGACCAGAGTTAGACTAGAGTCAGACCAGAGTTAGACCAGAGTTAGATCAGAGTTAGACCAGAGTTAGACCAGAGATAAACCAGAGTTAGGCCAGAGTTAAACCAGAGTTAGACCAGAGTTAGACCAGAATTAGACCAGAGTCAGACCAGAGTCAGACCAGAGTCAGACCAGAGTTAGACCAGAGTTAGACCAGGGTTAGACCAGGGTTAGATCAGAGATAGATCAGAGTTAGACCAGAGTTAGACCAGAGTTAGACCAGAGTTAGACCAGGGTCAGAGCAGAGTTAGACCAGAGTTAGACCTGGGTTAGACCAGGTTAGACCAGGGTTAAACCAGAGTTAGACCAGAGATAGATCAGAGTTAGACCAGAGTCAGACCAGAGTCAGACCAGAGTTAGACCAGAGTTAGACCGGAGTTAGATCGGAGTTAGACCAGAGTTAGACCAGAGAGAGACCAGGGTTAGACCAGAGTTAGACCAGAATTAGACCAGAGTCAGACCAGAGTCAGACCAGAGTTAGACCAGAGTTAGACCAGGTTAGACCAGGGTAAACCAGAGTTAGACCAGAGATAGATCAGAGTTAGACCAGCGTCAGACCAGAGTTAGACCAGAGTTAGACCAAAGTCAGATCAGAGTTAGACCAGCGTCAGAACAGAGTTAGACCAGAGTTAGACCAGAGTTAGACCAGAGTCAGACCAGAGTCAGACCAGAGTTAGACCAGAGTTAGATCAGAGTTAGACCATAGTTAGACCAGAGTTAAACCAGAGTTAGACCAGAGTTAAACAAGAAATAGACCAGAGTTAGACCAAAGTTAGACCAGAGTTAGACCAGAGAGAGACCAGAGAGAGACCAGAGTTAGACCAGAGTTAGATCAGAGTTAGACCAGAGTTAGACCAAAGTTAGACCAGAGCTAGACCAGAGTTAGAGCAGAAGTAACCCAGAGTCAGACCAGAGTTAGACCAGAGTTAGAACAGAGTTAGACCAGAGTCAGATCAGATTTAGATCAGAGATAAACCAGAGTTAAACCAGAGTTAAACCAGAGTTAGACGAGAGTTAGACGAGAGTTAGACCAGAGAGAGACCAGAGTTAGACCAGAGTTAGATCAGAGTTAGACCAGAGTTAGACCAGAGTCAGACCAGAGTTAGACGAGAGTTAAACCAAATTTAAATCAGAGTTATACCTGAGAGAGACCAGAGTCAGACCAGAGAGAGACCAGAGTCAGACCAGAGTTAGACCAGGGTTAGACGAGAGTTAGACCAGAATCAGACCAGAGTCAGACCAGAGTTAGACCAGAGTTAGACCAGAGTTAGACCAGAGTTAGATCAGAGTTAGACCAGAGTTAGACCAGGGTTACACCAGAGTTAGACCACAGTTAGACCAGAGTTAGACGAGAATTACACCAGAGTTAGACCAGCATTAGACCAGAGTTAGACCAGAGTTAGACCAGAGTTAGACCAGAGTTAAACCAGAGTTAGATCAGAGTTAGATCAGAGTTAGACCAGGGTTACACCAGAGTTAGACCACAGTTAGACCAGAGTTAGAACAGAGTCAGACCAGAATTAGAACAGAGTTAGACCAGGGTCAGACCAGAGTTAGACCAGAGTTAGAACAGAGTTAGATCAGAGTTAGACCAGCGTAAGACCAGAGTTAGATCAGAGTTAGACCAGACTTAGTCTAGAGTTAGACCAGAGTCAAACCAGAGTTTGACCAGAGTTAGACCAGAGAAAAATCAGAGGTGGACCAGGGTTAGACTAGGGTTAGACCAGAGTTAGACCAGAGTTAGACCAGAGATAGATTAGAGTTAGACCAGAATTAGACCAGAGTCAGAACAGAGTTAGATCAGAGTTAGACCAGAGTTAGACCAGAGTTAGATCAGAGTTAGACCAGAGTTAGATCAGAGTTAGACCAGAGTCAGAACAGAGTTAGATCAGAGTTAGACCAGAGTTAGACCAGAGAAAGATCAGAGTTGGACCAGGGTTAGACCAGAGTTAGACCAGCATTAGACCAGAGTTAGACCAGAGTTAAACCAGAGAAAGATCAGAGTTAGACCAGGGTTAAATCAGAGTTGGACAAGGGTTAGACCAGGGTTAGACCAGAGATAGATCAGAGTTAGACCAGAGTTAGACCAGAATTAGACCTGGGTTAGACCAGAGTCAGACCAGAGTCAGATCAGAGTTAGATCAGAGTTAGACCAGAGTAAGACCAGAATTAGACCAGAGTTAGACCAGAATTAGATCAGAGTTAGACCAGGGATAGACCAGGGTTAGACCAGAGTTAGACCAGAGTTAGATCAGAGTTAGACCAGAGTTAGATCAGAGTCAGACCAGAGTTAGATCAGAGTTAGACCAGAGTTAGATCAGAGTCAGACCAGAGTTAGACCAGAGTCAGACTAGAGTTAGACCAGAGTTAGACCAAATTTAAATCAGAGTTATACCCGAGAGAGACCAGAGTTAGACCAGAGATAGAAAAAAGAGTTAGACCAGAGTTAGACCAGCGTTAGACGAGAAGTTAACCAGAGTTAGATCAGAGTTAGACAGAGCTAGATCAGAGTTAGACCAGGGTTAGACCAGAGTTAGACCATAGTTTGACCAGAGTTAGACCAGAGTTAGATCAGAGTCAGACCAGAATAAGACCAGAGTTAGACCAGAGTTAGTCCAGAGTTAGACCAGAGTTAGACCAGAGAGAGACCAGAGTCAGACCAGAGTTAGACCAGAGAGAGACCAGAGTTAGAACAGAGTTACATCAGAGTTAGACTAGAGTTACATCTGAGTTAGACCAGAGTTAGATCAAAGTTAGACCAGAGTTAGACCAGCATTAGACCAGAGTCAGACCAGAGTCAGACCAGAGTCAGACCAGAGTTAGATCAAAGTTAGACCAGAGTTAGACCAGAGTTAGATCAGCGTCAGATCAGAGAGAGACCAGAGTTAGATCAGAGTTAGACCAGAGTTAGACCAGCATTAGACTAAAGTTAGACCAGAGTTAGATCAGAGTTAGACCAGGGATAGATCAGAGTTAGACCATGACCAGAGTTAGACCAGAGTTAGAGCAGAGGAATACCAGCGTTAGATCAGAGTTAGACCAGAGTTAGACCAGAGTTAGATCAGAGTTAGATTAGAGTTAAACCAGCATTAGACCAGAGTTAGACCAGGGTTAGACCAGAGTTAGACCAGAATTAGACCAGAGTTAGATCATAGTTAGACCAGAGTCAGACCAGAGTTAGATCAGAGTTAAACCAGCATTAGACCAGAGTTAGACCATAGTTAGACCAGGGTAAGACTAGGGTTAGACCAGGGTTAGACCAGAGTTAGACCAGTGTTAGATCAGAGTTAGACCAGAGTTAGACCAGAGTTAGACTAGAGTTAGACCAGAGTTAGATCAGTGTCAGACCAGCGTTAGACCATAGTTAGACCTGGGTTAAATCAGAGTTAGACCAGGGCTAGACCAGAGTTAGACCAGAGTTAGACCAAGGTTAGACCAGAGTTAGACCAGAGATAGATCAGAGTTAGACCAGCGTGAGACCATAGTTAGACCTGGGTTAGACCAGAGTTAGACCAGAGTCAGACCAGAGTCAGAGCAGCTTTAGACCATAGTTAGACCTGGGTTAGACCAGAGTTAGACCAAATTCAGATCAGAGTTAGACCAGAGTCAGACCAGAGTTAGACCAGAGTTAGACCAGGGTTAGACCAGAGATAGACCAGGGTTAGAACAGAATTAGATCAGAGTTTGACCACAGTTAGACCAGAGTTAGAACAGAGTCAGACCAGAATTAGACCAGAATTAGACCAGAGTTAGACCAGAGTTAGACCAGGGTCAGACCAGAGTTAGACATGAGTTAGATCAGAGTTAGATCAGAGTTAGACCAGCGTAAGACCAGAGTTAGATCAGAGTTAGACCAGACTTAGACCAGAGTTAGACCAGAGTCAGTTTGAACAGAGTTAGACCAGAGTTAGACCAGATCAGAGTTGGACCAGGGTTAGACTAGGGTTAGACCAGAGTTAGACCAGAGTTAAACCAGAGTTAGACCAGAGATAGATTATAGTTAGACCAGAGTTAGACAAGAGTCAGAACAGAGTTAGATCAGAGTTAGACCAGAGTTAGACCAGAGTTAGACCAGAGTTAGATCAGAGTTAGACCAGAGTCAGAACAGAGTTAGATCAGAGTTAGACCAGAGTTAGACCAGAGAAAGATCAGAGTTGGACCAGGGTTAGACCAGAGTTAGACCAGCATTAGACCAGAGTTAGACCAGAGTTAAACCAGAGAAAGATCAGAGTTAGACCAGAGTTAGACCAGAGAAAGATCAGAGTTGGACAAGGGTTAGACCAAAGTTAGACCTGGGTTAGACAAGAGTCAGACCAGAGTCAGACCAGAGTCAGACCAGAGTCAGATCAGAGTTAGACCAGAGTAAGACCAGAATTAGACCAGAGTTAGATCAGAGTTCGACCAGAGTTAGACCAGAGTTAGATCAGCATTAGACCAGAGTTAGACCATAGTTAGATCAGAGTTAGACCAGAGTTAGACCAGGGTTAGACGAGGGTAAGACCAGAGTTAGACCAGAGTTAGATCAGAGTGAGACCAGAGTCAGACCAGAGTTAGATCAGAGTTAGACCAGAGTTAGACCAGGGTTAGACGAGGGTAAGACCAGGGTTAAACCAGAGTCAGACCAGAGTCAGACCAGAGTTAGACCAGAGTCAGACCAGAGTTAGACCAGAGTTAGACCAAATTTAAATCAGAGTTATACCCGGGAGAGACCAGAGTTAGACCAGAGATAGAAAAAAGAGTTAGACCAGAGTTAGACCAGCGTTAGACGAGAATTACACCAGAGATAGACCAGCATTAGACCAGAGTTAGACCAGAAGTTAACCAGAGTTAGATCAGAGTTAGACAAGAGCTAGATCAGAGTTAGACCAGGGTTAGACCAGAGTTAGACCATAGTTTGACCAGAGTTAGACCAGAGTTAGATCAGAGTCAGACCAGAATAAGACCAGAGTTAGACCAGAGTTAGTCCAGAGTTAGACCAGAGTTAGACCAGAGAGAGACCAGAGTCAGACTAGAGTTAGACCAGAGTTAGACCAGAGTTAGACCAGAGTTAGACCAGGGTCAGAGCAGAGTTAGACCAGAGTTAGACCTGGGTTAGACCAGGTTAGACCAGGGTTAAACCAGAGTTAGACCAGAGATAGATCAGAGTTAGACCAGAGTCAGACCAGAGTCAGACCAGAGTTAGACCAGAGTTAGACCGGAGTTAGATCGGAGTTAGACCAGAGTTAGACCAGAGAGAGACCAGGGTTAGACCAGAGTTAGACCAGAATTAGACCAGAGTCAGACCAGAGTCAGACCAGAGACCAGAGTTAGACCAGGTTAGACCAGGGTAAACCAGAGTTAGACCAGAGATAGATCAGAGTTAGACCAGCGTTAGACCAGAGTTAGACCAGAGTTAGACCAAGTCAGATCAGAGTTAGACCAGCGTCAGAACAGAGTTAGACCAGAGTTAGACCAGAGTTAGACCAGAGTCAGACCAGAGTCAGACCAGAGTTAGACCAGAGTTAGATCAGAGTTAGACCATAGTTAGACCAGAGTTAAACCAGAGTTAGACCAGAGTTAAACAAGAAATAGACCAGAGTTAGACCAAAGTTAGACCAGAGTTAGACCAGAGAGAGACCAGAGAGACCAGAGTTAGACCAGAGTTAGATCAGAGTTAGACCAGAGTTAGACCAAAGTTAGACCAGAGCTAGACCAGAGTTAGAGCAGAAGTAACCAGAGTCAGACCAGAGTTAGACCAGAGTTAGAACAGAGTTAGACCAGAGTCAGATCAGATTTAGATCAGAGATAAACCAGAGTTAAACCAGAGTTAAACCAGAGTTAGACAGAGTTAGACCAGAGAGAGACCAGAGTTAGACCAGAGTTAGATCAGAGTTAGACCAGAGTTAGACCAGAGTCAGACCAGAGTTAGAAGAGTTAAACCAAATTTAAATCAGAGTTATACCTGAGAGTTAGACCAGAGTCAGACCAGAGAGAGACCAGAGTCAGACCAGAGTTAGACCAGGGTTAGACCAGAGTTAGACCAGAATCAGACCAGAGTCAGACCAGAGTTAGACCAGAGTTAGACCAGAGTTAGACCAGAGTTAGATCAGAGTTAGACCAGAGTTAGACCAGGGTTACACCAGAGTTAGACCACAGTTAGACCAGAGTTAGACAGAATTACACCAGAGTTAGACCAGCATTAGACCAGAGTTAGACCAGAGTTAGACCAGAGTTAGACCAGAGTTAAACCAGAGTTAGATCAGAGTTAGATCAGAGTTAGACCAGGGTTACACCAGAGTTAGACCACAGTTAGACCAGAGTTAGAACAGAGTCAGACCAGAATTAGAACAGAGTTAGACCAGGGTCAGACCAGAGTTAGACCAGAGTTAGAACAGAGTTAGATCAGAGTTAGACCAGCGTAAGACCAGAGTTAGATCAGAGTTAGACCAGACTTAGTCTAGAGTTAGACCAGAGTCAAACCAGAGTTTGACCAGAGTTAGACCAGAGAAAAATCAGAGGTGGACCAGGGTTAGACTAGGGTTAGACCAGAGTTAGACCAGAGTTAGACCAGAGATAGATTAGAGTTAGACCAGAATTAGACCAGAGTCAGAACAGAGTTAGATCAGAGTTAGACCAGAGTTAGACCAGAGTTAGATCAGAGTTAGACCAGAGTTAGATCAGAGTTAGACCAGAGTCAGAACAGAGTTAGATCAGAGTTAGACCAGAGTTAGACCAGAGAAAGATCAGAGTTGGACCAGGGTTAGACCAGAGTTAGACCAGCATTAGACCAGAGTTAGACCAGAGTTAAACCAGAGAAAGATCAGAGTTAGACCAGGGTTAAATCAGAGTTGGACAAGGGTTAGACCAGGGTTAGACCAGAGATAGATCAGAGTTAGACCAGAGTTAGACCAGAGTTAGACCAGAGTCAGACCAGAGTCAGATCAGAGTTAGACCAGAGTAAGACCAGAATTAGACCAGAGTTAGACCAGAATTAGATCAGAGTTAGACCAGGGATAGACCAGGGTTAGACCAGAGTTAGACCAGAGTTAGATCAGAGTTAGACCAGAGTTAGATCAGAGTCAGACCAGAGTTAGATCAGAGTTAGACCAGAGTTAGATCAGAGTCAGACCAGAGTTAGACCAGAGTCAGACTAGAGTTAGACCAGAGTTAGACCAAATTTAAATCAGAGTTATACCCGAGAGAGACCAGAGTTAGACCAGAGATAGAAAAAAGAGTTAGACCAGAGTTAGACCAGCGTTAGACGAGAAGTTAACCAGAGTTAGATCAGAGTTAGACAAGAGCTAGATCAGAGTTAGACCAGGGTTAGACCAGAGTTAGACCATAGTTTGACCAGAGTTAGACCAGAGTTAGATCAGAGTCAGACCAGAATAAGACCAGAGTTAGACCAGAGTTAGTCCAGAGTTAGACCAGAGTTAGACTAGAGAGAGACCAGAGTCAGACCAGAGTTAGACCAGAGAGAGACCAGAGTTAGAACAGAGTTACATCAGAGTTAGACTAGAGTTACATCTGAGTTAGACCAGAGTTAGATCAAAGTTAGACCAGAGTTAGACCAGCATTAGACCAGAGTCAGACCAGAGTCAGACCAGAGTCAGACCAGAGTTAGATCAAAGTTAGACCAGAGTTAGACCAGAGTTAGATCAGCGTCAGATCAGAGAGAGACCAGAGTTAGATCAGAGTTAGACCAGAGTTAGACCAGCATTAGACTAAAGTTAGACCAGAGTTAGATCAGAGTTAGACCAGGGATAGATCAGAGTTAGACCATGACCAGAGTTAGACCAGAGTTAGAGCAGAGGAATACCAGCGTTAGATCAGAGTTAGACCAGAGTTAGACCAGAGTTAGATCAGAGTTAGATTAGAGTTAATTCAGCATTAGACCAGAGTTAGACCAGGGTTAGACCAGAGTTAGACCAGAATTAGACCAGAGTTAGATCATAGTTAGACCAGAGTCAGACCAGAGTTAGATCAGAGTTAAACCAGCATTAGACCAGAGTTAGACCAGGGTAAGACTAGGGTTAGACCAGGGTTAGACCAGAGTTAGACCAGAGTTAGATCAGTGTCAGACCAGAGTTAGACCAGAGTTAGACTAGAGTTAGACCAGAGTTAGATCAGTGTCAGACCAGCGTTAGACCATAGTTAGACCTGGGTTAAATCAGAGTTAGACCAGGGCTAGACCAGAGTTAGACCAGAGTTAGACCAAGGTTAGACCAGAGTTAGACCAGAGATAGATCAGAGTTAGACCAGCGTGAGACCATAGTTAGACCTGGGTTAGACCAGAGTTAGACCAGAGTCAGACCAGAGTCAGAGCAGCTTTAGACCATAGTTAGACCTGGGTTAGACCAGAGTTAGACCAAATTCAGATCAGAGTTAGACCAGAGTCAGACCAGAGTTAGACCAGAGTTAGACCAGGGTTAGACCAGAGATAGACCAGGGTTAGAACAGAATTAGATCAGAGTTTGACCACAGTTAGACCAGAGTTAGAACAGAGTCAGACCAGAATTAGAATTAGACCAGAGTTAGACCAGAGTTAGACCAGGGTCAGACCAGAGTTAGACATGAGTTAGATCAGAGTTAGATCAGAGTTAGACCAGCGTAAGACCAGAGTTAGATCAGAGTTAGACCAGACTTAGACCAGAGTTAGACCAGAGTCAGACCAGAGTTTGAACAGAGTTAGACCAGAGAAAGATCAGAGTTGGACCAGGGTTAGACTAGGGTTAGACCAGAGTTAGACCAGAGTTAGACCAGAGTTAGACCAGAGATAGATTATAGTTAGACCAGAGTTAGACAAGAGTCAGAACAGAGTTAGATCAGAGTTAGACCAGAGTTAGACCAGAGTTAGACCAGAGTTAGATCAGAGTTAGACCAGAGTCAGAACAGAGTTAGATCAGAGTTAGACCAGAGTTAGACCAGAGAAAGATCAGAGTTGGACCAGGGTTAGACCAGAGTTAGACCAGCATTAGACCAGAGTTAGACCAGAGTTAAACCAGAGAAAGATCAGAGTTAGACCAGAGTTAGACCAGAGAAAGATCAGAGTTGGACAAGGGTTAGACCAAAGTTAGACCTGGGTTAGACAAGAGTCAGACCAGAGTCAGACCAGAGTAGACCAGAGTCAGATCAGAGTTAGACCAGAGTAAGACCAGAATTAGACCAGAGTTAGACCAGAGTTCGACCAGAGTTAGACCAGAGTTAGATCAGCATTAGACCAGAGTTAGACCATAGTTAGATCAGAGTTAGACCAGAGTTAGACCAGGGTTAGACCAGAGTAGACCAGAGAGTTAGACCAGAGTTAGATCAGAGTGAGACCAGAGTTAGACCAGAGTTAGATCAGAGTTAGACCAGAGTTAGACCAGGGTTAGACCAGAGTTAGACCAGGGTTAAACCAGAGTCAGACCAGAGTTAGACCAGAGTTAGACCAGAGTTCAGACCAGAGTTAGACCAGAGTTAGACCAAATTTAAATCAGAGTTAGACCAGAGAGAGACCAGAGTTAGACCAGAGATAGACCAGAGTTAGACCAGAGTTAGACCAGAGTTAGAGAAATTAGACCAGAGTTAGACCAGAGTTAGACCAGAGTTAGACCAGAGTTAGACCAGAGTTAGACCAGAGTTAGATCCAGAGTTAGACCAGAGTTAGACCATAGTTTGACCAGAGTTAGACCAGAGTTAGATCAGAGTCAGACCAGAATAAGACCAGAGTTAGACCAGAGTTAGTCCAGAGTTAGACCAGAGTTAGACCAGAGAGAGACCAGAGTCAGACTAGAGTTAGACCAGAGAGAGACCAGAGTTAGAACAGAGTTACTTCAGAGTTAGACCAGAGTTACATCTGAGTTAGACCAGAGTCAGACCAGAGTCAGACCAGACTTAGATCAAAGTTAGACCAGAGTTAGACTAGAGTTAGATCAGCGTCAGATCAGAGAGAGACCAGAGTTAGATCAGAGTTAGACCAGAGTTAGACCAGCATTAGACTAAAGTTAGACCAGAGTTAGATCAGAGTTAGACCAGGGTTAGATCAGAGTTAGACCATGACCAGAGTTAGACCAGAGTTAGAGCAGAGGAATAACAGCGTTAGATCAGAGTTAGACCAGAATTAGACCAGAGTTAGACCAGAGTTAGATCAGAGTTAGATTAGAGTTAAACCAGCATTAGAACAGAGTTAGACCAGGGTTAGACCAGGGTTATACCAGGGTTAGACCAGAGTTAGACCAGAATTAGACCAGAGTTAGATCATAGTTAGACCAGAGTCAGACCAGAGTTAGATCAGAGTTAAACCAGCATTAGACCAGAGTTAGACCAGGGTTAGACCAGGGTAAGACTAGGGTTAGACCAGGGTTAGACCAGAGTTAGACCAGTGTTAGATCAGTGTCAGACCAGCGTTAGACCATAGTTAGACCTGGGTTAAATCAGAGTTAGACCAGGGCTAGACCAGAGTTAGACCAGAGTTAGACCAAGGTTAGACCAGAGTTAGACCAGAGTTAGACCAGAGTTAGATCAGAGTTAGACCAGAGTCAGAACAGAGTTAGATCAGAGTTAGACCAGAGTTAGACCAGAGTTAGACCAGCATTAGACCAGAGTTAGACCAGAGTTAAACCAGAGAAAGATCAGAGTTAGACCAGAGTTAGACCAGAGAAAGATCAGAGTTGGACAAGGGTTAGACCAGGGTTAGACCAGAGATAGATCAGAGTTAGACCAGAGTTAGACCAGAGTTAGACCTGGATTAGACCAGAGTCAGACCAGAGTCAGATCAGAGTTAGATCAGAGTTAGACCAGAGTAAGACCAGAATTAGACCAGAGTTAGATCAGAGTTCGACCAGAGTTAGACCAGAGTTAGATCAGCATTAGACCAGAGTTAGACCAGAGTTAGATCAGAGTTAGACCAGAGTCAGACCAGAGTTAGATCAGAGTTAGACCAGAGTTAGACCAGGGTTAGACGAGGGTAAGACCAGGGTTAAACCAGAGTCAGACCAGAATTAGACCAGAGTTAGATCAGAGTTCGACCAGAGTTAGACCAGAGTTAGATCAGCATTAGACCAGAGTTAGACCAGAGTTAGATCAGAGTCAGACCAGAGTCAGACCAGAGTTAGACCAGAGTTAGACCAGATTTAGACCAAATTTAAATCAGAGTTATACCCGGGAGAGACCAGAGTTAGACCAGAGATAGAAAAAAGAGTTAGACCAGAGTTAGACCAGCGTTAGACGAGAATTACACCAGAGATAGACCAGCATTAGACCAGAGTTAGACCAGAAGTTAACCAGAGTTAGATCAGAGTTAGACAAGAGCTAGATCAGAGTCAGACCAGAATAAGACCAGAGTTAGACCAGAGTTAGTCCAGAGTTAGACCAGAGTTAGACCAGAGAGAGACCAGAGTCAGACCAGAGTTAGACCAGAGAGAGACCAGAGTTAGAACAGAGTTACTTCAGAGTTAGACCAGAGTTACATCTGAGTTAGACCAGAGTTAGATCAAAGTTAGACCAGAGTTAGACCAGCATTAGACCAGAGTTAGACCAGAGTCAGACCAGAGTCAGACCAGAGTCAGACCAGAGTTAGATCAAAGTTAGACCAGAGTTAGACTAGAGTTAGATCAGCGTCAGATCAGAGAGAGACCAGAGTTAGATCAGAGTTAGACCAGAGTTATATCAGTGTCAGACCAGCGTTAGACCATAGTTAGACCTGGGTTAAATCAGAGTTAGACCAGCGAGAGACCAGAGTTAGACCAGAGTTAGACCAGAGTTAGACCAAGGTTAGACCAGAGTTTGACCAGAGATAGATCAGAGTTAGACCAGCGTGAGACCATAGTTAGACCTGGGTTAGACCAGAGTTAGACCAGAGTCAGACCAGAGTCAGACCAGCTTTAGACCATAGTTAGACCTGGGTTAGACCAGAGTTAGACCAAATTCAGATCAGAGTTAGACCAGAGTCAGACCAGAGTTAGACCAGAGTTAGACCAGGGTGAGACCAGAGATAGACCAGGGTTAGAACAGAGTTAGATCAGAGTTAGACCAGCGTTAGACCAGAGTTAGATCAGAGTTAGACCAGACTTAGACCAGAGTTAGACCAGAGTCAGACCAGAGTTTGACCAGAGTTAGACCAGAGAAAGATCAGAGTTGGACCAGGGTTAGACTAGGGTTAGACCAGAGTTAGACCAGATATAACCAGAGTTAGACCAGAGTCAGAACAGAGTTGGATCAGAGTAAGACCAGAGTTAGACCAGAGAAAAATCAGAGTTGGACCAGGGTTAGACCAGAGTTAGACCAGCATTAGACCAGAGTTAGACCAGAGTTAAACCAGAGAAAGATCAGAGTTAGACCAGAGTTAGACCAGAGAAAGATCAGAGTTGGACAAGGGTTAGACCAGAGTTAGACCAGAGTTAAACCAGAGTTAGACCAGAATTAGATCAGAGTTAGACCAGAGTTAGACCAGGGATAGATCAGAGTTAGACCAGAGTTAGACCAGAGTTAGACCTGGGTTAGACCAGAGTCAGACCAGAGTCAGATCAGAGTTAGATCAGAGTTAGACCAGAGTAAGACCAGAATTAGACCAGAGTTAGATCAGAGTTCGACCAGAGTTAGACCAGAGTTAGATCAGCGTTAGACCAGAGTTAGACCAGAATTAGATCAGAGTTAGACCAGAGTTAGACCAGGGATAGATCAGAGTTCGACCAGAGTTAGATCAGCGTTAGACCAGAGTTAGACCAGAGTTAGATCAGAGTTAGACCAGAGTCAGACCAGAGTTAGATCAGAGTTAGACCAGGGTTATACGAGGGTAAGACCAGGGTTAGACCAGAGTTAGACCAGAGAGAGACCAGAGTCAGACCAGAGTTAGACCGAAGAGAGACCAGAGTTAGACCAGAGTCAGACCAGAGTCAGACCAGAGTTAGATCAAAGTTAGACCAGAGTTAGACCAGAGTTAGATCAGCGTCAGATCAGAGAGAGACCAGAGTTAGATCAGAGTTAGACCAGAGTTAGACCAGGGTTAGATCAGAGTTAGACCATGACCAGAGTTAGACCAGAGTTAGAGCAGAGGAATACCAGCGTTAGATCAGAGTTAGACCAGAATTAGACCAGAGTTAGACCAGAGTTAGATCAGAGTTAGATTAGAGTTAAACCAGCATTAGACCAGAGTTAGACCAGGGTTAGACCAGAGTTAGACCAGAATTAGACCAGAGTTAGATCATAGTTAGACCAGAGTCAGACCAGAGTTAGATCAGAGTTAAACCAGCATTAGACCAGAGTTAGACCAGGGTTAGACCAGGGTAAGACTAGGGTTAGACCTGGGTTAGATCAGAGTTAGACCAGAGTTAGACCAGAGTTAGATCAGAGTTAGATCAGAGTTAGACCAGGGCTAGACCAGAGTTAGACCAGAGTTAGACCAAGGTTAGACCAGAGTCAGACCAGCTTTAGACCATAGTTAGACCTGGGTTAGACCAGAGTTAGACCAAAGTCAGATCAGAGTTAGACCAGAGTCAGACCAGAGTTAGACCAGAGTTAGACCAGGGTTAGACCAGAGATAGATCAGGGTTAGACCAGAGTTACACCAGAGTTAAACCAGAGTTAGATCAGAGTTAGACAAGAGTTAAACCAGAATTACATCTGAGTTAGACCAGAGTTAGATCAGAGTTAGACCAGAGTTAGATCAGACCAGCGTTAGACCATAGTTAGACCAGGGTCAGACCAGAGTCAGACCGGAGTCAGACCAGAATTAGTCCAGAGTTAGAACAGTGTTAGACCAGGGTTAGACAAGGGTCAGACCAGAGTTAGACCAGAGTTAGACCAGAGTTAGACCAGCGAGAGACCAGAGTTAGATCAGAGTTAGACCAGGGTTAAACCAGAGTTAGACCAGGGTTAGACTAGAGTGAGAGCAGAGTTAGACCAGGGTTAGACCAGAGTTAAACCAGAGTTAGACAAGAGTTAGATCAGAGTTAGATCAGATTTAGACCAGGGCTAGACCAGAGTTAGATCAGAGTTAGACCAGAGTTAGACCATGACCAGAGTTAGACCAGAGTTAGACCAGAGTCAGACCAGAGTCAGACCAGAGTTAGACCAGAGTTAGACCAGAGTTAGACCAGAGTTAGACCAGCGTTAGACCAGCGTTAGACCAGAGTTAGACCAGAGTTAGATCAGAGTTAGACCAGAGTTAGATCAGAGTTAGACCAGAGTTAGACCATGACCAGAGTTAGACCAGAGTTAGATCAGTGTCAGACCAGCGTTAGACCAGAGTCAGATCAGAGTCAGATCAGAATTAGATCAGAGTTAGACCAGAGTCAGACCAGAGTCAGACCAGAGTAAGACCAGAGTTAGATCAGAGAGAGACCAGAGTTAGACCATAGTTAGATCAGAGTTAGACTAAAGTTAGACCAGAGTTAGATCAGAGTTAGACCAGGGTTAGATCAGAGTTAGACCATGACCAGAGTTAGACCAGAGTTAGAGCAGAGGAATACCAGCGTTAGATCAGAGTTAGACCAGAATTAGACCAGAGTTAGACCAGAGTTAGATCAGAGTTAGATTAGAGTTAGACCAGCGTTAGACTAAAGTTAGACCAGAGTTAGATCAGAGTTAGACCAGGGTTAGATCAGAGTTAGACCATGACCAGAGTTAGACCAGAGTTAGAGCAGAGCAATACCAGCGTTAGATCAGAGTTAGACCAGAATTAGACCAGAGTTAGACCAGAGTTAGATCAGAGTTAGATTAGAGGTAAACCAGCATTAGACCAGAGTTAGACCAGGGTTAGACCAGGATTAGACCAGAGTTAGACCAGAATTAGATCAGAGTTAGACCAGAGTTAGACCAGCGTTAGACTAGAGTTAGACCAGAGTTAGATCAGTGTCAGACCAGCGTTAGACCATAGTTAGACCAGGGTTAGACCAGGGTAAGACTAGGGTTAGACCTGGGTTAGATCAGAGTTAGACCAGAGTTAGACCAGAGTTAGATCAGAGTTAGATCAGAGTTAGACCAGGGCTAGACCAGAGTTAGACCAGAGTTAGACCAAGGTTAGACCAGAGTTAGACCAGAGATAGATCCAAGTTAGACCAGCGTGAGACCATAGTTAGACCTGGGTTAGACCAGAGTTAGACCAGAGTCAGACCAGAGTCAGACCAGCTTTAGACCATAGTTAGACCTGGGTTAGACCAGAGTTAGACCAAAGTCAGATCAGAGTTAGACCAGAGTCAGACCAGAGTCAGACCAGCTTTAGACCATAGTTAGACCTGGGTTAGACCAGGGTTAGACCAGAGATAGATCAGGGTTAGACCAGAGTTACACCAGAGTTAAACCAGAGTTAGATCAGAGTTAGACAAGAGTTAAACCAGAATTACATCTGAGTTAGACCAGAGTTAGATCAGAGTTAGACCAGAGTTAGATCAGACCAGCGTTAGACCATAGTTAGACCAGGGTCAGACCAGAGTCAGACCGGAGTCAGACCAGAATTAGTCCAGAGTTAGAACAGTGTTAGACCAGGGTTAGACAAGGGTCAGACCAGAGTTAGACCAGAGTTAGATCAGAGTTAGACCAGGGTTAAACCAGAGTTAGACCAGGGTTAGACTAGAGTGAGAGCAGAGTTAGACCAGGGTTAGACCAGAGTTAAACCAGAGTTAGACAAGAGTTAGATCAGAGTTAGATCAGATTTAGACCAGGGCTAGACCAGAGTTAGATCAGAGTTAGACCAGAGTTAGACCATGACCAGAGTTAGACCAGAGTTAGACCAGAGTCAGACCAGAGTCAGACCAGAGTTAGACCAGAGTTAGACCAGAGTTAGACCAGAGTTAGACCAGCGTTAGACCAGCGTTAGACCAGAGTTAGACCAGAGTTAGATCAGAGTTAGACCAGAGTTAGATCAGAGTTAGACCAGAGTTAGACCATGACCAGAGTTAGACCAGAGTTAGATCAGTGTCAGACCAGCGTTAGACCAGAGTCAGATCAGAGTCAGATCAGAATTAGATCAGAGTTAGACCAGAGTCAGACCAGAGTCAGACCAGAGTAAGACCAGAGTTAGATCAGAGATAGACCAGAGTTAGATCAGCGTCAGACCAGAGAGAGACCAGAGTTAGACCATAGTTAGATCAGAGTTAGACTAAAGTTAGACCAGAGTTAGATCAGAGTTAGACCAGGGTTAGATCAGAGTTAGACCATGACCAGAGTTAGACCAGAGTTAGAGCAGAGGAATACCAGCGTTAGATCAGAGTTAGACCAGAATTAGACCAGAGTTAGACCAGAGTTAGATCAGAGTTAGATTAGAGTTAGACCAGCGTTAGACTAAAGTTAGACCAGAGTTAGATCAGAGTTAGACCAGGGTTAGATCAGAGTTAGACCATGACCAGAGTTAGACCAGAGTTAGAGCAGAGCAATACCAGCGTTAGATCAGAGTTAGACCAGGATTAGACCAGAGTTAGACCAGAATTAGATCAGAGTTAGACCAGAGTTAGACCAGCGTTAGACTAGAGTTAGACCAGAGTTAGATCAGTGTCAGACCAGCGTTAGACCATAGTTAGACCTGGGTTAGATCAGAGTTAGACCAGAGTTAGACCAGAGTTAGATCAGAGTTAGACCAGAGTTAGACCAGCGTTAGACTAGAGTTAGACCAGAGTTAGATCAGTGTCAGACCAGCGTTAGACCATAGTTAGACCTGGGTTAGATCAGAGTTAGACCAGAGTTAGACCAGAGTTAGATCAGAGTTAGATCAGAGTTAGACCAGGGCTAGACCAGAGTTAGACCAGAGTTAGACCAGAGTTAGATCAGAGTTAGATCAGATTTAGACCAGGGCTAGACCAGAGTTAGACCAGAGTTAGACCATGACCAGAGTTAGACCAGAGTTAGACCAGAGTCAGACCAGAGTTAGACCAGAGTTAGACCAGAGTTAGACCAGCGTTAGAACAGCGTTAGACCAGAGTTAGACCAGAGTTAGATCAGAGTTAGACCAGAGTTAGACCATGACCAGAGTTAGACCAGAGTTAGACCAGAGTTTGATCAGTGTCAGACCAGCGTTAGACCAGAGTCAGATCAGAGTCAGATCAGAGTTAGATCAGAGTTAGACCAGAGTCAGACCAGAGTCAGACCAGAGTTAGATCAGCGTCAGACCAGAGTTAGACCATAGTTAGATCAGAGTTAGACTAGAGTTAGACCAGAGTTAGACCAGAGTCAGACCAGAGTTAGACCAGAGTTAGATTAGGGTTAGACTAGAGTTAGATCAGGGTTAGATCAGAGTTAAACCAGAGTTAGATCAGAGTTAGACCAGCGTTAGACCAGAGTTAGACCAGAGTTAGATCAGAGTTAGATCAGAGTTAGACCAGAGTTAGACCATGACCAGAGTTAGACCAGAGTTAGACCAGAGTTAGATCAGCGTCAGACCAGCGTTAGACCTGGTTTAGACCAGAGTCAGACCAGAGTCAGACAAGAGTTAGACCAGAGTCAGACCAGAGTCAGACCAGAGTTAGACCAGAGTCAGACCAGAGTCAGACCAGAGTTAGACCAGAGTCAGACCAGAGTCAGACCAGAGTCAGACCAGAGAGAGACCAGAGTAAGACCAGAGTTAGATCAGAGTTAGACCAGAGTTAGACCAGCGTTAGACCAGCGTTAGATCAGAGTTAGACTAGAGTTAGACCAGAGTTAGATCAGAGTTAAAACCAGAGTTAGACCAGCGTTGGACCAGAGTCAGACCAGATTCAAACCAGAGTCAGACCAGAGTTAGATCAGAGTTAGACTAGAGTTAGACCAGAGTTAGACCAGAGTTAAAACCAGAGTTAGACCAGCGTTAGACCAGAGTCAGACCAGAGTCAGACCAGAGTTAGGCCAAAGTTAGATCAGAGTTAGATCAGAGTTAGACCAGAGAGAGACCAGAGTCAGACCAGAGTCAGACCAGAGTCAGACCAGAGTAAGACCAGGGTTAGACCAGGGTCAGACCAGAGTTAGACCAGAGTCAAACCAGAGTCAGACCAGAGTTAGATCAGAGTTAGACTAGAGTTAGACCAGAGTTAAATCAGAGTTAAAACCAGAGTTAGACCAGCGTTAGACCAGAGTCAGACCAGAGTCAGACCAGAGTTAGACCAAAGTTAGATCAGAGTTAGACTAGAGTTAGACCAGAGTTAGACCAGAGTTAGGCCAGAGTCAGACCAGAGTTAGATCAGAGTTAGACCAGAGAGAGACCAGAGTCAGACCAGAGTTAGACCAGAGTCAGACCAGAGAGAGACCAGAGTCAGACCAGAGTTAGACCAGAGAGAGACCAGAGTCAGACCAGAGTTAGACCAGAGTCAGACCAGAGTTAGATCAGAGTTAGACCAGAGAGAGACCAGAGTCAGACCAGAGTTAGACCAGAGTCAGACCAGAGTAAGACCAGGGTTAGACCAGGGTCAGACCAGAGTTAGATCAGAGTTAGACTAGAGTTAGACCAGAGTTAGATCAGAGTTAAAACCAGAGTTAGACCAGCGTTAGATCAGAGTTAGACTAGAGTTAGACCAGAGTTAGACCAGAGTTAGACCAGAGTTAGGCCAGAGTTAGGCCAGAGTTAGACCAGAGTTAGACCAGAGTTAGGCCAGATTTAGGCCAGAGTCAGACCAGAGTCAGACCAGAGTTAGACCAAAGTTAGATCAGAGTTAGACTAGAGTTAGACCAGAGTTAGACCAGAGTTAGGCCAGAGTTAGGCCAGAGTTAGGCCAGAGTTAGACCAGAGTTAGACAAACCTTACCTGGGCAGGTTGAGGTGCTGCAGGCCAAGGGGGAGGGGCTCCCAGGAGGAGAGATGGTCTGTCTTTTGGCCCCGCCTCTGGCTCTTTATCTGCATTGTGATTGGATGTTGAGCAGCAGCGAGAATCTGTAGAGCATCTCGTTGGCTGAGGTGAGTCAGGTTCCGCCCATTTATCTGAAGAGACACAGGGAACACCAGAGAGAGTGTCAAAATAGTCAAAATACCACACATTATTGTTTATTATTTAAGTGTGACAATCCCAGTGTACTTTAATGAAACTGAAAATGTCTCAGCTTTAACAAATAGGAACGAGACAATTATGTTTTTCAGAAAATTGACAGAATAAAAACTGGGATCTGAAATACTCTAAATATATACTTTAGGTCCTGACTCTAAGTCTAACAGCCATTATATTCTACTATTAATAAGTTTTTATATTTAAGCGTGAGAGCTCGTTAAGATCTAAAATAATCTAAAAAAATCTTATTATAATTCCACTGCTATTGTGTCATTTTGCAAACATCATTTTAAAGGCTGGAGTAAAAATAAAAGGCAGCTCTGAGGTGTTTGTGGAGCAGACGCACAGGCAGCCATCTTGTGCTGCGTTCTCACAGAACACCCTGAAACTGTGAATTCATCTGCGTTACATAACACCAGCCCCACGTGCACCAGCCCCACGTGTACCAGCCTGACGTGCACCAGCCCCACATGCACCAGCCTGACGTGCACTAGCCTGACGTGCACAGAGGGAAACGGCGTGTGTGTGATAAATGGTTAATGACACATTCAGCTCAGACTCACTGAAGGAAACACCTTCCTTTCCCTCCTCCCCTCCCTCCTTCACTGTGTCCTTGTGTCCTTCCCTGGTTTTATATTTGTCTTCCTCCTGTCGCTCTTCATCCCATCAGGTCCAGGTCTACAGCTTGGACCAAACCCTGTTCTGTTAATATCACAGCCTACCCCTTAATGTGCTTATCTAACTCAAAACACAGATTTAATACATTTTTCTGTGTCGCACTTCAGAATAATAAAGTGGGCCAGCCAGGACAAAAAAATCACATTATAATGGTGATATTTAAAATCTGAGACGAGAGAAGAGGTTGATAATTGAAGCGTGTAAACACAGAGCTGAGCCCAACATGAATCCGATGAACATAATCCAACACTAAGACAAGGACAATCGCCTCCAGAACAACTCGCTTCAAAAACAGTTTCATCCCAATAGCAATAAACATTTTGAACTCTGAACGCTGAGGACTGTGGTTTAAGCATGACTCCTTATACATTATCTGTATGTATGTATATGTACGTTATTTTATTTTATATGTTTATTGTTTGTTTAATGTAATGCTGGAACCGGTACCAAAGAGCTGTACTGAAAACAAATTCCACCAGCTTGGCTGTGTGGTCATTAAATTTAAATAAATCAAAATCAATCAATCAAGAGCAGAAACAGAGCAGATGAACCCACAGGAGGAAGAAACGCTGGGAAAGCTGTTTACAAAGGTGTTTGGATGGAAATAAATAATAGTGGAATATTATTAGATTAGATTAGATTAGATTAGATTAGATTAGATTCAACTTTATTGTCATTATGCAGAGTACAAGTACAGAGCTAATGAAATGCAGTTAGCATCTAACCAGAAGTGCAAGAATATAGTGTTTTATATACATAAAAGTGCAGAGTAAGTAAAGCTATGATATACAGAATGTACAGTGGAGTTGCTATATACAATATTGATCATATATTGAGTATATACAGAATATAAATATAAAATTAAAGCCGCAAGCGGCGATAAAGGCCCTCGCCTCCCTTGAGACCGCGGGGACACATGCACTCGGAGGATTGCATGTCGTGCTTTAAAGCGTAAACTTCACGGTAATGTCAAATAACCGGGCCTGTGCTACTGCTGGGGCCTGCTACACCACCTTGTAATTTAGAGTTAAAGGTCTCCACAATCCCTGGTTTTCCTGGGAGCTGTCTGAACCTTTGAAAATAATAGATTATGCTTGGGCTAAGGCGAGAAAAACAAAGTACTGGCTGGAGATTTGAGATGACTCAGGAATCGCTGCACCCCCCTGTTTAAAAAGGCAAAATGTAAATATAACTTGTCTAAAAGTACAAGGTTACAAGTTCCAAAGGATTCTGAGGAGTTTTCTAAGACTCTAGCCGTGGCTCTGGAGGGGCCTCCTCTAAAGGAAGGATCCTGGCAATTGGGAAATGGCATTTATTTCCCAAAGAAATGGCTGCCTCTTCACAGACTCATTACGACCACAGCCACAAATGTATCAAAAAACAAATTGATAAGTTTTTTTGGCACACGTGTCTAGATAATACTCAACAAATTTGGAGCTGTTTAGATGAAAAGCCTTTAGACACAAGGGGTGAGATTTAGGTGGTCACGCATTCCACCCAACATAGTAGATTTCCTGTTGAGTTTACGGTATGGCTGTAATAAACTTTTCTGTTTGTCCTGAGGTGTTCTATGGATGTACCAAGTTTCATTTTTCTACGTTGGAAAAAAGTTACTTTCACTTTCCATAGGCCCAATGTATTTTGACTTTTCTAGGGTTCGCCACTGAGTCATTTTTCGTATTTTTTTTTCGGCGACTTCAAATACATAAATTTTTCGCCGAGCTTGAAGGCTGGGACCAATAAAAATGACTTTTCGTTCATGTTCACTGGGTCAAATTTAGGATCATACGTGGAAAAAAAAAATAAAAAATCCGAGCAAAAACAATAGGCCCTCCCGGTCATCACCGACTCGGGCCTAATAATAAATACAGTTGAATGAGTGTGCAAAAGTATTGTTGAACAATGTATTGTATGCAAAATAACAGTAGTGCAATTATTTTTTGTAGAAATAGAAATAGTCTACTGTGCTGGTACAGTAACCACTTGGACAGTTTATAGTGTAATGGATTAACCATGTGCAGTCTGTGCAAAATATGAGTAGTGCAATACATGTATGTAAAGTACTGTGACCAGTGCAGTGAAAGAGCAGGTGCAGGTTAGATTGGTGGTGCGGCGTTCAGGAGTGTCACAGCCTCAGGAAAGAAGCTCTTCCTGAGCCTACTTGTTTGAGAGCGTAGGCTCCTGTAACGCCTGCCGGATGGAAGGAGGGTGAAAAGTCTGTGGTTATGGTGAGAGGCATCCTTGATGATGTTTCTTGCCCTGCCCAGACAGCGCTTCTGATAAATGCTCTCGATGGAGGTTAACTGGGTGCCGGTGATCCGTTGAGCAGTTTTCACCACCCGCTGGAGTGCCTTGCGGTCAGATGCAGAGCAATTGCTGTACCACACTGAGATGCAGTTTGTGAGTATGCTCTCAATGGTACATCGGTAGAATTCAGCAAGGATCCTGGGACTGAAGTGAACTTTTTTAAGGCTCCGTAAGAAGTAAAGGCGCTGCTGAGCCTTTTTGACCAGGGTGGAGGTGTTTAGGGACCAGGTGAGGTCATCTGAGATGTGGATGCCAAGAAACTTGAAACTGGACACACGCTCCACTGCAGCTCCGTTGATGTAGATGGGTGTGTGTGCATGATTCCTAGTCCGCCTAAAGTCTACAATAATCTCTTTTGTCTTCTGGGTGTTTAGTTCCAGGTTGTTGGTGGCACACCACACAGCCAGGTGCTGCACCTCATCCCTGTAGGCTGACTCATCGTCATCCTTGATCAGACCTACCACCGTGGTGTCATCTGCAAATTTGATTATGGTGTTGGAGCCATAAACAGGAACACAGTCATGGCTGAATAGGGAGTACAGGAGAGGGCTAAGTACGCAGCCTTGTGGCACTCCAGTGTTCAGGGTGATGATGGAGGAGGAGAGGTTATCTAACTTAACAGACTGAGGTCTGTTAGTCAGAAAATCTAGAATCCAGTTGCAGATGGGTGTGCTGATTCCAAGATGGCTGAGCTTGGAGATCAGCTTGGAGGGGATTACCGTATTAAATGCAGAACTGAAATCTATGAACAGCAATCTCACATGCGTGTTCTTACTGTCCAGGTGGGTGTGGGCAGAGTGAAGTGCCGTTGAGATGGCGTCCTCAGTTGACCTATTGTTGCGATAGGCAAATTGGAATGGGTCTAATGTAGCAGGGAGACAGGATTTGACAGGAAGTGGGATGCGACCAGTTTCTCAAAGCACTTGGCAATGCTGGGGGTGAGTGCAACAGGACGGAAGTCGTTAGGGACCGAGGCAGTGGAGTGCTTCGGTACAGGCACGATGGTGGGGGTTTTGAAGCAAGTGGGGACAGCTGTTTGGGCCAGGGACAGATTGAAAATGTCTGTGAAGACCTCAGCCAGCTGCTCCGCACAGGCTTTAAGCACACGACCAGGTATTCCGTCAGGGCCAGCTGCTTTCCGTCCATTCACTTTACACAGAGTGGAGTAAACATCTGATGTGGAGAGTGTGAGAGGCAGTTCACTGGGTTGATGCTCAGTTTTGAGTGGGATCTCCTTTTTATTTTTATCAAAACGAGCATAAAAGTGATTGAGCTCGTCTGGGAGGGAGGCAGAACTGGATGGGGGCACAGAGTTAGGTCATTTGTAATCTGTGATACATTGTATGCCTTGCCACATACGCCGGGGGTCTGAAGAATTGAAGTGTTCTTCAATCCTCTGTTTATGTTTGAGTTTGGCCTGGCAGATACCTTTCCTCAGGTGGGATCTGGTTGAGCTGTAAGCCTCCTGGTCTCCAGACTTGAAGGCTGCATCTCTTGCTTTGAGCAGGAGGCGAACCTCTCTGTTCATCCAGGGCTTCTGATTGGGGAAAATTTTTATTTTTTTGTGTGTGGTCACTCTGCTCACACATCTGTTGATGTGCTCCAGGACAGAGTTGGTGTAATTGTCAATGTTGATCTGAGAGTTTGTGGTGGCCTGGGCAGCAAACTCACTCCAGTCTGTGTGCTGGAACTGATGTTGAAGAGTGGAGTCTGCACCTTCCAAACAGATTTTAACAGTCCTTATTGTAGGTTTCACACATTTGATAACCGGGGTATATGGAACACAATGTAAAAAAAAAAATACACTGGGATTTACTCATTGGTGTATTTTTAGAACTGGATAAGCCCCGCCCTCTTTCCCTGAAGCCAGTTTGATTATTGGCCACTCGAGAAAAAACACCTACGGTCCTGAAAGGAATTTCCCCAAAGAGGGCACTGTAAAAACAAACAGCTGGTGTTTAGCTACAGGAGCCTGCAGAGACCAAAATTGGATTTTGTTTGTTTATTACACTTTTTCATGTAATAGACTTTTTCTCAGTAAAAAATCCTTACATTTGATAAAAAAAAACATTTTATTGTTTGTGACATCACTGCTCTATTCTGCCTTCAGCCCATTAACCAGATCACGTGAAAAACACAAGAACGCATGCTCTATGGGCCGCACAACCAGGAAGTACTTTTTTGGCACTAATCCATTTAGATAACGACCGGCCATGATTTTTGTTACTCCCTCACTTTCCAGTTAATACATCCATGGCTTTAATGCACTGGTAATAATAATTTATTGGTTGCATAAAGAAAGTGAATATTTCGAGACTGGGATAGAACCGAACACTGCAGTGTGTTCTGGGTCCATTAAAGTTAGACTCAGGTATTTTTCAGACATGCTCAGAGCAACAGTAAAAACAGAAACAGAAATAAGTTCCTTCTAAATAAGAAGGTGGGCCCTGATATTTTTAGGAAAATAAATAAAAAGATTTAATTTGAAGGGTTAAAAAATGAGACTAATAAAATGTCACTCTGTTTGGACTTAAAAGAGTCACATTCTGTCAAATCTGATTATTTTTCAACATTATTTTATCTCCCTGGTCTCTTTTAAAGACACAGGTCCATATTTCACAGCAAATTATCTGCCTCTATTTGTCCCTATCCCCTGCATCCTCTTCTCTCAGACCCACTCCTTCACTTCTTCCTTAAACCTCCTCTTTGCTCTTCCTCTCAGCCTCCTGCAGCTCTAACCTCAGCATCCTTTTACCGATATATTCACTGTCCCTCCTCTGAACATGTCCAAACATCTCAACTACCGCTCTCGTATACGTCCTCCTCCACTCTAACATGCTTCACCTCCGTCCTACCGCTCTCGTATACATCCTGCACCACTCTAACATGCTTCACCGCCCTACCGTCCTACTGCTCATTACCGTCCTGCACCACTCTAACACGCTTCACCGCCGTCCTACTGCTCTCGTACACGTCCTGCACCACTCTAACACGCTTCACCTCCGTCCAACCGCTCTCGTACACGTCCTGCACCACTCTAACACGCTTCACCGCCGTCCAACCGCTCTCGTACACGTCCTGCTCCACTCTAACACGCTTCTCTGCCGTCCAACCGCTCGTACCGTCCTGCTCCACTCTAACACGCTTCTCTGCCGTCCAACCGCTCTCGTACACGTCCTGCTCCACTCTAACATGCTTCTCTGCCGTCCAACCGCTCTCGTACACGTCCTGCACCACTCTAACATGCTTCTCTGCCGTCCTACCGCTCTCGTACACGCCCTGCTCCACTCTAACATGCTTCTCTGCCGTCCTACCGCTCTCGTACACGACCTGCTCCACTCTAACATGCTTCTCTGCCGTCCTACCGCTCTCGTACACGCCCTGCTCCACTCTAACATGCTTCTCTGCCGTCCTACCGCTCGTGACACGCCCTGCTCCACTCTAACATGCTTCACCGCCGTCCTACCGCTCTCGTACACGCCCTGCTCCACTCTAACATGCTTCTCCGCCGTCCTACCGCTCTCGTACACGCCCTGCTCCACTCTAACATGCTTCACCGCCGTCCTACCGCTCTCGTACACCTGCTCCACTCTAACATGCTTCACCGCCGTCCTACCGCTCGTACACGTCCTGCTCCACTCTAACATGCTTCTCCGCCCTACCGCTCTCGTACACGCCCTGCTCCACTCTAACATGCTTCACCGCCGTCCCCGCTCGTACACGCCCTGCTCCACTCTAACATGCTTCTCTGCCGTCCTACCGCTCTCGTACACGCCCTGCTCCACTCTAACATGCTTCACCGCCGTCCTACCGCTCTCGTACACGCCCTGCTCCACTCTAACATGCTTCACCGCCGTCCTACCGCTCTCGTACACGTCCTGCTCCACTCTAACATGCTTCTCCGCCGTCCTACCGCTCTCGTACACGCCCTGCTCCACTCTAACATGCTTCACCGCCGTCCAACCGCTCTCGTACACGCCCTGCTCCACTCTAACATGCTTCTCTGCCGTCCTACCGCTCTCGTACACGCCCTGCTCCACTCTAACATGCTTCACCGCCGTCCTACCGCTCTCGTACACGTCCTGCTCCACTCTAACATGCTTCACCTCCGTCCTACCGCTCTCGTATACGTCCTGCACCACTCTAACATGCTTCACCGCCGTCCTACCGCTCTCGTACACGTCCTGCACCACTCTAACATGCTTCTCTGCCGTCCAACCGCTCTCGTACACGTCCTGCACCACTCTAACATGCTTCTCTGCCGTCCAACCGCTCGTACACGCCCTGCTCCACTCTAACATGCTTCTCTGCCGTCCAACCGCTCTCGTACACGTCCTGCTCCACTCTAACATGCTTCTCTGCCGTCCAACCGCTCTCGTACACGCCCTGCTCCACTCTAACATGCTTCTCTGCCGTCCTACCGCTCTCGTACACGCCCTGCTCCACTCTAACATGCTTCACCGCCGTCCTACCGCTCTCGTACACGCCCTGCTCCACTCTAACATGCTTCTCTGCCGCCCTACCGCTCTCGACACGCCCTGCTCCACTCTAACATGCTTCTCCGCCGTCCTACCGCTCTCGTGACACGCCCTGCTCCACTCTAACATGCTTCACCGCCGTCCTACCGCTCTCGTACACGTCCTGCTCCACTCTAACATGCTTCTCCGCCGTCCTACCGCTCTCGTACACGCCCTGCTCCACTCTAACATGCTTCACCGCCGTCCAACCGCTCTCGTACACGCCCTGCTCCACTCTAACATGCTTCTCTGCCGTCCTACCGCTCGTACGCCCTGCTCCACTCTAACATGCTTCACCGCCGTCCTACCGCTCGTACACGTCCTGCTCCACTCTAACATGCTTCTCTGCCGTCCTACCGCTCTCGTACACGCCCTGCTCCACTCTAACATGCTTCTCTGCCGTCCTACCGCTCTACACGCCCTGCTCCACTCTAACATGCTTCACCTGCCGTCCTACCGCTCTCGTACACGCCCTGCTCCACTCTAACATGCTTCTCTGCCGTCCTACCGCTCTCGTACACGCCCTGCTCCACTCTAACACGCTTCTCTGCCGTCCTACCGCTCGTACCGCCCTGCTCCACTCTAACACGCTTCTCTGCCGTCCTACCGCTCTCGTACACGCCCTGCTCCACTCTAACATGCTTCACCGCCGTCCTACCGCTCTCGTATACGTCCTGCTCCACTCTAACATGCTTCTCTGCCGTCCTACCGCTCTCGTACACGCCCTGCTCCACTCTAACATGCTTCTCTGCCGTCCTACCGCTCTCGTACACGTCCTGCTCCACTCTAACATGCTTCTCTGCCGTCCTACCGCTCGTGACACGCCCTGCTCCACTCTAACACGCTTCTCTGCCGTCCTACCGCTCTCGTACACGCCCTGCTCCACTCTAACATGCTTCACCGCCGTCCTACCGCTCGTATACGTCCTGCTCCACTCTAACATGCTTCTCTGCCGTCCTACCGCTCTCGTACACGCCCTGCTCCACTCTAACATGCTTCTCTGCCGTCCTACCGCTCTCGTACACGCCCTGCTCCACTCTAACATGCTTCTCTGCCACTCCAGAGCTCCTTATACAATACCACAGCTCCTCTCTTGGCGAGCATTTTCCTCATTCCATCTTTCCTGCTCCACTCTAACATGCTTCACCTTTTGTTAAATTTTTATTTTATCTTTGCTCCACTCTAACATGCTTCTCTGCCGTCCTACGCTCGTACAACGTCCTGCTCCACTCTAACAAATGCTTCTCTGCCGTCCTATCCGCTCATAAATATTTTTGCACACTCATAACATGCTTCTGCCGTCCTACCGCTCGTACACGTCCTGCTCCACTCTAACATGCTTCTGCACAAACATTAACTGGATGCTATAATTGTAAAGGATGCTATAGTTGTAAATGATTATAAGTTGGAATATTCTAGAAGTTGAATAGTAGTAATGTAAATTGTTTTGAAGAAAGAATTCTAAGGAATTGTGAAATTGAGCATCTTACCAGTTGCACTGTTGTCTTTGGAGTTTTAGTTTCCAGCTATAAGGAATAGAATCTAGTAATCTAAGGGTTTGAACAGTTATTGAAATGTTGATAAGAGATCAAATCACTGGATCAATCCAAATGGTCATGTGCAATAAAAAACAAAATCCATTTTTTAAACAAAGCTCCCATAAAAGGGGTTTTTTTCCTTTTAATTTGTGAGTTAATTTTTCTCTACTTCATAAACTGTGTGTGTGTGTGTGTGTGTGTGTGTGTGTGTGTGTGTGTGTGTGTGTGTGTGTGTGTGTGTGTGTGTGTGTGTGTGTGTGTGTGTGTGTGTGTGTGTGTGTGTGTGTCATTATTATTATAAAACATTCATAAATTATTTAATGATAAACATACTGTCTTAAGTGCACCCCTTTATAATCATAAATTAAATAATAAGAGAGAAATAAATACATTACAAAAATAAATACAATAGGCTAAACAATAATAATTTGGGGGTGTGGAACCCCTGCATTGGAAAACCCTTGGCCACAGTGGCCCGTGAGGTCAAGGCCTGAGGATATATTAAATGTTCTAAACTGTTGGAAAGGTTTAGACCAAAGGTCAGCCATGGGGTCACGACAGAGAGAGATATTAAACCAAATGGATAAAGACAGATACATCATTTCATTTTTTCATAATAAAACTATAAATAACAAAAATGTATTGTATATTATTGAATAAAGAGCAGCTCCTTGTAATAAATGTGTCTAATACAGAGATAACAGACTGGAGCATTATGGGAAATAAACTGATGTGACGACTTTCTAGAATCTAAATGGATAAACATCCCCACAGAGAGGAACTGATGGGCGGGTGCTGTATTGTGTTTCAGGAAAATGACTGTGATATTGTATTAATGGTCAAAACCCAGGGTAAGAACAGTAATAACACAGAAATAGAAAAAGACAGAACTTAAATCTTTAGAGACAAAATTGTAGCATGTACGTAAAGACAGAAACTGACAGATACTGTATTTGTCATTTATGGAAAATAGTCATAATAACATGGATGAAGACACAAACAATAGCATGACATATAAAGAAAAAGACACAATATTTGTGTTATTTCTGAGAATGAGAGTCTAATCCACAGGAGGATATGGAACATAAAAAGGACAGAGAATACATGATGGGTGTATTTAGGAACAAAATGTTACTTTATAGAAGAATGTAGAAGTAGACAATACAGATAAATGATAAAATGGATGGATAGATGACAAAGAAATCTATAAATAAAAACTATCCCTGCCTTCAGTTGCTCTCCATATCCCTCAACAAAACTGGAATAATATCATTTCAGAGAAGAGCAGTCCTTAAACCCATCCTCCCACGTTTCCTCTCGGAATATTCTCCCTGAAACAGAAGGGCCCTCTCCATATGCTCATGCACGTCTCCCTTTTTTACCAGTTTGAAAAATACTGCGTAAAATATTTCAGAACAAACTGTGAAGGAAGAAAAGAGAGTGAAGATAAAGCTACACAGAGATCAAATAGACAGATGCTTTGACATTTAAGGCGAGTGAAAGTCATGCAAATGAACAAAATGGAGCCACACAGAGCAGCACCGACAGAGACTCAGGGAAAGACAGACACTGAGAAATGCTGTTCAGAGAAAAGAAGGACAGATGGAAGGATGTGAAGGTGATGCATTACTTCAGATTTAAGGAGGTCAACAGAAATCAGGCGTTCGCTGCAGACGCAGGGAAAACAGAGGCGACATATTTACAGAGGTTTAGAAAAAAATGGAGCCAGAACAGAGCAGACAGAAGAACGGAGGAAGGATGGAGGAAAGATGAAGGAAAGATGGAGGATTAAAAGTGCCTAACCGTCTGTTCGGTCCATGGTCCTGAGAGCCAGCAGCCCATCGTCACGGCAACAAAAATAAAAACTGAACAGAAAATAGAAAATGAGAAATGAGCAGGAGAGAAAAAAACAGCAGCATTGACGAATGGCTCCTACTCACAGCCTCCTCCTCCTCCATCTGTCCTACCTCCTCCTCTCTCTCTCCTAGGTCCTTTATCCTAGCCCCACCTCTCTCTCTCCTAGGTCCTTTATCCTAGCTCCACCTCTCTCTCTCCTAGGTCCTTTGTCCTAGCTCCTCCTCTCTCTCTCCTAGGTCCTTTATCCTAGCCCCACCTCTCTCTCTCCTAGGTCCTTTATCCTAGCTCCACCTCTCTCTCTCCTAGGTCCTTTGTCCTAGCTCCTCCTCTCTCTCTCCTAGGTCCTTTATCCTAGCTCCACCTCTCTCTCTCCTAGGTCCTTTATCCTAGCTCCTCCTCTCTCTCTCCTAGGTCCTTTGTCCTAGCTCCTCCTCTCTCTCCTAGGTCCTATGTCCTAGCTCCTCCTCTCTCTCTCCTAGGTCCTTTATCCTAGCTCCTCCTCTCTCTCTCCTAGGTCCTTTGTCCTAGCTCCTCCTCTCTCTCTCCTAGGTCCTATGTCCTAGCTCCTCCTCTCTCTCTCCTAGGTCCTATGTCCTAGCTCCTCCTCTCTCTCTCCTAGGTCCTGTGTCCTAGCTCCACCTCTCTCTCTCCTAGGTCCTTTATCCTAGCTCCTCCTCTCTCTCTCCTAGGTCCTTTATCCTAGCTCCACCTCTCTCTCTCCTAGGTCCTTTATCCTAGCTCCACCTCTCTCTCTCCTAGGTCCTTTATCCTAGCTCCTCCTCTCTCTCTCCTGGGTCCTTTATCCTAGCTCCACCTCTCTCTCTCCTAGGTCCTTTGTCCTAGCTCCTCCTCTCTCTCTCCTAGGTCCTGTGTCCTAGCTCCACATCTCTCTCTCCTAGGTCCTTTGTCCTAGCTCCTCCTCTCTGTCCTCTAGGTCCTTTGTCCTAGCTCCTCCTCCCTCTACCCTAGCTCCTCCTCTCTGTCTCCTAGATCCTCTGTCCTAGCTCCTCCTATCGCTCTCCTAGGTCCTCTGTCCTAGCTCCTCCTCTCTCTCTCTCCTAGGTCCTCTGTCCTAGCTCCTCCTCTCTCTCTCCTAGGTCCTCTGTCCTAGCTCCTCCTCTCTCTCTCCTAGGTCCTCTGTCCTAGCTCCTCCTCTCTCTCTCTCCTAGGTCCTCTGTCCTAGCTCCTCCTATCTCTCTCCTAGGTCCTCTGTCCTAGCTCCTCCTATCTCTCTCCTAGGTCCTCTGTCCTAGCTCCTCCTCTCTCTCTCTCCTAGGTCCTCTGTCCTAGCTCCTCCTCTCTCTCTCTCCTAGGTCCTCTGTCCTAGCTCCTCCTATCTCTCTCCTAGGTCCTCTGTCCTAGCTCCTCCTCTCTCTCTCTCCTAGGTCCTCTGTCCTAGCTCCTCCTATCTCTCTCCTAGGTCCTCTGTCCTAGCTCCTCCTATCTCTCTCCTAGGTCCTCTGTCCTAGCTCCTCCTCTCTCTCTCTCTCCTAGGTCCTCTGTCCTAGCTCCTCCTATCTCTCTCCTAGGTCCTCTGTCCTAGCTCCTCCTCTCTCTCTTAGGTCCTCTGTCCTAGCTCCTCCTCTCTCTCTCTCCTAGGTCCTCTGTCCTAGCTCCTCCTATCTCTCTCCTAGGTCCTCTGTCCTAGCTCCTCCTATCTCTCTCTTAGGTCCTCTGTCCTAGCTCCTCCTCTCTCTCTCCTAGGTCCTCTGTCCTAGCTCCTCCTCTCTCTCTTAGGTCCTCTGTCCTAGCTCCTCCTCTCTCTCTCTCCTAGGTCCTCTGTCCTAGCTCCTCCTATCTCTCTCTTAGGTCCTCTGTCCTAGCTCCTCCTCTCTCTCTCTCCTAGGTCCTCTGTCCTAGCTCCACCTCTCTCTCTCCTAGGTCCTCTGTCCTAGCTCCTCCTATCTCTCTCTTAGGTCCTCTGTCCTAGCTCCTCCTCTCTCTCTTAGGTCCATTGCTCTATCCCACTGGTCACCACTAGATGGAGTGGAGTCTGTGTGAACTCGTCAGGAGGAAGTCAGGGAAAAACTCTGTAGAAAAGGACTACATCACAAAGCATCCTGGGAGCTGTAGTACCTCTGTGAGAAGGTTGCAAACAGTCTTCTTTAACTAAACCAGGCATAAACAAGGTCTAAACCAGGTCTAAACCAGGTCTAAACCAGGTCTAAACAAGGTCTAAACCAGGTCTAAAACAGGACTAAACCAGGACTAAACCAGGTCTAAACCAGGTCTAAACCAGGTCTAAAACAGGACTAAACCAGGACTAAACCAGGTCCACTAACCACTAATCCAGGACTACTAACCCACCGCTACGGCTTCCAACCAAGACTCCAAAACCACAGATGAACCAACTTACTGAGGCTTCAGAATCCATCCTTCCAGGGCCCCACAGCAGAGGGAAGACACTACAGTGGCCAAAGGATGATAGCCTCACCCTGGTATGCAACCAAGTCCCTAAAAGGCTACCCAGCCCAACTACGTCCACCCCCCTCCAACAGAAAACTAGCCTTTTAGCGCCAGCCACTTCATCCACTAACAACACATTTACTCTCAGGGACCTCCAGCTCTCCCCTGTTGTCCCAGACCTGACAAACCAACCAACTGCACATTCAATTCAAACCCGGCTCTCATTCACAAACACATCACCACAACAATTACTTCACTCGACAAATACTGGGAGGACCCTGGAAGTCCAAGCCCAAGTTCACCTCCCACAAAAAAACCTGCCTAAACAAGTTCCTGTTTCCTTCCTCCTCACACACACACCTCAAAGGTCAACTGTCTCGGTTAAACTAACTGATCGAATCTCTCCTCTTGCTTCACCCCCAGGTGTCACCAGCACCAAGGACATTAGGAGAACAGGTCCCATAAAAACAGCTCACAAGGCCTCAAATGTGGGCGGAATCATGAGTGGGTCCTTAAAGGTCACCAAGACCATGACCAAAGCCCTAACTGAACCCCCCTCACTCATTACAGAACCCACTGAGTCCTCCTCCTTGGCGACTGGTGCCACTTCCGTGTCTTCATCCACCCTGGGCTACCTTCCAGGCTCCTTCCAGACTAAAACACCCTTCACCTCAACACCTCCCCCCCTCAATTTATACAAACCTATCTACCACCTGGTCAGACCAAGTAGGAAGCTCCAGGACTGGTGCTGCATTGGAAGAAGGCCGGTCCTTATCCTGTGGGACTCCAATATCAATCGAATCCCACCTCACCATCACAGAAATATCCAGTTAGACAGTTACCCAGGAGCCAATATTTATCACTTTCACAAACTTATGGAAAAATCACAAATCAATACATCCACCAAAATCCTCATTCTGGGCCTAAACAATAGGGAACAGGACCCCCAGCAAACATCTGTCAAACAAATGAGTTCACTGTACAAACAAGCAAAGTTGACCTTCCCTAATGCAGACATATACTTTCCTAAAATCAATTTCTCCCTCAACCTCCCTCAAAAACAAAAGGAAAACCTTATTCAGCTTAATAAATACATTGCCACCCACTTTCCCTCTCTAGTAGAAATCCCTCAAGACACCTTCATTACAGCTGCAGATAATATCCACTGGACACCAGGGCTGGACTGGTAATCTGGCATACCAGGCAAATGCCCGGTGGGCCGACGCACTTGGGGGCCGGTCCATATAAATATGATTTTTTTTTTTTTTTAATTGGCCAATGACCGGCCCATAAAGCAGGGACAGCGGCCCATTGGTTCATTTTTCATACTGACACTGGGCTGGCCCAATCATCTTAACAGGCTCCACCCCTCCTCCTCTGTTTCTTGTGTCAGATGCAGTTAGTGGCTCAGAGCCAGAAATCTGTGGATTTAGGATGGACAAACAAAAGTGCAAGGGGGGTGCGGAGAAGTTGCGGGCCAAACAAATAAAAATGCTAGAGGTTTATGCCTCAACATGTGCAAAAATAACAGACATGTTTAGTGCTGTAGCGTCAGTATCCAAGCCTACAGTACCTGACGACATTTTGCAGAAACATGGAGAGTGTAATTGAAACGGTAAGCATGTTAGCTACATGATTAACAGGGAGGGAGTGTTAATCAGGGCGGGTGCAGGAGGAAAGTGTGTGTGTGTGTGTGTGTGTGTGTGTGTGTGTGTGTGTGTGTGTGTGTGTGTGTGTGTGGGTCTGGTTGGGCCACGACGAAGATGATGATTTACCTAAATTAATGAATAATATAATAAGACAACTTAATCGTTGTTGCCATTATATAGTCTGTCAGATTGTCACCCACTGCACTAGCCACTCAGTCAGCTAAAGTCAAATAACACAGCATAAGCTATTTTGCATTGTTTTTGTCGATAGGTTAGCAGAGTTAACTTATTCAATTGCAACTTTGGCTGACTATTCTAATGTTAACCCTTTAATACCCATAATGGCGTCTGGCCCTTCTCTAGAAAAACTTAAATGATGCCATTTGATTATTTTAATTATTACTCAGAATGGCTGCGTCAAAGCGCCCACGACGAGTAACACATGCTATTTGGGGATTAAAACCCGTCTTGCATTTTGAAAGCTGTATATTTTTGTTTAGCTGTATATTCAACGAAGTAGATATTTGCTCATGTTTCTAATGAATGTCCAACATCATTAATATGCAATATTTACGGTGAGTGAATAATATGAATATCATATATTTTAGGACGTTTTGTGTGAGTAATTTGGTAGTATAGGTTGTTTTTTTTGTTTTTTTTAAGGGGAGTATCTCAACAATGAGAGGGAAATCTTGTTTGGTGTCATATTAAAGAGCGGTTTGTGCTCTTTAAAACAAAGTAGCCTATACTTGCAATTGTAAACTAGTTTTTCTGCTGTCTGGTTCATTGGGAAAAAAAAAAAAACATTTATTTTTAGAATTAGCAGTATTCTACATCCACATTATATTGGGTTCTAAAGGGTTAACTAGCTTTTATAACATGGAGCCCTTTGTCCATCTAGAAATCCTGCTCTTCAAGAATACAGGACTATATAACCAAAATGGATCCTTACTAAGTGTACTTTTAATAACTCTTCCAAATAATTGTAATCCTCTCTCTCTCTGTCCTTATGTATAGTCAAGCCAGGTTGAGTTAGCAGTGGAGGAGAGAGACAGGGAGGAACCTTTGATCACCAGGGAGTCTGTCAAGAGAGAGTGAGTACACTGGTCCACTTGCACTGGTACACTGGTCCATGACACTTAGTTCTCAGCTTTGTAGGGGTTTTTGGAATGGAACAGTAGATATGCATATCTACAGGGACCGCAAGGATGGTGTACTAGTCGGTTGTGTCTGACCGATTGTGGTGGGCCGGTCTGAGCAAAAATGCCAGGGCCTTTTTTTTGTCCCAGTCCAGCCATGCTGGACACCTACCTCCGCGAGCGCTATATTCAGTAACTGGCTCCGTCAACTAAATTTAATCTAGATTACTATTCCAACCCGGTCTCCCCCAAATACCACTCCCCATTTATTACCCAGTCCTTTTCTCCCACTCGACAAACCACAGTGGATCTGGGGTGGAGCTCGGCCTCCAACATCTTAAACTTATCCACCCTCTTCACGCCAACTACCGCACAAGTTAGCTGCTGGAGAGAGGCCTTACTTTTATACCACGTCCCACAAAACCTAACCGGGAGGAACTTCAAAAGGACTTCCACTACTATCACCGTCGCCTCAAAATAGCCTCTTATTTCCACAATAGAACCTCCTCCAGTAGCCGACCCTTCACCCATCAATCTTTGTGGGAACCTGCTACTTCTCAAATAAACATATCCATCCAACGCTATATCAGCAGCAACCTCCGTACTCTTCGCTCTTTCCAACCCACACCAGATATTAAAGATAACCTCGCCCCTCAGGAACGTTCAGCTCTCCGTCAACTCATTCATAACCCCAACATCATTATCAAACCTGCAGACAAAGGTTCCAAAATAGTCATCCTGGACCGACAACAATACCTCTTCGAAGCAAATCGTCAGCTTAATAATCCCCAGCACTACCGTACCCTGGCCAACAGCATACAATCTATCACCCAGATGCAACTACGATCCATAATACAATCTCTTTATGACAAGAAAGTCATAACAAACAAACAGCTACACTTTCTCTACGGTCCAGATCAGCCCCCGCATCTTCTATCTCCTTCCTAAAATCCACAAAGATCCTCATACCTGGACTATTCCTTTTGAGGTTCCTCCGGGTCGCCCAATAGTCTCGGATTGCAACAGTGCCACTTACAATATAGCTCAATACCTCAACTCCTTCCTTAATCCACTCTCCAACAGGCCCCCCAGCTACATTAAAGACACCTATCACTTCCTGGACACCATCAGGCCCATGGCTGTCCACAACCCAACTTACCTTTTCACAATTGACATAGATTCTCTATATACGAATATCATAACCAACTTGGGCATCTCTGCTGTTCAAAAAACCTTCAGTAGATATCCAGACCCTAATAGACCGGACTCAGAAATCATTCAGCTTCTTAAACTCTGTTTAGACAACAATGACTTTAGTTTCAATAATAAACATTATCTCCAGATAAGTGGAACAGCCATGGGTCAAAGGTTAGCCCCTGCCTACGCCAACATCTACATGAGCGAGTGGGAACGGGAGGCCCTTACAAAATGCCCCCTCCAACCCCTGTTTTTTCTCCGTTATCTGGATGACATCATTGGAGCCTGGCCACACCCTCTGCACACTTTCCAACAATTTATAGACATCTTGAATAATCACCACCCATCCATCAAACTCAAATACACCATACATCCACAGCAGGTTCATTTTCTGGACACAACAGTCTTTTTCAGTCCCCTAAAAGATACCCAAAAACAGATCAAAACCAAGGTTTACTTCAAAACGACAGATACACATGCCCTTCTTCATAAATCGAGCTATCACCCCAAACACACCTTCTCTGGAATAATAAAATCACAGCTCATCAGATTTCATCGCATCTGTTCAAATACCACAGACTTCAACCCTGTTCTCTGCTCTGCGTAAGCGTAGCTATTCAAAAAGATTTCTACGTCACCTAAAATACCAGACCATGGCCTCCCTTACTCCCACTCGCTCCGAAAGAGGCCGACTTTCACCCCTGGTCCAAGAAGAATTGTCTACACTAACCGCCCCCCCATCTCACACTTCCTCATCCATCCCACAACTCACCTGATCATCACCGGAGTCGAGCACAACGACCACTGGACCATAGGCCAGAGGAAGAGAGCAGAACGAATCTGGATACAAAACCTGGCCACACTAGCCCCTAGAGGCCTAAATGACAAGTAATCAATAACACAAAACCCCAACCACCCCCCCTCCCTTTACTTTATTTTGTTATTTTAATTTTTTATTTATTTACTTTTTCTCCCATAACCCTCAATATTTCCCTAACCTTAACCATTACCCATCCCTAACCTTAACCGTTACCCATCCCTAACCTTAACCATTACCCATCCCTAACCTTAACCATTACCCATCCCTAACCTTAACCATTACCCATCCCTAACCTTAACCGTTACCCATCCCTAACCTTAACCATTACCCATCCCTAACCTTAACCATTACCTATCCCTAACCTTAACCATCACCCATCCTTAACCATCACCCATCCTTAACCATCACCGTTACCCATCCTAACCTTAACCGTTACCCATCCTAACCTTAACCATTACCATCCCTAACCATTACCCATCCCTAACCTTAACCATTACCCATCCCTAACCTTAACCGTTACCATCCTAACCTTAACCATTACCCATCCCTAACCTTAACCGTTACCCATCCTAACCTTAACCATTACCCATCCCTAACCTTAACCATTACCTATCCCTAACCTTAACCATCACCCATCCTTAACCATCACCCATCCTTAACCATCACCGTTACCCATCCCTAACCTTAACCGTTACCCATCCCTAACCTTAACCATTACCCATCCCTAACCTTAACCATTACCCATCCCTAACCTTAACCATTACCCATCCCTAACCTTTGCCCATAAAACACTTTCTCCACCAGGTCCACACCTGTCTCTGATTTGAGTAGAACCTGAACCACTCTCCAGTATTGCCACCTTTTCATTGACACGATTTCTGACTATACCTCCCTCAGTGAAACCATTGTGTATATTGTAAATAACTTGTGTTTTGGTGTGTTTTTTTAAATAATTATTTCTCGTGTTATTTAATATTTTTAATGTTTATTTATTGTATGAAGCAATCTTCCTTATAGCACTTATTACTGAATCTAAAAACTAGACGCACTTACCTGAGGCATGTTATAGTAATGTCAGTGGGACCTGGCTCTATGGAGAGGGATCTAATCGTTCTACTCATATGTACAACAGCATACACACAGACACAGACCTACAGGGACAGCACATTAGCGGGGAATCCATGGATCAAGTCTCGGACAATTGTTTGACTAACTGTGTGATTACTAACAAGGTTTTATTTTTACTAACTTTTATTTTATTAATTGATCTGATATTTCCCATTAAGCACTTGACTGATAGCACTTAAACAGCACCAAGACTGCACTATGGATGACCTGCTTTATGCCCCCCCCAGTAGGCCTGTGCTAAACAAAAAAACACACACCAGTAAAAAATGCCTCTCTTCTGGCCTCTGGTGGTAAAATTCAGGCAGGATTTGACTGGACCCCCAGGTGACCTACAGGTTTTCTTCCTCTATTCATCAGGTCAGTAGGCCCCTGCACTATATCCTTAACTAGGAATTTTTTTTAAATAGAGCCCTAATCCCCAACAGGACTAAACCAGGTCTAAACCAGGACTAAACCAGGACTAAACAGGACTAAACCAGGTCTAAACCAGGACTAAACCAGGTCTAAACCAGGTCTAAACCAGGACTAAACCAGGTCTAAACCAGGACTAAACCAGGTCTAAACCAGGTCTAAACCAGGTCTAAACCAGGACTAAACCATGACTAAACCATGACTAAACCAGGACTAAACCAGGACTAAACCAGGTCTAAACCAGGACTAAACCATGACTAAACCAGATCTAAACCAGGACTAAACCAGGACTAAACCAGGACTAAACCAGGTCTAAACCAGGACTAAACCAGGACTAAACCAGGACTAAACCAGGTCTAAACCAGGACTAAACCAGGTCTAAACCAGGACTAAACCAGGACTAAACCAGGTCTATATCAGGTCTAAACCAGGACTAAACCAGGTCTAAACCAGGACTAAACCAGGACTAAACCAGATCTAAACCAGGACTAAACCAGGACTAAACCAGGACTAAACCAGGTCTAAACCAGGACTAAACCAGGTCTAAACCAGGACTAAACCAGGACTAAACCAGGTCTATATCAGGTCTAAACCAGGACAAAACCAGGTCTAAACCAGGACTAAACCAGGACTAAACCAGGCCTAAACCAGGACTAAACCAGGACTAAACCAGGACTAAACCATGACTAAACAGGACTAAACCAGGTCTAAACCAGGACTAAACCAGGTCTAAACCAGGACTAAAACAGGACTAAACCAGGTCTAAACCAGGACTAAACCAGGTCTAAACCAGGACTAAAACAGGACTAAACCAGGTCTAAACCAGGACTAAACCAGGTCTAAACCAGGACTAAAACAGGACTAAACCAGGTCTAAAACAGGACTAAACCAGGTCTAAAACAGGACTAAACCAGGTCTAAACCAGGTCTAAACCAGGACTAAACCAGGTCTAAACCAGGTCTAAACCAGGACTAAACCAGGACTAAACCAGGTCTAAACCAGGTCTAAAACAGGACTAAACCAGGTCTAAACCAGGTCTAAACCAGGACTAAACCAGGTCTAAACCAGGACTAAAACAGGACTAAACCAGGTCTAAAACAGGACTAAACCAGGTCTAAAACAGGACTAAACCAGGTCTAAACCAGGTCTAAACCAGGACTAAACCAGGACTAAACCAGGTCTAAACCAGGACTAAACCAGGACTAAACCAGGTCTAAACCAGGTCTAAACCAGGACTAAACCAGGACTAAACTAGGTCTAAACCAGGACTAAACCAGGTCTAAACCAGGACTAAACCAGGACTAAACCAGGTCTAAACCAGGTCTAAACCAGGTCTAAACCAGGTCTAAACCAGGTCTAAACCAGGACTAAACCAGGTCTAAACCAGGACTAAACCAGGACTAAACCAGGTCTAAACCAGGACTAAACCAGGTCTAAACCAGGACTAAACCAGATCTAAACCAGGACTAAACCAGGACTAAACCAGATCCACGCCGTTCTCTGATTTGGTGATAAACTGATGTTTTCAAATCCAGATGTCATTAGACACACTGCTATTTTAAACATTTTTCTGTAATTTTTTCTCTTAATCAATGTTTGTTTTTATAAAGAAAAATAATATATTTTCTTAGAATCCTTCCAATGTCTTATATTTCTTAATTTATTCAATTGCTTAACTAATTAGTGTTTTACCTAATTTATGTCAATTTAAACTAGAGTTGTGACGTTCGCGAACGAACCGATTCTTTTGAACGGCTCATAAACATGAACGATGGGAGCCGAGTCGCGGCTGGAGGGGAGCCGTTCTTTCTGTCGTTCTTTTTTCCTATGCGTGTCTCACACAGATGCACACAAATGAGCTCCTCCGCGAGACAGAACAGTTATAGGGGAGGGGCCGACCCTTTATAGAGTGATGATATTAGTTATTAGTTGTGCACGCATCCTTCACGTGAGTATTTCATTGCAGCCCACTTTGTTATTGTTAATTGACTTGAAGGGGCTGATGTCCTATTTGCAAAGTTTACAGTAGTAATAGTATGTAGTATGTATTTTTTTAATTCTAATTTTATCTACTTTAAATATTTTTGGTATTCTATCAAAATGTTCTTGTGTGGAAGTGTTTGTAGTAAAAGCTGTTTTACACAGAAATTCACTGCAGCCGGCTTTGTTTTTGATGTTTATTTGTGAGTGGGTATTGTATGAATAATCACTAATTTAAACCGCGCTTTATGTTCCGTTTGTCATAACAGCGTCCCGTACCTCAGCGCGTGCAGCTTGTCCTCATCTCTGATTGGTCAGAGCGGCTTAGGTGTGCTGTGATTGGTCAGAATCTAATTAGCGGCTTAGGGGCGGGATTCATTCGCTTTACAGCACTTTTGAAGTTTCTTTCAATTTTCTTTGTTTTTTAAACCGAGTCAAAGACTCTAACTCTTCGGGTTCAAGCACTTTTAAAGCTGAACAGACGGAAAATACAATTGTTAGTCTAGTTCAGACAGTTCTTTAGGAAGTGAAAGTGTTGGTTTGATCGGGTTTAGTCCAAGTGAGTTAGCGGCTAAAGGCTAACATCATCATGACATCGTGTTGACCGATTTAAAACTTCAGTTGGAGACACCTGGGGCTGTTTAAAGAACAGGTGAGAGTGGTGAGATGATTCGGACACGCGTAGGGGTTTGTAATGAATGCTAAATAAAGCCAAAGGTCAGAAGTATCAGCGTAACATTGGTTTTCTGTTCAACTCTAAACTTTAACTTCCACAGTTCCTCAACATTATCCAAACTAGTAATAGTTACATAAGACTGATGACAAATAAAGCTGTTTTATAAGCTATCCCGCTGCTAACAATGATACAGAGACTTTACCTGAAATGAATATGAATACAGTATAAATAACTCTTATAAATAAGTGTAATGTTGAGCCTGAACCTTTTAAACCTTTGACCTCTGACTGAGTCAGAGTCTGGAACTTTGTAAGATGCACGAGTTTAAAAATATAAAACATAAAGAAGCTCTGGTTTTTACTGAGAACTTTTGATCCGGGTGGATGTCAGAGTCTGGGGACCTCAGGTCAAGCTTTAATTGTTTTTTATCTTTGTAACCTCTAATATTAGCAAAATGGTTTGTTTTCTCTGTTAATGCTTCAACGGGAGTTTGATCATTTTGTATAGGTTCTCAGTCATTCAGATCACAGCGCCTGAAGGATCTGGACTTACTGTTTCTCTCTCTCAGGATGAACTACCCTCCGTCCAAACGCCTGCGAGGCCCAGCTTCAGGTCTCGGTCAAAGTCCGGCTCCAGTTCTGGATCCGTTTGACATGGACTTCACTCAGGACGACCTCGACGAGATCGACGTCATCGCCTCTCAGGCCATCACCACGGGGACCACTGCAGCAGGGGCGGGGCCTAACGCAGGGAGACACAACAGTAACATGGGTGAGTTTATTCACGGGTAACGTTATTCTTTATTCTGTCTCCACTGCATCAAACAGGAGGACACACATGAAAGAGGCATTTAAATACGGAAAAGTGATTTGAGCTTTAACAAAGGCACTTTATCACTAATGACATAGCTCTCATTTTATTTTAATTATCGCTCGAATGCTCTTCTTGTTCTGAGTGAGGCTCCTAAAGGGATCTCTACAGTTTTCTACAGTTAACACAGCCCTGTAGATTTAGTTCTCTTTTCGGGAATCTCCCAGAGCGTTTAAATCTGAAACCACAAAATAAATACTAATGCAATGATAAAGTGACCATGTTTTCAAACTAACATTTAAAGAGTTCAATCCTCATTGAATATGTGTTGGTTCTGAGCAGAGCTGGAGTGGTTTAGGAAATTTATGCAGAAACCTTTTCTCCTGAGGTTCCAGAGGAGCAGGAATTGTCAGAGACTCGCATTAGATTCAACAATAAATCAAAAAGAAACATGAACAAAAATGAATCAAGGGTTAACTAAGAAATGAATCGACTTCGGGTTATGGCGGCGTTTTTTCCCCTCGCTTGTTCACGGAGGTAATAGAGGAGCAGAAAGTTTTGTTGTACAAAGCCCTTGCAATATAAATCTCTTCTGCAGCATGAACACAACACTAGGGCCCATTGTAGTTGTTGAAGTTTAGCGCAAGCGGGTTCAGGGAGAGGTGTAGCATAAAATAAAAATAAACTATGCGGATACGCCCAAGCCTGTCTCCGTGTGGACATGGCCTAAAAGTACGCAAAAAACAGCTTGCCACGCTTTGATGCGCTTTTGGATCATCCGTGCTTGCATGTGATTGACTGGAGCTGGGAAGAGTAACTAGTGGGAAGAGTAACTAGTGGGAAGAGTAACTAGTCGGAGCGGAGCACCGAGAGACAAGCTGCCGTCTGCCGGAGCAACAGTCAAGCCGGGCAGATTTTGAGTTAAAGTTACTTTTATTCAACCAGCAAGGTTTTTCTTGTTTGAAAATGACACAGACGTCTTCCAAAAGCTAATAAGACGATGAACAAGAGTCCTCGTTGTGGGAAAAAAATATTTCTCAGCTTTTTTTTATATTTGAACAAAATTATTCAAGCCTTTATTGGCTTTTACAGCGATAAAACACTTCCTATAATTGCTGACCAGCTGCATGTCTCACTGGGATTTCTGACCATTCATCTTTAGTGATAACCTCCAGCTCTTTCAGTTTGGAGCGTCTCTTTGTCATTGCCCTGCCTCTTTAGCTCCCTCCTCAGATTCTCAACTGGATTCAAGTCAGGACTCTGGCTGGGCCACTGCAAAAGGTTCATGGTTTTTTTTGGTCTGCTAACATTTCTTCACCACTTTAGCTGTGTTTTGGGTCGTTGTTGTGCTGACTGAAAACTCCAAAAAAAACCCAGCCGGGAAAAAAGAGAAACCTCAGGGAGAACCACAGAAGGAGGGATCCACTTCCAGGACGGACAGGCCGTGCAGGAATGTGTCCGGGACAGTTGAAAAATACATAGAAATACACAAATACACATCACCTAGCAGGTCAGGGGTTTGTGTCCACCCTAGGAGGAGGTGGAAAAGAGAAAAAACTGTAATAGGCAGATGTGATAATAATATGAGTGGTTTAGTGTGTACCTACAGCTACGACCAGTGTAAATGTGTACCTACAGCTACAACCAGTGTAAATGTGTACCTACAGCTACGACCGGTGTAAACGTGTACCTACAGCTACAACCACTGTAAACGTGTACCTACAGCTACAACCAGTGTAAATGTGTACCTACAGCTACGACCGGTGTAAATGTGTACCTACAGCTACAACCAGTGTAAACGTGTATCTACAGCTACAACCAGTGTAAACGTGTATCTACAGCTACAACCAGTGTAAACGTGTACCTACAGCTACAACCAGTGTAAACGTGTATCTACAGCTACAACCAGTGTAAACGTATACCTATGATCAATCAGTCTCCATACGTTTGGTGAAATAAGTATGTTTTGAGTTTGCTTTTGAAAACTTCAACAGAGTCAGCTCGCCGCACTTCCATCGGGAGCCCATTCCATAAAAATGGGGCTTTATAAGAAAAGGCTCTGTAGCAGACTTCTTCTTTACTCGAGGAAGTTGAAGGAGGCCAGCGTCCTGAGAGCGAAGTGCGAGCTGGAGTATACCGGGTGATGAGGTCAGATAGGTCAGAGGGCGCGCGTCCACAAAGGATTTTATATGTTAACAGGAGAACTTTGAAATCTGCTCTAACATGAGGAAGCCAGTGTAATGAAGCCAGGACCGGAGTAATGTGATCAAACTTCTTGGTCTTTGTTAAAAATCTGGCGGCTGTATTTTGGACCATTTGTAGTCTGTGAGTACTTTTCCTCGGCAGTCCAGAGAATAACGCATTGCAGTAGTCCAGCCTGGATGTGACAAATGCATGAATGAGAATTTCAGCATCAGCTAAAGATAGGCAGGAGCGAATTTTTGAGATATTCCTCAAGTGAAAAAAGCCCAGTTTAGTGACCTCACTAATGTGCTGCTGCAGTGATAGTGTGGAGTCAAAAATGACACCAAGGTTCCTCACAGTGTTGCCGTGCTCCAACCCAGCACAGTTTACAAAGCTAAAGATAGATATTTTATTAGGCCCGAGCCGGTGATGACCGGGAGGGCCTATTGTTTTTGCTCGGATTATTTCCTTTTTTTATTTTTCTTCTTCTCCCCATATGATCCTAAATTTGACCCAGTGAACATGAACGAAAAGTCATTTTTATTGGTCCCAGCCTTCAAGCCCAGCGAAAAATTTATGTATTTGAAGTCCCCGAAAAAAAAATACGAAAAAATGACTCAGTGGCGGCCCCTAGAAAAGTCAAAATACATTGGGCCTATGGAAAGTGAAAGTAACTTTTTTCCAACGTAGAAAAATGAAACTTGGTATATCCATAGAACACCTCAAGGCAAACAGAAAAGTCAATGACAGCCACACCCTAAACTCAACAGGAAGTCCGCCATGTGGGGTGAAAGCGCGGACCACTAAAATCGCACTTTGCGCAGAAAGATGCAAATCATTGTGTTTTAATCTAAATGGCCCCAAATTTGGTGAGTATCATCTAGACACGTGTGCCAACCAAAGTTGTGACTTTGTTGTTGATATCTTATCGGGTATGGGTGTGGCAAGCCTGTAACGAGGTGGCCATTTTTGTGAAAATAAAATGTCTCTTAACTCTCAAACGCCTTCTCGGATCGAGTTGGACCCAAAAGGCGTTTGTGCACATTCATGACCTGAACACAAAAATATGTAAATAAAAGGGTTATCTTTAGAAATGGCTCTCCAGCGCCCCTACAAACTTATAATGGGACCTAAGAATTTAGTTTGTCATAGAGACATAAAATTTGTACACACATCTCTTATGTCATGTGAGCATAAAAGCCAATGACAACCACCCCCTATCTATAAATGTGTTGCCATAGCAACGTCCCAAAAATTGGAAAAAGTCAATGGGAAGTGAAATTTTAGTTTGTTGTAGGCAAATGAAACTTGGTACACACATCCAGCATGGGCTTATGAACAAAAAAGCCAATAGGGACCACACCCTATCACACACGGGAAGGCGGCCATTTTGATTTGAAAATGTGAACCGACTTAGAATACACCTCTTTTTTAAAAGAACTCAGAAAATAGCAGGCCCCAGCAGTAGCACAGGCCCAGTTATTATACATTACCGTGAAGTTTAAGCTTTAAAGCACGAAATGCACTCCTCCGAGTGCATGTGTCCCCGCGGTCTCAAAGGAGGCGAGGGCCTTTATCGCCGCTTGCGGCTTTAATTTATATATATATTTTTTAAATAAAGAAAAGGAATCAATAGAAAGAAAGTAGAACTCAGTGTTTGTCAGTCAGGTGTTGACGGAAGAGATGTGTTTTTCAAGCCTTTTTTAAAGATGGCTACAGAATCTGCTGATCTTGTAGCAGCAGTAGAGAAGGTACGTGAGAGTGATCTTTTTTTTTCTTTTTTGGACGGTACCACCAGACGTTGTTCATTTGCAGAGCGCAGCGATCTGGTAGGAACTTAGGTCTGTATTAGTGAGTGAAGATATGAGGGGGCGGAGCCAGTGGGGGTCTTGTAGGCATTTACTTTTAAGGCTGATCAGAAAAATACAACCCATTCATTATTTTTGTTTTTTCCAATTCTATCTAAGACAAAGAGATTAAAATTAAAATAACTTCTTGAAACTGTAGGGGTTTAAATAAATTGAGGCTTAACCGATACTTTCTGCATCTTTTAGTTCACATGAACAAGGAACTATGATTCTGATGCATAACAGTTTCCCTTTGAAGTCTCTGATACAATCAGAGCTAGGTAGGCTTTTTATGACCAAGTGGAGAAATCTGGTAGGCTATTGGCTTGGCGCCCCAAGAAACTCCAAACATACAGGGCAATTAACGCTATTAGAAATACTCAAGGTTGTGTTGTTTTCAGACCCTCGGGGAAATAACGCATCTATATAGCTCTGATTATCCAGTTACTGACAATTTATGTTCCTTCATAATCTTGAGATTCCATCTATTTCAGAGGATCTCAAAACTAGTCTTGATACCAGTTTGTCAGCAAATGACATCCTTGAGGCATTGGATGCTATGACGTCAGGGGAAGGCAGTAGGGCTCGACGGGCCTGTGGATATTTATTACAGATAAATATCTGTAAATATATAAACTTTAGCGTAAACTTTTAGGTCCATTATTAGAAATGGTTTTAGAATCATTTAAAAAAGGAATCCTACCACCCTCAATGAGGTGGGAGCATTAATTACATTTTACCAAAACCCGACAAACCCAGGGACAAATGTCAATGTCGTTCAATTTCACTTATGAATTCTGATTCAAATATTTAGGTTAGAGAAATGTGTCCCTTTTGTTGTATTCAAAGATCAAAATGGGTTTATCAAAGGATTTCATAATGTTAGAGTCAAGTCAAGAGTAAGAGTCAAAAAATATGCTCCTGATACTATTATTTAGTTCGCTTGACACTGAAAAGACATTCGACAAAGTTAAATGGCCTGACCTTTTTGAAACAGAACACAGTTTAGTTGTGGTGAAAATGTACCAAATGGGTGAGGTTTCTGTACTCTCAGCCTATTGCAGAAATTCTTACTAATAATGAACCCTTTAATATTTTCTGATGACCTCGCCAGGGCTGGCCCCATCACTGCTTCTGTTTATGTCGGCCATAGAACCAGGGCCGGATTAACAATTTCCTGTGCCCTGGGCAACAAGACTCAAGGGCCCCCCCTGCCCCTGCTCCAAATCAACAACAGCAAAGTCGCTATCACCAAGAGCATATAGCCTATACTTCTATACTAATAATCAGGCTCAACTCAAAGCGCATTCAAGAGACAGAACAGATGCACAAATGTTTAACATAACTTTTTACAATTAGAATTAAAACAAAGATTATTTCTAAAATGCTACAATGTGAAATTATGAAGCAGGCAATTGGTGTGTATTGCGTAAAAGTAAACCATTACACTGTTACATGTAGTTTTAAAGTCAAACTCATGTTTGTTGTTTCACAATCAACTATATCAACATTAGATGTTGATGCACTACTGTATATTCTTATAATTTTATTTTAACAAATGAGCCTTACAACTGGCCTCCTTTCAAGACTGAACTCATAAACACCCAAACGTGTTAATTGAGGACATTAAACACATATTAATTCTTATCTTTTCTCTTCTTTTAACTGGTGAGTCTAATTAACTGGCCTTCTTTGTACTCATACATTTCCCAATAAAGATAGTGTTATATTTTATATTGTTTTAACAGGTGAGCCTAACACATTGGCCTTTTTGACTTTAATATAGGCCTACATTCATACCACAACTATCAACCCTTATTATCTTATTATTAATATCTAAGACACTGGCATAACATAAACATAAACATTGTATAAACTCTAAACAGTTAATGCTATCAAAGATTCTTTTTTTCTTTAATTTCTTACAGCGGATTACTCAGTGGCCTTCCTTCTAGACTTTAAATATGCATTTGTGAGGGTGCGGGTTCGACACCCAAGCCGGACTCCCTCACTGATGCTGGATACCTGGCAGCCCGATTATGGAAGGCAGCGGGCCCTCTGTGGATCGCTCCCGCCCTCAGTGTCTCTGTCAGGGCTCTCCATAGTGCCGGGTCTGACGGGAGCGTGAAGGTGCGGCTGCTGCTGGGGCTGTCTCGGCTTCTTCAGTTGGACTTGCTTGTTCGTTGTGATGATGGAGAGGCTGTTCATGCTCGTCGTCCTCTCGCTCTTAGCTGTTGTTGTTCCATGTCTCACTGTTAGCTCCCACACTGGTGGTAGCCTGAATGCTAGCACTTAGGTTAACGTTAGCTGTCTCCACGGCCACAGGTGACAGGGGGATCTCAGTGTTATCATCGCCGAGGCCTTTACTCGGAGAGCACTGATTTGAAGTAAAAAATTGGCTATTTTTGGAATATGTTTCAAGTTGTCGACTAATTTCAATTCCTTTTCTCTTTTTATTTTTCTTTTAGCGCTCCAGCTTAACTGCTTCTCCATCTTCCCACGGATTTCAAATTTCAGAGTTTCAAGTCACGTGATTAGACGTGTCAGTTTGCCCTCGCTCGCTGCGCAGGAAGCTACAGTAACTGTTTTTGACGTGAATTAACATAGTATTTTGAATGGGTTTCCTACATATAATTAGACAAGTGAGTACTGGGTTTATAACGTGACTTATTCTAATAGCCTCTTTGATGGTTGCCAGGGCCCCTTAGGGCGTACTCACACTAGGCACGGTTGCCATGAACCGGGCCCGAGTACGATTGTCCCCCCTCCCCACTCCCCCTCTGGCCTGCACTCACATAGGGTTTCAGCATTCGTGCCGGGGCACGCTTACGTCATTATGGTGCGACGGTTTTGGGATAAACGGGAAGAGCGGCGCTCTCTGAACACAATGGAGTCCATCGCTCTGTTTTCTTTGTGGATATCTGAGTTTTTATGCGTTTTGTCCAGCTGCTCTTGTATGTTGTATGTTTTTATATTTGATCCAGTTATTTTTTAGGCTTTAATGTTAATGTTATCTGTATGCACCGGGGACTGAGAGTAACGCAATTTCGATTCTCTGTATGTATGTACAGTACATGTGGAAATTGACAATAAAGCAGACTTGACTTGACTAGTTGTATGCTCTCATCTGCCCAAATTTCCAACAAGCATTGCACCTCTGCCGTAGACCAAAGCGACCCTTTCCCCGCCATGTTGGTTTTGGAGCGTTGCAAAAACGGGACGTCACGCGTCCTTTTCCATGCTCCAGCACGGTTAGCGCTCACACTACATGCGAACCGCGCCCGAGTCCAACTGAACCGTGCTCTGGTCCACCTCTTCCAAGCGGGCCAGGGCCGTCTAATCGAGCCGCGCCCGGGCACGGTTCGGAGCACTCACACTAGTCAAACGAACCGCGCTTTGGTGGTCAAACGCACTCGGGCACGGTTCAAACTGGCTAGTGTGAGTACCCCCTTAGATGTCCTGTGCCCCTGGGCAAGTGACCAGTTGCCCTAATGGTTAATCCGGCCTATCTAGACATGTTATATTTATCTTTAAATAAAAAAAATATTGTGACAGTTGTTTTCCCTTTGGTATCGAAAATGGTATTGAATATTGATATTTTTGAAGGTATCGTATCGAAGTTAGAAATTCCAGTATCGTGACAACACTACTGTATTGTACCAGATGTTAATGAAATCCCTACAGGTAATTATAGGGATGGGTATCGTTAAGGTTTTAACGGTATTACTACTCTTACCGATACTGCTTAACGGTCCGGTACCTTAACGGTATTCTTATCAGTACTTTGTGTGTGTGTGTGTGTGTGTGTGTGTGTGTGTGTGTGTGTGTGTTTTTTTTGGCTAAGTGGCAGTCGTTCACCCTCTCCTCAGGCATCCTCCCACTAGCTGCCAGGGTGAAGGGGTTTTGGGCTTGTCTTGGACCAGAGGTGTTAGGAGGAGGGTAATTATGACCCTATTTTACAATCCATTATTGAATCAGTAGATACATGGTCAAACCGACCTATCTCCACTATTGGGCAAATTAATATTCATTAATTAATTAATATAAACATCTTTATTTATTCCAGAACATCCCTTTGCCAGCACCTTCAGGTCTTTTCCCACAATTAAAGAAATTTTTCACAAACTTTATTCTGAATAATCTGAGCCACTTGCTCTGTTTGACTCTGCTACACCTACATTTTAACGAGGTGGGGTCAAAGTTCTAAATTTCCAGTGCTACTACGAATGTTAATGTTTTACTTATTAGAAATTGAACTGTCTTCAATTAGCTCAAAATTCCCATTTTAGTGCGTAACTAAAGTCGGCAAAAATAAAAAAAACTGTAAACAAAAACCCTGTTCTGAGTATGGTTAATATTTGGTATAAGGTACGTGAAGCATTGAGAGAGGTCGTCTCTTTATCATTTTTCAGTTCCATCTAAGGAAATGACTACTTTAATCCTTGAGGCACCTGGGGGCCCTAACGTGTACAATCTGCTTATTTTATGTTTTTTATTCTGAATATCTCGGTCAGTTTAAAGACTGATTGTATGAAACTTGGCCAGGATTGGTTTTTCAGACCCCCTGCTGGACTCACACAAAACTGCTACTTTTTATTTTAATGATGGTATAATATAATGATATAACCCCTAGATTCTTAACCTTTTATTGAATTATACCTTAAATATCAAATGTAATGACAGTGTATGTTGTTTTTGCAGGAAACAAAGCACTGCTGGGCTCAGAGCCAGTTCTTAAGGCTCAACACGCTCAGCTCAAGAGGAAGGTGAGACGTTAACAAAGACACTAACATGACAGTGTTAGACTTTGACATTGTCTTTAAAGCTTAGAAACTTCAATTAAATGTCAGTGAAGAGTAAACCGTGGAATAGAGTGAAACAGGAGAAAAATAATTTTCCTGTAAAAGAACATGATGATCAGATTCCTTCACATGTCTCTGACTTGGTTTTGTCCTTGTCGTGGTACTAAATCCAGCTGCAGGAGGTGGAGGAGGACATTGCGATGAAGACCGGCGAGATTCGGATCCTGAGGGACTCTCTGAGGGCTGCGCAGCAAGAGGCAGAGACCCAGAGACTGAAACAAGTCCAGATCCAGACCCAGCACCAACACAATCAGAGCCTCAGAGAGAAGGAGCTGCTCAAGAAGGTCTGCTTTAGACCTTGTTTAGATGTGGTCTAACCCTGGGATCTCTCTGTCCTCACTCTAATCTCTCTGTTGTCTCTCTCTGGGCTCACTCTGGTCTCTCTCTGTCTCACTGTTGTCTCACTGTTGTCTCTCTGTTGTCTCTCTCTGGTCTCTTTCTGGTCTCTCTCTGTCTCACTCCTGTCTCTGTCTCACTCTGGTGTCTCACTCTGGTCTCTCTGTTGTCTTACTCTGGTGTCTCACTCTGTCTGTCTTTGTTGTCTCACTCTGGTGTCTCTCTCTGTCTCTCTCTGTTGTCTCACTCTGGTCTCTCGCTGTCTCATTCTGGTGTCTCACTCTGGTCTCTCTCTGTCTCTCTGTTGTCTGACTCTGTGTCACTCTGTTCTCACTCTGGTGTCTCACTCTGATGTCTCACCCTGGTATCTCTGTTGTCTCGCTCTGGTGTCTCACTCTGGTCTCTCTGTCTTTCTTTGTTGTCTCACTCTGGTGTCTCTTTCTTTCTCTCTCTGTTGTCTGACTCTGTTGTCTCACTCTGGTTTCTCTCTCTGGTGTCTCTCTCTGTCTCACTCTGGTGTCTCACTCTGGTCTCTCTCTGTTGTCTCTCCATTGTCTCACTCTGTTGTCTTACTCTGGTGTCTCTCTCTGGTCTCTCTTGTTGTCTTACTCTGTTGTTTCTCTCTGTGTCTCTCACTCTGGTCTGTCTCTGTTGTCTCACCCTGTTGTCTCACTTTGGTCTTACTCTGGTGTCTCTCTCTGGTCTCTCTTTGTTGTCTCACTCTGGTGTCTCTCTGTCTTTCTCTGTTGTCTCACTCTGGTCTCTGTCTGGTCTCACTCTGGTGTCTCACTCTGGTCTCTCTTTGTCTCTCTCTGGTGTCTCTCTGTTGTCTCACTCTGTTATCTCACTCTGGTCTCTGTTGTGTCTTACTCTGTTCTCACTCTGGTCTGACTCTGTCTCTCTCTGGTGTCTCTCTCTGTTGTCTCTCTGTTGTCTCTCTCTGTTGTCTCTCTCTGGTCTCACTCTGGTCTCTTTCTGTCTCACTCTGGTGTCTCACTCTGATGTCTCACTCTGGTATCTCTGTCTTTCTTTGTTGTCTCACTCTGGTGTCTCTATCTTTCTCTCTGTCTCTCTCTGTCTCACTCTGGTGTCTCTCTGTCTCACTCTGGTGTCTCACTCTGGTATCTCTGTTGTCTCACTCTGGTGTCTCTCTGTCTCACTCTGGTGTCTCTCTCTGGTCTCTCTTTGTTGTCTTACTCTGTTGTTTCTCTCTGGTGTCTCTCACTCTGGTCTGTCTCTGTTGTCTCACCCTGTTGTCTCACTTTGGTCTTACTCTGGTGTCTCTCTCTGGTCTCTCTTTGTTGTCTCACTCTGGTCGTTCTCTCTGTCTTTCTCTGTTGTCTCACTCTGGTCTCTGTCTGGTCTCACTCTGGTGTCTCACTCTGGTCTCTCTTTGTCTCTCTCTGGTGTCTCTCTGTTGTCTCACTCTGTTATCTCACTCTGGTCTCTGTCTGGTCTTACTCTGGAGTCTCACTCTGGTCTGACTCTGTCTCTCTCTGGTGTCTCTCTCTGTTGTCTCTCTTTGTTGTCTCTCTCTGTTGTCTCTCTCTGGTCTCACTCTGGTCTCTTTCTGTCTCACTCTGGTGTCTCACTCTGATGTCTCACCCTGGTATCTCTGTCTTTCTTTGTTGTCTCACTCTGGTGTCTCTATCTTTCTCTCTCTGTTGTCTCTCTCTGTCTCACTCTGGTGTCTCTCTGTCTCACTCTGGTGTCTCACTCTGGTATCTCTGTTGTCTCACTCTGGTGTCTCTCTGTCTCACTCTGGTGTCTCACTCTGGTCTCTCTCTGTTGTCTCTCAATTGTCTCACTCTGTTGTCTTACTCTGGTGTCTCTTTCTGGTCTCACTCTGTTGTCTCACTCTGTCTCACTCTGTTGTTTATCTCTGATGTCTCTCACTCTGGTCTCTCTCTTGTCTCTGTTGTCTCACTCTGTTGTCTCACTTTGGTCTTACTCTGGTGTCTCTCTCTGGTCTCTCTTTGTTGTCTCAATCTGGTCTCTCTCTGTTGTCTCACTCTGGTCTCTCTCTTGTCTCTGTTGTCTCACTCTGTTGTCTCACTTTGGTCTTACTCTGGTGTCTCTCTCTGGTCTCTCTTTGTTGTCTCAATCTGGTCTCTCTCTGTTGTCTCACTCTGGTCTCTGTCTGCTCTCACTCTGGTCTCTCTCTGTCTCACTCTGGTCTCTCTGTCTCTCTATGTTGTCTCACTCTGGTCTCTCTTTGTCTCTCTGTTGTCTCACTCTGGTCTCTCTGTTGTCTCACTCTGGTCTCTCTGTCGTCTCACTCTGGTGTCTCGCTGTTGTCTCACTCTGTTAGCTCACTCTGGTCTCTCTGTCTCTCTATGTTGTCTCACTCTGGTCTCTCTTTGTCTCTCTGTTGTCTCACTCTGGTCTCTCTGTTGTCTCACTCTGGTCTCTCTGTCGTCTCACTCTGGTGTCTCGCTGTTGTCTCACTCTGTTAGCTCACTCTGGTCTCTCTGTCTCTCTCTGTTGTCTCACTCTGGTCTCTGTCTGGTCTTACTCTGGTGTCTCACTCTGGTCTCACTCTGGTGTCTCTCTCTGGCGTCTCTGTTGTCTCACTCTGGTGTCTCTCTCTGTCTCACTCTGGTGTCTCACTCTGGTATCTCTGTTGTCTCACTCTGGTGTCTCACTCTGGTCTCTCTATGTTTTCTCACTCTGATGTCTCACTCTGGTCTCTCTCTGTTGTCTTACTCTGTTGTCTCTCTGTTGTCTCTCGGGTGTCTCACTCTGGTCTCTGTCTCTCTCTGTTGTCTCTCTCTGTTGTCTCACTTTGGTCTTACTCTGTTGTCTCTCTGGTGTCTCACTCTGGTCTCTGTCTCTCTCTGTTGTCTCTCTCTGTCTCACTTTGGTCTTATTCTGGTGTCTCTCTCTGGTCTTTCTTTGTTGTCTCACTCTGGTCTCTCTGTTGTCTCTCTCTGTCATCTCACTCTGGTGTCTCGCTGTTGTCTCACTCTGTTAGCTCACTCTGGTATCTCTGTCTCTCTCTGTTGTCTCACTCTGGTCTCTGTCTGGTCTTACTCTGGTGTCTCACTCTGGTCTCACTCTGGTGTCTCTCTCTGGCGTCTCTGTTGTCTCACTCTGGTGTCTCTCTCTGTCTCACTCTGGTATCTCTGTTGTCTCACTCTGGTGTCTCACTCTGGTCTCTCTATGTTTTCTCACTCTGGTGTCTCACTCTGGTCTCTGTCTCTCTCTGTTGTCTCTCTGTGTCTCACTTTGGTCTTATTCTGGTGTCTCTCTCTGGTCTTTCTTTGTTGTCTCACTCTGGTCTCTCTCTGTTGTCTCTCTCTTGTCTCACTCTGGTATCTCTGTCTCTCTGTTGTCTGACTCTGTTGTCTCACTCTGGTCTCTCTTCTGTCTATCTCTGTTGTCTCACTCTGGCGTCTCTCTCTGGTCTCACTCTGGTGTCTCTCTCTGTCTCACTCTGATGTCTCACTCTGGTATCTCACTCTGGTCTCTGTCTCTCTATGTTGTCTCACTCTGGTGTCTCACTCTGGTCTCTCTCTGTCTTACTCTGTTGTCTCTCGTGTGTCTCACTCTGGTCTCTGTCTCTCTCTGTTGTCTCACTTTGGTCTTACTCTGGTGTCTCTCTGGTGTCTCACTCTGGTCTCTGTCTCTCTCTGTTGTCTCTCTCTGTCTCACTTTGGTCTTATTCTGGTGTCTTTCTCTGGTCTCTCTTTGTTGTCTCACTCTGGTCTCTCTCTGTTGTCTCACTCTGGTCTCTCTCTGTCGTCTCTGTCTCATTCTGGTGTCTCACTCTGATCTCTCTGTTGTCTCTCTCTGTCTCTCTCTGTTGTCTCACTCTGGTATCTCTGTCTCTCTGTTGTCTCACTCTGGTGTCTCACTCTGGTCTCACTCTGTATCTCTCTGGTGTCTCACTCTTGTCTCTCTTCTGTCTATCTCTGTTGTCTCACTCTGGCGTCTCTCTCTGGTCTAACTCTGGTGTCTCTCTCTGTCTCACTCTGGTGTCTCACTCTGATGTCTCACTCTGGTATCTCACTCTGGTCTCTGTCTCTCTGTTATCTCACTCTGGTGTCTCACTCTGGTCTCTATCTATTGTCTCACTCTGGTGTCTCTTTGTCTCACTCTGTTGTCTTACTCTGGTGTCTCTCTCTGGTCTCTCTTTGTTGTCTCACTCTGGTCTCTCTCTGTTGTCTCACTCTGTTGTCTCTCTCTGTCTCTCTCTGTTGTCTCACTCTGGTCTCACTCTGTTGTCGCACACTGTCTTCTCACTCTTGTGTCTCACTCTGGTGTCTCTCTGTTGTCTCACTCTGGTGTCTCTCTGTCTCTCTCTGTTGTCTCACTCTGGTCTCTCTCTGTCTCTCTTTGTTGTCTCACTCTGTCTTCTAACTCTTGTGTCTCACTCTGGTCTCTCTGTTGTCTCACTCTGGTCTCTCTGTCGTCTCACTCTGGTGTCTCGCTGTTGTCTCACTCTGTTAGCTCACTCTGGTCTCTCTGTCTCTCTATGTTGTCTCACTCTGGTCTCTCTTTGTCTCTCTGTTGTCTCACTCTGGTCTCTCTGTTGTCTCACTCTGGTCTCTCTCTGTCTCTCTTTGTTGTCTCACTCTGTCTTCTAACTCTTGTGTCTCACTCTGGTCTTTCTCTGTTGTCTCACTCTGGTGTCTCACTCTGTCTTCTCACTCTGGTCTCTCTCTGTTGTCTCACTCTGGTGTCTCACTGTTGTCTCTCTGGTGTCTCTCTCTGTCTCTATCTGTTGTCTTACTCTGTTGTCTCTCTCTGGTCTCTCTCTGTCTCTCTTTGTTGTCTCTATTTGTTGTCTCACTCTGGTGTTCCACTCTGGTCTCTCCTTGGTGTCTCTCTCTGGTGTCTCTTTCTGTTGTCTCACTCTGGTCTCTCTCTCTGTCTCACTCTGTTGTCTCTCTCTGGTCTCTCTCTGTCTCTCTCCGTCTTCTCACTCTGGTGTCTCACTCTGGTCTCTCTCTGTCTCTCTCTGTTGTCTCACTCTGGTGTGTCTCTCTGTCTCTTTCTGTTGTCTCACTCTGGTGTCTCTCTCTGGTGTCTCTCTGTGTTGTCTCTCTGTTGTCTCACTCTGGTCTCTCTCTGTTGTTTCACTCTGGTCTCACTCTGGTCTCTCTCTCTGTCTCACTCTGTTGTCTCTCTCTGGTGTCTCACTCTGGTGTCTCTCTCTGTTGTCTCACTCTGGTCTCTCTCTGTTGTCTCTCTGTGTTCTCACTTTGGTCTCTCTCTCTGTCTCACTCTGTTGTCTCTCTCTGGTGTCTCACTCTGGTGTCTCTTTCTGTTGTCTCTCTGTTTTCTCACTCTGGTCTCTCTCTCTGTCTCTCTCTGTTGTCTGTCTCTGGTCTCTCTCTGTCTCTCTCTGGTGTCTCACTCTGGTCTCTCTCTGTCTCTATCTGTTGTCTCTCTCTGGTCTCTCTCTGTCTCTCTTTGTTGTCTCTATTTGTTGTCTCACTCTGGTGTTCCACTCTGGTCTCTCCTTGGTGTCTCACTCTGGTGTCTCTCTGGTCTCTCTCTGTCTTCTCACTCTGGTGTCTCACTCTGGTCTCTCTGTCTCTCTCTGTTGTCTCTCTGTCTCTTTCTGTTGTCTCACTCTGGTGTCTCTCTCTGTTGTCTCTCTGTCTCTTTCTGTTGTCTCACTCTGGTGTGTCTCTCTGTCTCTTTCTGTTGTCTCACTGGTGTCTCTCTCTGTTGTCTCTCTGTGTTCTCACTTTGGTCTCTCTCTCTGTCTCACTCTGTTGTCTGTCTCTGGTCTCTCTCTGTCTCTCTCTGTTGTCTCACTCTGGTGTGTCTCTCTGTCTCTTTCTGTTGTCTCACTCTGTTGTCTCAAGTGTCTCTCTCTGGTCTCTCTCTGTTGTCTCACTCTGTTGTCTCACTCTGTTGTCTCTCTGTGTTGTCTCACTCTGTTGTCTCTCTGTGTTGTCTCTCTGTGTTCTCACTCTGGTCTCTCTCTCTGTCTCACTCTGTTGTCTCTCTCTGGTGTCTCTCTCTGTTGTCTCACTCTGGTGTTCCACTCTCCTTGTTGTCTCACTCTGGTGTCTCACTCTGGTCTCTCTCTGTTGTCTCACTCTGGTGTGTCTCTCTGTCTCTTTCTGGTGTCTCTCTCTGGTGTCTCTCTGTGTTGTCTCTCTGTTGTCTCACTCTGTTGTCTCTCTGTTGTCTCACTCTGTTGTCTATGTTGTCTCACTCTGGTCTCACTCTGGTGTCTCTATCTGGTGTTTCTCTCTGTCTCTGTTGTCTCACTCTTGTCTCACTCTGTTGTATCTCTCTGGTTTCTCTCTGTCTCTCTTTGTTGTCTCACTCTGCTGTCTGTCTCTGGTCTCTCTCTGTCTCTCTCTGTCTTCTCACTCTGGTGTCTCACTCTGGTCTCTCTGTTGTCTCTCTCTGGTGTCTCACTCTGCATACCTGCCAACATGTACGCATTTTTCGTACTCGGCACGCATTTTGACTCATACGTACGCTTGTACGATTTGCTGCTCTCTAGGTACGCATTTTGTTGCTTCTCGCATTTCACCGATTTCATTTTCTATGCAATCTATTTTTACGCTGATTCTGCCGCTGATCCACAGTGTGTAAGTCATAAGGAAGTCAAAGTAAGTGCAGTGAAAAGCGTTTGGCCAATCAGAGCGCTGCATGTTAACCCGCCGATCACCTGCCCCTCCTATCCACAAGCTTCGCTCTCAGTTAAATTCAGCCACGGTGCCTCTCAAGCAAGCCAGAGCAAGATAACGTAGGCTACCTAGGCTTTCATGCCATGACTGAACCGCCTCAAAAAAAGGTTAGAAAAACGCAAAGATTTTTAGACCGCTATCGTGAGAGATGGCCTTGCCTCCAGATGTCCAGGCTACCTCATCATGCGTTCTGCACCGTCTGCAAGACGGACGTCGACATTAGTCACCAAGGGGCAACAGGTAACAAACTCAGTTACACACAAACACTCCACATCCCCAGAAACATAATTATATTAAAAATAAAAGGATGATGAGAAATAAACGTGTCAATAGGCTAGCTTATCAAACCGGGCAATCTTCCAATTAGTTGGGGATATTAGTAATTGGAATTGGAATCTATGGTTCATGTAGGCTACGCTAACATGTAAGGGTAGCGCTGCCAATAACGCACCTAAAAGCTGTCACAAATAACCGTCTCATAGGTTTTTCACGGGTGTTTGTGCAACGGTGGGCTGTCAGGTCCTCGCTGGGGGTAGTAGTACTCATAAAATTTCTTCAAGGTTGGCAGGTATGACTCTGGTGTCTCTCTCAAGTGTGTCTCTCTCTATTGTCTCACTCTGTTGTCTCTCTGTTGTCTCACTCTGGTCTCTCTCTGTTGTCTCTCTGTGTTCTCACTTTGGTCTCTCTCTCTGTCTCACTCTGTTGTCTCTCTCTGTTGTCTCACTCCGGTGTGTCTCTCTGTCTCTTTCTGTTGTCTCTCTCAGGTGTCTCTCTCTGGTCTCTCTTTGTTGTCTCACTCTGTTGTCTCACTCTGTTGTCTCACTCTGTTGTCTCTCTCTGTTGTCTCTCTGTGTTGTCTCTCTGTGTTCTCACTCTGGTCTCTCTTTGTTGTCTCACTCTGTTGTCTCACTCTGTTGTCTCTCTCTGTTGTCTCACTCTGTTGTCTCACTCTGTTGTCTCTCTCTGGTGTCTCTCTCTGGTGTCTCTCTCTGGTGTCTCACTCTGGTGTCTCACTCTGGTGTCTCTTTCTGTTGTCTCTCTGTTTTCTCACTCTGGTCTCTCTCTCTGTCTCTCTCTGTTGTCTCACTCTGTTGTCTGTCTCTGGTCTCTCTCTGTCTCTCTCTGTCTTCTCACTCTTGTGTCTCTCTCTGTTGTCTCACTCCGGTGTGTCTCTCTGTCTCTTTCTGTTGTCTCTCTCAGGTGTCTCTCTCTGGTCTCTCTTTGTTGTCTCTCTCAGGTGTCTCTCTTTGGTCTCTCTCAGGTGTCTCTCTCTGTTGTCTCACTCTGTTGTCTCTCTCTGTTGTCTCTCTCTGTTGTCTCTCTCTGTTGTCTCTCTGTGTTCTCACTCTGGTCTCTCTTTGTTGTCTCTGTTGTCTCACTCTGTTGTCTCTGTCTGTTGTCTCTCTGTTGTCTCTCTCTGGTGTCTCTCTCTGGTGTCTCTCTCTGTTGTCTCTCTGTGTTCTCACTCTGGTCTCTCTTTGTTGTCTCTGTTGTCTCACTCTGTTGTCTCACTCTGTTGTCTCTCTCTGTTGTCTCTCTCTGGTGTCTCTTTCTGTTGTCTCTCTGTTTTCTCACTCTGGTCTCTCTCTCTGTCTCTCTCTGTTGTCTCACTCTGTTGTCTGTCTCTGGTCTCTCTCTGTCTCTCTCTGTCTTCTCACTCTGGTGTCTCACTCTGGTCTCTCTCTGTTGTCTCACTCCGGTGTGTCTCTCTGTCTCTTTCTGTTGTCTCTCTCAGGTGTCTCTCTCTGGTCTCTCTCTGTTGTCTCTCTCTGTTGTCTCTCTCTGTTGTCTCTCTCTGTTGTCTCTCTGTGTTCTCACTCTGGTCTCTCTCTCTGTCTCTGTTGTCTCACTCTGTTGTCGGTCTCTGGTCTCTCTCTGTCTCTCTCTGTCTTCTCACTCAGGTGTCTCTCTCTGGTCTCTCTTTGTTGTCTCTGTTGTCTCACTCTGTTGTCTCTGTCTGTTGTCTCACTCTGTTGTCTCACTCTGTTGTCTCACTCTGTTGTCTCTCTGTGTTCTCACTCTGGTCTCTCTCTCTGTCTCACTCTGTTGTCTCACACTGGTGTCTCACTCTGGTCCCACCCTGGTTTAACCCTGGTCTTACCCGGTCTTGTCTCCAGGTGCAGTCTCTTGAGTCCCAGCTTCAGTTTAAAGAAGCAGAGGTGAATGAGATGAGGAGTAAAGTTCTGAGTGACAGAAGGAGCTCTCCTCTGAGTCGCAGCAGGTTAGACCCACTCAGAACATCTCTAAAATACACCAGATATATATGTGCTGTCATTGAAATACTACGTACCTCTGAGCCTTCATTGTCGTCAGAAGGTTTTATTGGCGTCTGTTTGATTTGTATTTTTTGGTGAACAGACTCTCTTCAGGGTTAAGCCGAGCAGACACTGATTTGACCTGATTTCTGGTTGTACAACAGTTTTTGAGGTGGTGGTTCTTCTTTTTGGTGCTGTGCCTGGGAGGTTACAAGAGAAGATTAACCCCTCCCGACACGCTCCTGATTGACATTCAGATGTTCAGATGAAAGACTGACACGGGTTGTACAGAGTGAGCTCATGTAAATCCTGAGCTTTGGCTTTCCTCCTGTGAGGAACACTGTGAGTTTAGAGAAATGATAGACATTTATTTTCAGTGTTTGAATTTTAAAGCTTTGCAGAAATTAAACATGCCTAAATTTTACATCTGTTACTCAAACTTTATAAGCAGCAGCTGAGTATGTGAGACATGTAAAGATAACCTGACTCAAGGAGGGTTACCTCCCTTTAAATCGCCAACAGCACTTGACTGAAGCCATGTAAACCATCACCGCAAATTAAAACAAACAAAAGTCAGAATATTGTTTTTAAACTCCTTCTGTTTTTCTCAGCCCTAAACTGCAGACCCCGTCTCCTGCGGCCGGAGGGTTTATCACAAAAGAGTCCTTTGGTGCTCAGGTTAGCTCCAACAGACTTCCGGGTCAGGGCTCCTCCAGAAGGACGACTCTAGTGAAGACTCCACTAACGACACGGTGGCAGGAAATGACACGCCCAGACCCCTTCCTGTCTGTCAGACCTCCTCGACCCACTCACTCGGGTGAATTACACTTTCTTTAGTGGTTCTCTGCTTCTTTTTGTGTTTAGGCTCTGTCTGAAACATACAGTCTGAATATAGTGACTCAGTTTCCCACAATGCATCAGAAAAAGTAGTGAACAGAGAACATAATCTCTGTCTCCTGTAGGGGGCTTCCTGCTGGGTCTCCTGCTGCAGCCGGTGTCTCCAACTGTCAGTCTCTGTCACCTGCTCTCACTCAGTTCACCCAGGTAATAACAGTCTAAGGTAATAAAAGGTTTAACCCAGGTAATAACAGGTCTAAACCACTTAAATGGCTCAGTGGTAGAGCAGGTGGTTCGATTCCCGCTCTCCTTGGGCAAGACACTAAACCGTCCTTGCCTCCAGTGACACAGCTCTGGTGTGTGAATGTGTGAGAATGGACAACGGGTAGAAATTAGCCTATGGCTACAATCTGGCATGTTTACATTCATTTGGCTGTTTCTGATATATGTTCATCAACATGCACTGTCCATTTTTAGGCCCGAGCCGGTGATGACCGGGAGGGCCTATTGTTTTGCTCGAATTTTTTTTTTTTTTTTTTTCTTTTCCACCTATGATCCTAAGTTTGACCCAGTGAACATGAACGAAAAGTCATTTTTATTGGTCCCAGCCTTCAAGCCCGGCAAAAAATTTATGTATTTGAAGTCCAAAAAAATAAAAATGACTCAGTGGCGACCCCTACAAAATCAAAATACATTGGGCCTATGGAAAGTGAAAGTAACTTTTTTCCAACATAGAAAAATGAAACTTGGTACATCCATAGGACACCTCAGGGCAAACAGAAAAGTCAATGACAGTCACACCCTAAACTCAACAGGAAGTCCGCCATGTGGGGTGAAACGCGGCCACTAAAATCGCACTCTTGCAGAAAGATGCAAATCATTGTGTTTTAATCTAAATGGCCCCAAATTTGGTGAGTATCATCTAGACACGTGCCAACCAAAGTTGTGACTTTGTTTTGATATCTTATCGGGTATGGGTGTAGCAAGCCTGTAACGAGGTGGCCATTTTTGTGAAAATAAACGTCTCTTAACTCTCAAACGCCTTCTCGGATCGAGTTGGACCCAAAAAGGCGTTTGTGCACATTCATGACCTGAACACAAAGATATGTAAATAAAAGGGTTATCTTTAGAAATGGTTCTCAGCGCCCCTACAAACTTATAATGACCCAAGAATTTAGTTTGTCATAGAGACATGAAATTTGGTACACACATCTTATGTCATGAGGAGCATAAAAGCCAATGACAACCACCCCCTATCTATAAATGTGTTGCTATAGCAACGCCCCCAAATATGTGGAAAAAGTCAATGGGAAGTGAAAATTTTAGTTTGTCGTAGGCAAATGAAACTTGGTACACACATCCAGTATGGGCTTATGAACAAAAAATCCAAAGGGGACCACACCTTATCACACACGGGAAGGCCATTTTAAATTGAAGATGTGAACCGACTTAGAATACAACCTCTTTTTAAAAACAACAAAAATAGCTGCTTCATTCCACAGACACCAAACTTGGGCAAATGAGCTAAACACATGTGTGTAAAATAGACAGGCGTTTTCCTTGTTGTTTTTGCTCGAGTTATATTTTTTTTTATTATAATTTGGTATATATATATTTTTTTTTCTGGAAAATTATTTTCAATTTGACCCATTAAACGTGCAACTAAAAGTCATTTTTATTGGTCCCAGACTTAAAGCCCGGCAAAAATTTATGTATTTGAAGTCCCCGAAAAAAAAATATGAAAAATGACTCAGTGGCGACCCCTAGAAAAGTCAAAATAATTGGTTCTATGGAAAATGAAAGTAAATTTTTCCAATGTAGAAATACAAAACTTGGTACAACCATAGGACACCTCAGGGCAAACAGAAAAGTTTATTACAGCCATACCGTAAACTCAACAGAAAATCTACTATGTTGGGTGGAATGTGTGACCACCTGAATCTCACCCCTTCTGTCTAAAGGCTTTTCATCTAAACAGCTCCAAATTTGGTGAGTATCATCTAGACACGTGTGCAAAAAAAGTTATCAATTTGTTTTTTGATACATTTGTGGCTGTGGTCGTAATGAGTCTGTGATTGAATCTTGGAAATAAATGACATTTCCCAATTGCCAGGATCCTTCCTTTAGAGGAGGCCCCTCCAGAGCCAAGGCTAGAGTCTTAGAAAACTCCTCAGAATCCTTTTACCGTGAACTTTACGCTTTAAAGCACGAAATGCAATCCTCCGAGTGCATGTGTCCCCGCGGTCTCAAGGGAGGCGAGGGCCTTTATCGCCGCTTGCGGCTTTTTAATTTTTTTTCTTTTTTTTCATCCTTAGCTTTGTATACTGTGCTGGGTTTAAACTGACTAGTTTTTTTGTGCACTTATGCTTTTTGTACCTTGTGTTAAAAATACTTCCATTGTTATCCTCACTTGTAAGTCGCTTTGGATAAAAGCGTCTTCTAAATGACTTAATGTAATCAAAAATAAATAAATTAATAATGATTAATAACAGGTAAACTAGGTAATTACAGGTCTAAACCGGCCATTTTTTAGAGAATATGAATGATAACACAAAACCTTATTTAGTTAGTGGTTAGTGTTTGGATGAAGCCATTTATTGTCCAACAGTTGTTTTTACTCTTTTTTAAATCATAATGAACAGAAACTACCCAAATGACCCTGATCTAAAGTTTACATACCCCAGTTCTTAATATCGTGTAGTGCCACCTTTAACATCAATGACAGCTTGAAGTCTTTTGTGGTCGTTGTTGATGAGGCTCTTTATTTTCTCAGATGGTAAAGCTGTTCATTCTTTTTGTCAAAAAGCCCCCAGTTCCTGTAAATTCTTGGTCTGTCTTTCATGAACTGAACGTTTGAGATCTCCTCAGAGTGGTTCAATGATACTGAGGTCAGGAGACTGAGGTCAGTCTAGAACCTTCACTTTCTGTTGCTGTAGCCAATGACAGGTCGACTTGTCCTTGTGCTTTGGATCGTTGTCGTGTTGGAACGTCCAAGTACGTCCCATGTGCAGTTTCTGGGTTGATGAGTGCAAATGTTCCTCCAGTATTTTCTGAAAACATGCTGCATTCATCTTTTCCTGGGCCTTTGTAGCTCACACATCCACAAAACATGTGTACCTTCCATCGTAGGCCTTGTTGACTCCAAATGTAACCTCATGTTATTGTGGCCAAAAAGTTCAATTTCAATATTATTCCAAATTACTTTGTTCCAGAAGTTCTGAGTCTTGTGTCTGTGCTGTCTGATGTATTGTAAGATGTTTTGTGGCATTTGTGAAATAATGGCTTTCTTCTAGCGACTCGACCATACAGCACATTTGACAAATTTGACACAATTTTTTTCCCAAAAGAAGGGTGCACCGGGAGAACCCATTTGCCCTGGCGGGACCTTTGCAGCAGGATATACTCACAGGACGCCTGGAAGAACTGGCAAGTTCTGTGTTTAAAACTTATGTCTGTGGAGGACGTTGAGGATGTATTTTTGGATTTATGATAGTGGGGTCCCTGCTCACTAATCTGGGGACTGCCTTAAACTATCAAAACATTTGTAAGACAGCTGCCTTTAAATCTACGCAGCCGCTGTCTGCTTCTGTGACGTGAGTGACAGACTGAAGGAATAAGAACAGAGAGACACACAGTCCGAGGAGCTGACTGACATCTCAGCACAGACTGTGGACAAACAGAAAAGAGTAAACAACACCGAGAGTTAACGGATATGAAGGGGTTACATCTAGGGATGCACCGATACCGATACTGGTATCTGGTATCGGCCTCGATACCACATTTTCATAAGTACTCGTACTCTTTAAAAGTCCCCCGATACCGGGGACGATACCACGGTCTGAGAAATGTCTATGTTTGAGCGGCGTGTAAGGGGTTAATCACAGACCCCGAGTGCCTGCCCCCAGGCCCCGGCTGCAGCTCAGAGCGGGGAGAACGAAGGCAAGACGAGACATGTCAGCCGTGTGGAACTATTTCAAAGTGAATGAAGACAAAACAAAACAAAGGCGGACTGCAAATTGTGCTCAGCTAAATTGTCCAGAGGAGGCTCAAAAGGTAGCGCATTTAACACAAGTAATTTAATCAAGCACCTAAAATCCCAACACGACGAGTATAAAGAGTTTATCCCCACGCTTCTAAACCAACACAACTCACACCGAGCAAACTCTTGCAAGACGAGAGAAAATGTCCAGAGACAATCCATGTGCTGTGAAAATAACACAGGCAATCATCGAGTACATTGCATTGAGTGACCAGCCACTTTCGGAGGTAGAAAATGTGGGATTCATGCGTCTCCTCCATGTTCTGGAGCCCAGATATGATGTCCCAAGCCCCCGCTACATGACTGACACGGAGCTGCCTAAACTACACGACTCCGTGAAAAAACACATCCACAGCCTACTGCAAGCCTCCTCTTCGTTTAGTTTCACCACGGATATTTGGACAAGCAGTGTTTGCCCCGTGCCTTGTTTTTTTGTTAAATTATATGACTAAAGCTGTTACCTGTAAATTTAAATCATGTTTTTTTTTTATTAAGTACTCGGTATCGGTATCGGCGAGTACTGAAATGCAAGTACTCGTACTCGTTTTCCAAAAAAGTGGTATCAGTGCATCCCTAGTTACATCCAGAGAAGAGTTACATCTAGAAACAGACCGGTGAGCTGCTACGTGGTATTACGAGCCTGACCATGGATAGGAAACATCAAGGTTACTCCACAAAATGGACGCACGCCTGACGCTAAGAACCAAAACTGATTGATTATGATCCGGACAAGTTACCAAAGATCAAAATATATAAATTACACATTTCTGTCTCCCATCCTTCCTTTCCCAAGTCCCTTCTCTCGATTAGAAGTCTGGCCAGCAGCTGGGTCTTATCTTATCCTCCTGGTACTCCCCGTACTCCCTCAAGGACAAGGCTACTGGCTCACTCCACCAGCGCTGCCTATCATCGCCTTAACATCTTACAGACACCTTCCCTTTCTATCCAATCAACATCATCCCAAACCAACCGTCTGCCATTTGACATCGGTCTGACTCTGTACTCTAATGCCCCCCCCTCCGTTTAAAAAAAAAAAAAAGCCACTGAAAATTCCCATCACGTGACCACGTGTGCTGTTATCCTGCTGTTGTCTGATGTCTGTATGTTTATGTTACGTATGTTGTAACGGCAACTATAGTTATAACTACTTTGTTATGTCTGTACATTTGCAATACTCTATTTCCTTTTGGTGAAGATCCTTGCGCCCGAAAAACTTCGGGCTGCATGGTGTGGCTTGTAATCTTTACTAGGGATGCTCATTTTGATTAATTTTCCTGACCGACAACCGCCGCTCCTTAATCGATTATTAACCGTTAACTGATAAGATTATAATATTGAATTGGCATTAACGGCTTAGTGTACAACGTCCTGGTCCCGTGACGTAAACACGCTACAAAAGAAAGCCTGCGTTGTGCTTGCCCGTCGTCATGCAAACCCATAGATAGTAAAGTCTCATCTTTCAGACGATATAAACCATTTTAACACGTTACAACCACAGCGCCGGCACCAAAGCCTTTTTTACAGACAAGCACAAAGATTTAGTTTGGACTTGTCTTACCTTTTGACGGGTCTCTTGGACTGAAACAGCAACAAATGCATGTAAGCGAGCGTGTCTTTCTGTCCGTAAAAGGTCCAGTGAATAATATTCAGTAAAATAATTAGGTCCACAAGACATGTTATTATCCTCCAAGGCTCAAAAACTGCAGAGAAGTATTTCCAACTTGAAAACTGCTGCGACATTTTTTGTCATTTCTATTATTAATAAAAGCCATAAGTCCATGAAAAAGCTACTAAAATGCTAACAGGAAGTGTTAGCCGATTGACACCTTTTTCAGCCAATTGTGACGAGTTTTGACATGGGGGACCTGGATATGCACCAATGGCGCTGAGACATCTTCAGGCATGTGTCAGGTGTGTGGTTGCGCCTGCCGACGTGCTCCGTGAGTTAATAAATATAAGCTATATAGTAGGCTATTTTATTTTTAAACCATGCAGCAAACAAACAAAAAAAAAAACTTAAAAAAAAAAACTTTTTAAACCGTTTAACTGATAGTATTAATCGGTCAAAATATTTACTATAGGTTAACGGTTAAACGGTCAATATGAGCATCCCTAATCTTTACCTAATTTATGTATACATGTCTATGATCCACATGAAATGAATTTCCCTTTGGGGTTCAATAAAGTACTTCTAAATCTATAATAACAGATCTAAACTGATCTAAACCAGGTTATAATGGACCAAACCACATTATAACAGACCAAACCAGGTAATTACTGGTCAAAACAAGGTAATAACAGGTCTAAACCAAGTCTAAACAGGACTTTATTTTTTCCTGCAGCTCATTGGTCGGCAGCAGCTGTGATGTCATCAGCTCCGTGGGATCTGCTCTGAGTCCGGTTCAGAGTCTGGCCTTAACTGGACTCAACATGATGAGCCACAACAGAACTAGGTAAAATCCCCCTAAAACCTTTTCTCTAAGACTTGTTCAAATCCTCCTTCAACCTGTTCAAATTCTTTGAACCTTTTCTTGTCTCTCAGCTCATGTCCTGGAGCCATGCTGCTGCTTCCTCTTCTGAAGTCCCACCTCTCACAGCTCTGTCAGTCTCTAGACTCTAATGGGGGCCTCCCATCATGCACCTCTACGGCTGGAGGACCTGGTCCTGTCCCAGAATTCACTGAGTGTGGCTTAGTGGCTCTGAAAACACTCACTGTGTTGCTCACTCACAGCCACGAGGTGAGGAGAAACGGATTCTTCACTTTCAGCAAGTCCTGGTCATGTTGGACGTGGTTTGGTCCTTTTGGAAGGGGTCCTGGTCATGTTGGACGTGGTTTGGTCCTTTTGGATACGTTCTGGTCATTTTGGACCTGTCCTGGTCTGGTTGGAGGGGCTCTGGTCCTGGTCCATTTGGACCTGTCCTGGTCATGTTGGACATGTCCTGGTCCTGGTCATGTTGGACATGTCCTGGTCCTGTTGGAGGGGTCCTGGTCCTGTTGGAGGGGTCCTGGTCCTGTTGGACGTGTCCTGGTACTGTTGGACGTGTCCTGGTCATGTTGGAGGGGTCCTGGTACTGTTGGATGTGTCCTGGTCATGTTGGAGGGGTCCTGGTCCTGTTGGACGTGTCCTGGTCATGTTGGATGTGTCCTGGTCATGTTGGAGGGGTCCTGGTCATGTTGGACGGGTCCTGGTCATGTTGGACCTGTCCTGGTCATGTTGGACAGGTACTGGTCCTGGTCATGTTGGACGTGTCCTGGTCATGTTGGACCTGTCCTGGTCGTGTTGGACAGGTACGGGTCCTGGTCCTGTTGGAGGGGTCCTGGTCCTGTTGGAGGGGTCCTGGTCATGTTGGACGTGTCCTGGTCATGTTGGACGGGTCCTGGTCCTGGTCATGTTGGACCTGTCCTGGTCCTGTTGGACGTGTCATGGTCATTTTGGAGGGGTCCTGGTCCTGTTGGAAGGGTCCTGGTCATGTTGGACCTGTCCTGGTCCTGTTGGAGGGGTCCTGGTCATGTTGGACCTGTCCTGGTCCTGTTGGAAGGGTCCTGGTCATGTTGGACCTGTCCTGGTCCTGTTGGAAGGGTCCTGGTCATGTTGGACCTGTCCTGGTCCTGTTGGAAGGGTCCTGGTCATGTTGGACCTGTCCTGGTCCTGTTGGAAGGGTCCTGGTCATGTTGGACCTGTCCTGGTCCTGTTGGAAGGGTCCTGGTCATGTTGGACCTGTCCTGGTCATGTTGGAGGGGTCCTGGTCATGTTGGACCTGTCCTGGTCATGTTGGAGGGGTCCTGGTCATGTTGGACCTGTCCTGGTCCTGTTGGAAGGGTCCTGGTCATGTTGGACCTGTCCTGGTCATGTTGGAGGGGTCCTGGTCATGTTGGACCTGTCCTGGTCACGTTGGAGGGGTCCTGGTCCTGGTCCTGTTGGAAGGGTCCTGGTCATGTTGGACCTGTCCTGGTCATGTTGGAGGGGTCCTGGTCATGTTGGACCTGTCCTGGTCATGTCTCAGGCCACAGATGTTTTCTAATGGAACTGGTTAAATGTGTGCTGTAGGTTGCAGAGCTGTCGGGCCATGAACAGTTCATTTCATCGTCTAAATCATTACTGACCTTTACCGTTTTATTTGTTTGACTTTTGTGGTTTTCTAATTTCTTTTTGTGGTTTTTAAGTTTATGACTTGTTTTTCTGCAGGTGGTGGAAGCCGTTCTGTCGGAGGAGGTTCAGAGCAGAACCACAAATTCAAAGGTGGACTCAGATTACCAGAATGCACTGCTGCCCTGTGTCCTGAGGTTGTGTCAGGCTCCACAGAGACCGGACATTGTCTGTAACGCTTTAAAATCTCTGAGAGTCCTGGTCCAGAGAACAGGGACTAACCAGGTCCACAGGTGAGAAAACTGACTAAAACCACCTCAAATCCAACTAAAACCTATTCGAATCCAACTAAAACTTGCTCAAATACAACTGGAACCTGTTTAAAATCATCTAAACACATTTTTTCCAGGCTGCAGCAAGTGTTGCCAGAGGTGTGTGCGTGTGCGTGTGCTGTTAATAGGTTAAAGGTCGTGTCTGAGTGTGTGTCCATCCTGACATCCATCACAGACCACTACAAGCTGACAGAGCAGCTCTGCTCCCAACACGGTGACTCAGCACTTTTTACAGTTTTTACTAGGCCTGGTTTAGTCCTGGTTTAGACCTGTTGTAGAACTGGTATAGTCCTGGTTTAGACCTGGTTTAGACCTGTTGTAGAACTGGTATAGTCCTGGTTTAGACCTGGTTTAGTCTTGGTTTAGACCCGTTGTAGAACTGGTATAGTCCTGGTTTAGACCTGTTGTAGAACTGGTATAGTCCTGGTTTAGACCTGGTTTAGTCTTGGTTTAGACCTGGTTCTAATAGTTATTTTCTCAGATCCTTGTGTGCTGCTGAGGCTGATGCAGTTCATCAGGAGCAGGTCTGATCCTGAAGCATCTCAAAGCGACTGGGTCCAGCTCGACCTAAAGGTAAAGCTCAGAACAATTTAAATCTGACACAAATCACAATTCTCCCGAGAAACGGGTTTAGCTTCTGATGTTTCTGCAGGTGGTTCGTTTGTTGAGTCGACTCTTGACACAGAGTCCGGTCAGGACCACTAACCAGGACTGTCTCTGTTACGACCAGGTACAGTAGACCTGACCTGGACCAGACATGGACCTGACCAGGGGCCTCATGTACTAACGGTACGTACGCATAAAAATGTATGCCAGCCACCTTCCACGCCAAAGGTGTTCAAAAGTCCAACTAGACATGAAACTGTGTGTATCTACGCAAATGCTGACCTGCAAACACAGGCGACCCGCAGGTGACTTCAGTATGAAAGCTGTACATGAGGCCCCAGGCCTGGACCTGACCCTGGACATGACCCTGGATCAGACCCTGGACCAGACCTGGTCTAAACCAGATCTAAACCTGGGTTTCCTCTGTTCCAGTTGGTGCAGTGCGTGGTGTCGGTCCTACACAGACTCTGGTTGGACACTAGGTCCTCGCAGGCCCCGCCCACTCAGGCCCCATCTCCATGGCGTAGGGGGCGTGTCTTGGCGTCGCTACGGGAGACTGTGCTGCTCCTCCATTGGCTACTGCAGAACCACAGCGACTTCACAGAGAGCTGCCGAGCCGTGCTCCACTTGTACGACCAGGTGATCCCCGCCCTGAGGGAGAGTCTACAGGAGACCAGCTACAGCCAAGGTAAGGCCAGGACCAGACCAGGACAAGACCTGTGTTCACACTTGCCGTGTTTGGAGTGCTTCCAAGTGAACACTGGGACGGTTCCATCCAAGTGTCTGTGAAGGTTCTCAGGCATCCAGCATCTGGACTCAGTTTTCAAAGTGAAGACGTTTTTGTCGCTAATTCCTAGAGACTTTATCAATTCTGAGATCAACTGTAAGAGAGCTGAGTTTTATCTCTAGAGGGAGGGGCTTAACCTGAAACTAAACCTGATGGACCAGGCTGTTCTGGTCTCATAGTCGTTGGCTCTGAAAGAACAGTGTGACTCCTGATGTGAGAGTCGTTAAGGTTCAGGAGAGTCGTTAGTGACACTGTTCCATTCAGGTATTGTTGTTGTTCTAGAGTCAAACTGTTCTGGTTTAAGTTTCAAAACACTGTTATAAATACTAAGCAACATGAATCTGAGACCAAAAAGGCTTTCTCTTTGAGGTGGAGGTGGACTGCAGACTCAGGTCCTCCAGGATTGGCTCTTCTGTTCTGATACATCCTCTTGTGAAGCTGTGTTGTTTCTCCAACATAACTGTCACTGCACTCTTCACTGAACTGTATAAACTACATTACTCTGTTTGTGCGGCTCTTGTCTTTAGGATGGACCAGTTTTTGTCAAAGAGTGTTCCCTGGTTTAAAGTGGACTGGAATGTTCTGTTTGTAGAAAATATTTTTAAGTTTTTCAGACAAACCAGACACATAAGGGATAACTACACTCTTCCCTTTTGTCCCTGGTTCCTGTCTGTTTGTTTTCTGTGTCCTCTTGGTTTGGTTGAAAGTCCATCTGGGGTATCCAGAGTCTCTCAGGGCTTTACGGATGTGTTGTTCTTCTTCCCGTTGACCTTCTGAGGTTGTGGGCACCTCTTGTGTTCTGTGCTGAAGAGTCCTGATGACTCCAGCTTGTGCTGCAGAGGCTGGTGGGAATCAAACAGTAAATATTGATCTGTGTGTGTTGGCTTCATATAAACTTCTACTTGGAGAGTCCTGTCCTCACAAATAACCACTGCACAGTCTAAAAAAGCCAGGCGGTTGTCTATGGCATCTTCACGGGTGAACTTGATGTTCTTGTCCTTGTGTTGATGTGTTCTGTGAAGGATTCTACTTCCTGGTTCTGATTTTGACCCACGTGTCATTAACATATCTGAACCAGTGACTGGGCACTGCACCTGAGAAAGAGACCAGAGCTCTGTTCTCCACTTCCTCCATGAACAGGTGAGCCACAATCAGGGAGACAGGTGTTCCCATGACCAGGTGTTTGGCTGAATCTCTGCTGCTTACTATAGGTCGTAGTGGAATTTCTTCTTTGTGTAGGGGTTATCCGCGGATCCTTAAAAAGTCTTAAAAGGTATTTAATTCCAAAATGTAAAAATAAATCCTTAATCAGAATTAAAATGTCTTAAATACATGTTTCAAAGGCCTAAAAATGAACCAACAACATAAAGAACATTTAATTTTCATTTAGAATTAGAAAGAGCTTTATTGCCAAGTTTCACACACAAGGAATTTGTTTTGGTGCTGAAGCTTCCAGTGCACATAAACAATACAAGTACAACACAGTAATAAAAAAAATTCTAAGAATAAAAATATAAACAGTAAAAGGTCACGGTTATGTTTAGTCAGAAAAAACAGATTATGAGCATTTACAGTATTTGGGTGGAGGAATAAATATAAATAATATAAATAATCCCCTGAGTTTAGGAGATATTGCACTATACAGTGGGAGTAATTGCACTTACAGACATTTGCCTTGGGGGGGTGTGGGGGTTAACTGTTCAAGAGGGAAATGGCCTGTGGGAAGAAACTGTTCCTATGCCTAGATGTTCTAGTGGCCTGTGATCGGAAACGGCGTCCTGACGGTAACAGTTCAAACAGGAGGTGTCCGGGGTGAGTGGAGTCTGTGATGGTTTTACCCGCTCTCTTCCTCACTCTGGAAGAGTACAGGTCCTGGAGGGTTGGCAGGTTGACACCAATAATCCTCTCTGCAGTTCGGATGGTACGGTGCAGTCTCCTAATGTCTGATTTGGTAGCTGAACCAAACAGTGATGGAAGTGCACAAAACAGACTCAATGACAGCCGAGTAGAACTGAATCAGCAGCTCCTGTGGCAGGTTGAACTTGGAAGGGTTGAACAAGTTGAACAGCAGGTTGAACTTGTGGCAGGTTGGCCTTTTTCACATTGGAGTCAATGTGATTGTCCCACTTCAGGTCCTGAGAGATGGTAGTGCCCGGGAACCTGAATGACTCCACTGCGTCCACAGTGCTGTTCATGATGGTGAGTGGGGGGAGTGATGGGCTGTTCCTCCTGAAGTCCACTATCGTCTCCACCGTTTTGAGCGCATTCAGCTCAAGGTTGTTATAACCGCACCAGACAGCCAGCTGTTCACATTTACATTTACATTTATTCATTTAGCAGACGCTTTTATCCAAAGCGACTTACATTACATTACCAGTGTTACAGTCACTGGAGGCAAGGTGGGTTAAGTGTCTTGCCCAAGGACACAACGACAGTATGAACTGTGGGGAGAGCGGGAATCGAACCCCCTACCTTCCGGTTGAAAGACGGCCGCTCTACCCACTGAGCTACTGCCGCCCAGGTTCAACATTGGACTGCATTACATCCTGTAACATCTTGACAGACCTGGGACTTATTGTTCAACCTCCAGTCTGTAAGCAGACTCGTCACCGTTCTGGATGAGGCCGATGACAGTGGTGTCATCTGCAAATTTCAGGGGCTTGACAGAGAGGTCTTTAGAGGTGCAGTCATTGGTGTACAGGGAGAAGAGCAGTGGGGAGAGAACGCACCCCTGGGGGGCGCCAGTGCTGATTGTGAGAGTTTTTGATGTGAGTTTACCCAGTCTCACTCGCTGCTGCCGGTCTGTCAGGAAGCTGGAGATCCACTGACATATTGAGGATGGTATGGAGAGCTGGGTCAGTTTGGCTGTGAGGAGATCAGGCATGATGGTATTAAAGGCCGAACTAAAGTCCACAAATAGGATCCTTGCATAAGTCCCAGGTCTGTCAAGATGTTACAGGATGTAATGCAGTCCAATGTTGACTGCATCATCCACAGACCTGTTTGCTCTGTAGGCAAATTGAAGAGGATCCAGCAAGGGTCCAGTAATGTCCTTCAGGTGGGCCAACACCAGTCTTTCAAATGACTTCATGACAACAGACGTGAGACTTCATGACAACAGACAGCAACACACTGATGCTGTCTGGGCCTGACGCTTTCTTGGTCTTCTGTTTTTTGAAGACTCGACTCACGTCCTCCACACAGACTTGAAGCTCAGGTGGGATGGCAGGAGGGGGGAGGAAAAGGGGTGCAGGAGGTGATGGTGAGGGTGTGAAGTGCAGATCAGGGCGGGTGTGAGACTGGGCTTTTCAAACCTGCAGTAGAATGCATTCAGATCGTCAGCCAGTTGTGGATTCTCCACAGATCGGGGGGATGGTGACTTGTAATGGGTGATGGTCCTCAGGCCTTTCCAGACTGATGCAGGGTCGTTGGCTGAAAACTGTTTTTTCAGCTTTTCAGAGTAGCTTCTTTTAGCAACTCTGATCTCCTTTGTCAGTCTGTTCCTGGCCTGGTTATACAAGATTTTATCCCCACTTTTGTAAGCATCCTCTTTGGCATGACGAAGCGGTTTGAGTTTCCAGTTTCCCAAATTTACATGGTTTCCCAGTAAACCATGGTTTATCATTAGTGAATGATAAGAATGACCGGGTAGGAATGCATGTATCCTCACAGAAACTGATGTACGATGTTACAGTATCTGTGAGCTCATCCAGATCGGTGGTAGCAGCTTCAAAAACAGTCCAATCAGTGCAATCGAAGCAGGCTTGTAAGTCCTGCTCTGCTTCATTAGTCCATCTCTTTACAGTCCTTATTACAGGTTTAGCTGATTTCAGTTTCTGCCTGTAGGTCGGTATAAGATGAACCACACAGTGATCAGACAGCCCCAAAGCTGCTCGTGGGACGGAGTGATATGCATCTTTTATTGTTGTGTAACAGTGGTCCAGTATATTACTGTCTCTGGTGGGACATGTAACGTGCTGTCTGTATTTTGGCAGTTCTCAGGAGAGATTTGCTTTGTTAAAATCCCCAAGAATGATTAAAAAAGAGTCTGGGTACCTTTGTTCCGTTTCAGCTATTTGTTCAGCCAGCTGTTGTAGCGCTGCGGTCACACACGCATCCGGAGGAATGTAAAAACTCACGAGAACGAACGAGGAAAACACGCGTGGCGAGTAGAAAGGTTTGCAGTTTATGAAGAGCGCCTCTAAATTAGGAGAGAAAATCTTCTTCAGTGTTGTTACATCTGAACACCAACTTTCATTAATGTAGAAACACAATCCACCACCTCTAGTTTTCCCTGTTAGTTCCGCGATGCAATCCGCTCCGAACAGCTGGAAGCACGGTAGATGTAGTCCGGAATGGCTTCACTCAGCCAGGTTTCAGTGAAGCACAGTGCAGCAGAGTTATTAAAGTCCCTGTTAATGCGGGAGAGGAGAAGAAGTTCATCCATATTGTTAGGAAGGGATCGGAGATTCGCAAGATGAATACTAGGGAGTGCAGTGCGGATGCCGCGCACGCCGAGTTTAACCAGCGCGCCGGCTCTCTTCCCTCGTCTCCGTCCGGCCGCGTCTTTTAAAAACACAGCTGCCCCTCCAACGAGAATGTCCAGCAAAACGTCTGAATAATCAAAAAATGTAGAAATGTTGTCTGGTGTGTGTTTCCTAATGTCCAATAGTTCGTCTTTGGTAAAACAAATCGGAAAAGAGTGACTAAACGTAGAACAAACAAAGAAAAACAACACAATAACTGAGGAGCTCCACACTGAGGCTGCCATCCACGGCGCCATCAGTGTTTTAATAATGTAACATTACGTCTTTGTTCTGCAGAACAAATTACACGTTTGCAGCGGTTCGTTTAAAATGCAGCTGTGAACGGACCGAGGCTTTAGGCTGACAAACAGAACTAAATGCATCATGTACTGTTTTGGTGAGAACTAATGAAGTTTGAACATGGCCTTAACTGTTTGTTTCTGTTCCAGAACTGGCTTTGGAGGAAATCTGTCGCTCAGAGGCCGACGAGGACATGGACACAGACTCTGGGTCCTGATTGGCCCACACAGACTGGCTCCTGATTGGCCCACATAGACTGGCTCCTGATTGGTTGGGGCATTTTTAGAGACTTGACTGATCAAGGCTGTGTAAAGTTAGTGATTCAATAAAAAAATGTATCTGAAAAACACACCAAGGTTTGAGTTCATTCAAAGGAAGAACAACAAATAATAATTAAAAAAATGTCTACAATGCAAACAGAAGGGCTGTGCTAATAAAGATTGGGGAGTTTATCTCTGGTCCCGGTCTCTGTGGACTAAACTAGGCCTTAACCAGGTCTAAACTAGGACTAAACCAGGCCACCTACACGTCTTCCACTGAGGAAGCAGAGGCCAAGGGCTCAGAGGTGGACTCGTCCATCACCCAGGCCGAAGTCACTGAGGTAGTTGGGAAGCTCCTCGGTGGCAAGGCACCGGGGGTGGATGAGATACGCCCTGAGTACCTCAAGTCTCTGGATGTTGTGGGGCTGTCTTGGTTGACACGCCTCTGCAACATCGCGTGGCGGTCGGGGACAGTGCCTCTGGACTGGCAGACCGGGGTGGTGGTCCCTCTTTTCAAGAAGGGGGACCGGAGGGTGTGTTCCAACTACAGAGGGATCACACTCCTCAGCCTCCCCGGGAAAGTCTATGCCAGGGTACTGGAGAGGAGAATGCGGCCGATAGTCGAACCTTGGATTCAGGAGGAACAATGCAGTTTTCGTCCCGGCCGTGGAACACTGGACCAGCTCTATACCCTCTCCAGGGTGCTGGAGGGTTTATGGGAGTTTGCCCAACCAGTCCACATGTGTTTTGTGGATCTGGAGAAGGCATTCGACTGTGTCCCTCGTGGCGCCCTGTGAGGGGTGCTCTGGGAGTATGGGGTCCGGGGCCTTTTAAGGGGGGTCCGGTCCCTGTACAACCGGAGCAGGAGCTTAGTTCGCATTGCCGGCAGTAAGTCAGACCTGTTCCCAGTGCATGTTGGACTCAGGGCTGCCCTTTGTCACCGGTCCTGTTCATTATCTTTATGGACAGGATTTCTAGGCGCAGCCAGGGGCCGGAGGGAGTCTGGTTTGGGGACCACAGGATCTCGTCTTTGCTTTTTGCAGATGATGTTGTCCTGTTGGCTCCATCAAGCCAGGACCTTCAGTGTGCACTGGGACGGTTTGCAGCCGAGTGTGAAGCGGCTGGGATGAGGATCAGCACCTCCAAGTCTGAGACCATGGTTCTCAGTCAGAAAAGGGTGGCTTGTCCCCTTCAGGTTGTTGGAGAGATCCTGCCTCAAGTGGAGGAGTTCAAGTATCTTGGGGTCTTGTTCACGAGTGAGGGAAGGAGGGAACGTGAGATTGACAGACGGATCGGTGCAGCTTCTGCAGTGATGCGGTCGATGTACCGGTCTGTCGTGGTGAAGAAGGAGCTGAGCTGTAAGGCAAAGCTCTCGATTTACCGGTCAATCTACGTTCCTCCTCTCACCTATGGACATGAGCTTTGGGTCATGACCGAAAGAACAAGATACAAGCGGCCGAAATGAGCTTTCTCTGCAGGGTGGGGGGGGCGCTCCCTTAGAGATAAGGGGAGGAGCTCGGTCACTCGGGAGGAGCTCAAAGATAGAGCCGCTGCTCCTCCACATCGAGAGGAGCCAGCTGAGGTGGCTCGGGCATCTGTTTCGGATGCCTTCTGGACGCCTCCCTAGGGAGGTGTTCCGGACATGTCCCACCAGGAGGAGACCCCGGGGAAGACCTAGGACACGCTGGAGGGACTATGTCTCTCGGCTGGCCTGGGAACGCCTTGGTATCCCCCCGGAAGAGCTGGAGGAAGTGTCTGGGGAGAGGGAAGTCTGGGCGTCTCTGCTTAGACTGCTGCCCCCGCGACCCTGGCCCCGGATAAGCGGTAGAAGAGGGATGGATGGATGGATAAACCAGGACTAAACCAGGACTAAACCAGGACAAAACCAGGACTAAACCAGGACCCATCCCTAACCTTAACCATTACCCATCCCTAACCTTTGCCCATAAAACTCTCACGTACCTTCTCTGGATCTGTTCCACATTGGTGGAATGATCTACCTGCTGCTACAAGATCAGCAGATTCTGTAGCCATCTTTAAAAAACACCTGAAAACACATCTCTTCCGTCAACACCTGACTGACAAACACTGAGCCCTACTTCCTTTCTATCGATTCCTTTCTAAAAAAAAAAAAAAAAATAAAATTCTCTTATCCTTAACATTGTATACTGCGCTGGGTTTAAACTGACTAGTTTTTTGTTGCACTTATGCTTTTTGTACCTTGTGTTGTTAAAATTGCTTCCATTGTTATCCTCACTTGTAAGTCGCTTTGGATAAAAGCGTCTGTAAATGACTAAATGTAAATGTAAATGTAAAACACTTTCTCCACCAGGTCCACACCATTGCCCACCTTTCCACTGACACTTTCTCTGACCATGCCTCCCTCAGTAAAACAATTGTGTGTATTGTAAATAATTTGTATCTTGGTGTGTTTTTTAATAGAAATTGCTCATGGTATTTAATATTTTTAATGTTTATTTATTGTATGGAGCAATCTTCCTGTTAGCACTTAATCACTGAATCTAAAAACTAGACGCACTTACCTGAGGCATGTTATAATAATGTCAGTGGGACCTGGCTCTATCGTTCTACTCATATGTACCACAGCATACACCCAGACACAGGCCTACACCCAGACACAGGCCTACACCCAGACACAGGCCTACACCCAGACACAGGCCTACAGGAACAGCACATTAACGGGGAATCCATGGATCAAGTCTCGGACAATTGTTTGATGAACTGTGTGATTACTAACAAAGTTTTATTTTTACTAACTCCTATTTTATTCATTGATTTGATAATGATTGATTTTTACTTTAAGCACTTAAACAGCACCAAGACTGTACTATGGATGACCTGCACACACCAGTAAAAAATGCCTCTCCTCTGGCCTCTGGTGGTAAAATTCAGGCAGGATTTGACTGGACCCCAGGTGACCTACAGGTTTTCTTCCTCTATTCATCAGGTCAGTAGGCCCGTGCACTATATCCTACATTAGAATTTTTATTAAAAACAGCCCTAAGCCTCAACAGGACTAAACCAGGACTAAACCAGGTCTAAACACGGTCTAAACCAGGACTAAACCAGGTCTAAACCATGTCTAAACTAGGACTAAACTAGGTCTAAACTAGGTTTAAACCAGGACTAAACCAGATCTAAACACGGTCTAAACACGGTCTAAACCAGGTGTAAACCAGGACTAAACCAGATCTAAACACGGTCTAAACACGGTCTAAACCAGGACTAAACTAGGTCTAAACCAGGTCTAAACCAGGACTAAACCAGGTCTAAACACGGTCTAAACCAGGACTAAACTAGGTCTAAACCAGGACTAAACTAGGTCTAAACTAGGACTAAACCAGGTCTAAACCAGGACTAAACCAGGACTAAACCAGGTCTAAACACGGTCTAAACACGGTCTAAACCAGGACTAAACCAGGTCTAAACCATGTCTAAACCAGGACTAAACTAGGTCTAAACTAGGTTTAAACCAGGACTAAACCAGGACTAAACCAGGTCTAAACACGGTCTAAACCAGGACTAAACCAGGTCTAAACCAGGACTAAACCAGGTCTAAACCATGTCTAAACCAGGACTAAACTAGGTCTAAACCAGGTGTAAACCAGGACTAAACTAGGTCTAAACCAGGTCTAAACCAGGTCTAAACCAGGACTAAACCAGGACTAAACCAGGTCTAAACACGGTCTAAACCAGGACTAAACCAGGACTAAACCAGGTCTAAACACGGTCTAAACTAGGTCTAAACCAGGTCTAAACCAGGTCTAAACCAGGACTAAACCAGGACTAAACCAGGTCTAAACACGGTCTAAACCAGGACTAAACCAGGACTAAACTAGGTCTAAACTAGGACTAAACCAGGTCTAAACCAGGACTAAACCAGGACTAAACCAGGTCTAAACCAGGACTAAACCAGGACTAAACTAGGTCTAAACCAGGTCTAAACCAGGTCTAAACCAGGACTAAACTAGGTCTAAACCAGGTCTAAACCAGGACTAAACCAGGACTAAACCAGGTCTAAACACGGTCTAAACCAGGACTAAACTAGGTCTAAACTAGGTTTAAACCAGGACTAAACCAGATCTAAACACGGTCTAAACACGGTCTAAACCAGGTGTAAACCATGTCTAAACCAGGTCTAAACCAGGTCTAAACCAGGTCTAAACCAGGTCTAAACCAGGTCTAAACCAGGTCTAAACCAGGTCTAAACCAGGTCTAAACCAGAACAATGAGTTTAATGTCTACAGTTTTTCTGAAACTGATGAAGTGTGGAGACAGTTTAAATGTGAACCTTTGACCTTTTAATTGCACGACTTCAGAAGGTTTTTAATGAGCAGCTGTTTGTCCGACAGTCCTGCTCTGATTAAACCGTCTCATGATCCACAGCACACCTCACATGATTTGGACCAGAGCCGGACCAGGACAGAGGACAGGAGGGAGGAATGTAGGAGTTAACAAAGGCATCTTAATGAAGCTCCTCGTCACAAACCCCACAGCTCAGTGAGGAGGTATATGATTAAAATCCCATGTTCGTCATAGTTTCAGTTCCTGATGCAGAGGATTGTCTCGGTTTGACGCAGCAAATGCCTCTGCTTCAGACGGACGCTCCTCTGTCTCTGGAACAACTGAGGTTTAACTCGGCCTAAAGTCTACAGCCTCAGCAGGACTCACAGTTTACAGGCCAGTCTGAAGGAGTTAGGGCCAAGTACTGTTCTTTTTTCTCACTTTTGGTCATAGTAAAATTCTGGATTTGCTTTACATTAGATCTTGAGAGAACACAGGACTTTGTTTCAGTTTTCTGTCAGAACTGAACCAGACTCATTTATGACAAACTCTTCTTTAAACCATGTTCCTTTTATTGCCACATCAGACTCGTTCAGTGATCAGAGCCGTTTATCTCAGGCCTGACTCTGATGTTTCTGACAAAGCAGCAGCTCGTTCTGAAACTGATGTGACTGATATATTTCAGAATTAAACGCCGAGTAGTAAGTAGCAGCAGTGTCCCGTTCATTAGAGACCTAAGTCTGGTCCTCATGGGCCCAGTTAGACCCAGTGTGAGCCACATTAGGACAGAGACCACGTTAGACCACAGGCAAGTTTTGGTTTTCAAATCTGAGAGTGGACTCAGAAAGACGGAAGACAAATTCAGATTTTAATATTAAACTATTTGTGTGAACCAGGTCTAAATCAGGTGTAACCCAAGAATAAACCAACAAGAACTAATTAAGGTCTAAACTAGGACTACAAGCAACAAAACCAGACTTTAATCACAATAATAAAAAAAAAACACAAAATGAAAATAATAAATGCATTTGGCCCAGGTGAGTGCACGTGTCCCCCTTGAGCGTGCACGTGGCAGTTCGGTGTGTAATGAGCAGCGGTCGGTTGAGATAATCAGTGTTGCTCTGTCGTCAATGAAACTGAACAGATGAGAATGATGCAGTGTATTTCAGAGGAGCACGACTCAAGTGAGGGGTCTCAGGAGGGTCAGGAAAACCTCAGAGTCCAGGCTCAGTCTTTTATAAACCTGGATTTGTCTGACAATTTTTATTGAGTTACTTAAACGTCCTCGTTTAAGTCTGAGTTAACAAAGACTAGTCTGAGTCAAGTCGAGATCAAACAGAGTTCAGTCCAAGTCGAGTTACTTGCCACAAGTGAAAAAGCTCAACTCCACAAGTGCTTAAATTTGTGCACTATGTTTAAAGACACTTTTAAGACCTAGCTTTGTGCCAAAGAACCACAGACTAACCCCAAGAACTGAAGCAGAGCACCAAGGACGTCAGCGTCGCTGCTGCCCACGCGCCGCATAAGGTTCTCCCTCTGTTCTGCCTCCCTCCGTTATGACGCTGATGTTATTTTGGTGGATATTCTCACTTCTTCAATGGGTTTAGCTTCTTACCGTCTAAAACCAAAGCTGTGGCTGTTGAGCCCCATACTTCTCCTGTTTTACTTTGTCCTTTTTTAATTAAATAACTCAAACTCCAGAATAACTGTCGGGTCCAGTGTGTCTCAGGCGACTGTCGAGGCCACAGTGTCTCAGGCGACTGTCGGGTCCAGTGTGTCTCAGGCGACTGTCGAGGCCACAGTGTCTCAGGCGACTGTCGGGTCCAGTGTGTCTCAGGCGACTGTAGGGTCCAGTGTGTCTCAGGCGACTGTCGGGTCCAGTGTGTCTTGTTTTGAGACTTGTTTTGGTGATTTTATTATACTATGCTTTTTGCCCAAAATGGACTTTAAAAGATAAAAATAATGACTAAATAACAACTGTCACTTAACTGTCATAATTAATCGGAGCAAACGAAGTTTTACTAAGTTTTACAAAGTTTTACAAAGTTTTACTTTCAGTTTATTTTAATTATCCTAAATTTATACTCGCATCATTACAACCTTTTAAAAAATATATTAAAAAATAAAATAAATAAATCATAAAAAAAATAATAATAAATCTGAAAATCATCTCGCGACCCCCCCGCCCACCACTCCGCGACCCCCACTTTGGGAACCAGTGTCTCAGGCGACTGTCGGGGCCATAGTGTCTCAGGCGACTGTCGAGGCCACAGTGTCTCAGGCGACTGTCGGGGCCACAGTGTCTCAGGCGACTGTCGGGGCCACAGTGTCTCAGGCGACTGTCGAGGCCACAGTGTCTCAGGCGACTGTCGGGGCCACAGTGTCTCAGGCGACTGTCGAGGCCACAGTGTCTCAGGCGACTGTCAGGCCACAGTGTCTCAGGCGACTGTCGAGGCCACAGTGTCTCAGGCGACTGTCGGGGCCACAGTGTCTCAGGCGACTGTCGAGGCCACAGTGTCTCAGGCGACTGTTGAGGCCACAGTGTCTCAGGCGACTGTCGAGGCCACAGTGTCTCAGGCGACTGTCGAGGCCACAGTGTCTCAGGCGACTGTCGGGGCCACAGTGTCTCAGGCGACTGTCGGGGCCACAGTGTCTCAGGCGACTGTCGGGGCCACAGTGTCTCAGGCGACTGTCGGGGCCATAGTGTCTCAGGCGACTGTCGGGTCCACAGTGTCTCAGGCGACTGTCGGATCCACAGTGTCTCAGGCGACTGTCGAGGCCACAGTGTCTCAGGCGACTGTCGAGGCCATAGTGTCTCAGGCGACTGTCGGATCCACAGTGTCTCAGGCGACTGTCGAGGCCACAGTGTCTCAGGCGACTGTCGAGGCCATAGTGTCTCAGGCGACTGTCGGGTCCATAGTGTCTCAGGCGACTGTCGAGGCCATAGTGTCTCAGGCGACTGTCGGATCCACAGTGTCTCAGGCGACTGTCGAGGCCACAGTGTCTCAGGCGACTGTCGAGGCCATAGTGTCGTAGGCGACTGTCGGGTCCACAGTGTCTCAGGCGACTGTCGAGGCCACGGTGTCTCAGGCGACTGTCGAGGCCACAGTGTCTCAGGCGACTGTCGAGGCCATAGTGTCTCAGGCGACTGTCGAGGCCATAGTGTCGTAGGCGACTGTCGGGGCCATAGTGTCGTAGGCGACTGTCGGGGCCACAGTGTCGTAGGCGACTGTCGAGGCCACAGTGTCGTAGGCGACTGTCGAGGCCACAGTGTCTCAGGCGACTGTCGGGTCCACAGTGTCTCAGGCGACTGTCGGGTCCACAGTGTCTCAGGCGACTGTCGGGGCCACAGTGTCTCAGGCGACTGTCGGGGCCACAGTGTCTCAGGCGACTGTCGGGGCCACAGTGTCTCAGGCGACTGTCGGATCCACAGTGTCTCAGGCGAGTGTCGGGTCCACAGTGTCTCAGGCGACTGTCGGGTCCACAGTGTCTCAGGCGACTGTCGGGTCCAGTGTGTCTCAGGCGACTGTTGGGTGTGTCTCAGGCGACTGTCGGGTCCACAGTGTCTCAGGCGACTGTCGAGGCCACAGTGTCTCAGGCGACTGTCGAGGCCACAGTGTCTCAGGCGACTGTCGGGGCCACAGTGTCTCAGGCGACTGTCGGGGCCATAGTGTCTCAGGCGACTGTCGGGTCCATAGTGTCGTAGGCGACTGTCGGGTCCACAGTGTCTCAGGCGACTGTCGCGCCACAGTGTCTCAGGCGACTGTCGGGTCCATAGTGTCGTAGGCGACTGTCGGGTCCACAGTGTCTCAGGCGACTGTCGCGGCCACAGTGTCTCAGGCGACTGTCGGGTCCATAGTGTCGTAGGCGACTGTCGGGTCCACAGTGTCTCAGGCGACTGTCGCGGCCACAGTGTCTCAGGCGACTGTCGGGTCCACAGTGTCTCAGGCGACTGTCGGGTCCACAGTGTCGTAGGCGACTGTCGGGTCCACAGTGTCGTAGGCGACTGTCGGGGCCATAGTGTCGTAGGCGACTGTCGGAGCCATAGTGTCTCAGGCGACTGTCGGGGCCATAGTGTCGTAGGCGACTGTCGGGGCCATAGTGTCGTAGGCGACTGTCGGGGCCATAGTGTCGTAGGCGACTGTCGGGGCCATAGTGTCGTAGGCGACTGTCGGGGCCATAGTGTCTCAGGCGACTGTCGGGGCCATAGTGTCTCAGGCGACTGTCGGGGCCACAGTGTCTCAGGCGACTGTCGGGGCCACAGTGTCTCAGGCGACTGTCGGGGCCACAGTGTCTCAGGCGACTGTCGGGTCCATAGTGTCTCAGGCGACTGTCGGGTCCATAGTGTCTCAGGCGACTGTCGAGGCCACAGTGTCTCAGGCGACTGTCGAGGCCATAGTGTCTCAGGCGACTGTCGGGGCCATAGTGTCTCAGGCGACTGTTGGGTGTGTCTCAGGCGACTGTCGGGTCCACAGTGTCTCAGGCGACTGTCGGGTCCATAGTGTCTCAGGCGACTGTCGGGGCCATAGTGTCTCAGGCGACTGTTGGGTGTGTCTCAGGCAACAGGCCCCCAACAGGCGACTGTCGGGGCCATAGTGTCTCAGGCGACTGTCGGGTCCATAGTGTCTCAGGCGACTGTCGGGTCCATAGTGTCGTAGGCGACTGTTGGGTGTGTCTCAGGCGACTGTCGGGTCCACAGTGTCGTAGGCGACTGTTGGGTCCACAGTGTCTCAGGCGACTGTTGGGTGTGTCTCAGGCAACAGGCCCCCAACAGGCGACTGTCGGGGCCATAGTGTCTCAGGCGACTGTTGGGTCCATAGTGTCGTAGGCGACTGTCGGGTCCATAGTGTCTCAGGCGACTGTTGGGTCCATAGTGTCTCAGGCGACTGTTGGGTCCATAGTGTCTCAGGCGACTGTCGGGTCCATAGTGTCGTAGGCGACTGTTGGGTGTGTCTCAGGCGACTGTCGGGTCCACAGTGTCTCAGGCGACTGTCCGGTGTGTCTCAGGCTTTAACTGAGCATAAACTAAGATTTTAGAAAGAAACAGGAGGTTGGTGATTTGTCGGAAATGTGAAATCTCTAGTCTAAATCTCTCGTGGGCCAAGGCTGGGTTTTTTTAATCAAAGACTGAACCACAGCATTTTAACAAGTAGTAGTAGTAGTAGTCTATTTTCCAGAATGCTAATAACAAGAGGAAGCTAACCTAACCTGATTCTGATGGAACTGTTCCACAGACCATCTGGAGGCTCCTGTTGGAAGTGTTTGATAAGATTGAATTTATAAACCACTTCTGGAACTTTTAGTCCCAAACTCTCTTCTCCCTGTTCTGTTGAGGATTCTCTCATCATCACTCGTCATGGACAGGTCATAAGATGGAGACAGGCCCTGCTGATCCTAATCTTGTTAATAAAAAAGCACTGACTGGAACATAAAGCACAGAGTTAATCGTTTTAAAAAGAATACACAGAATTGTCACAGAATTGTCACAGTTAGCAACAATAACTTCAGTAAAAGATTTTTTTTACAAAAGCCAAATGTCTTCTTAGCGCTGCTGCTTTCAGGTCTGGCAGCAGTTTAACCACAACTCGGGTCTTATTTTGAAAAGCCTGGTTAAAGTGGCGCTTCCTTTCTAATCAATCAGAATCATGTGACTCTCCTGGACCAATCAGAATCACATGACAGACTGAGAATTGTATAAAGGCTCTGTCTCAGACTGGTGCAGTCTGTGCTCCACTCTCACACACATCATACACAACTACACACAAGCTGCACACAGTAACAGACACTGGGACAGAAACACAAACTGAAGAACACACTTCATTCTGCAGCAGGTTTTTGTTTCAGCTCATTCTTTGTTTCATTTTTATTTATTGAACAAGATGCACAGCAAAGACATCATCAGGTGAGAACTGCATTTATTATTTTTAAATATGGTCTAAACCAGGACTTAACCAGGACTAATGCAGGTCTAGTACTGGTTTAAAACTGGTTCAGACCTGGTTTGGTCCTGGTTTAGTCTTGGTCAGATGTCGGTCTGTGTTTGATGTGTTTGATTGACAGCCATGATGAGTACCAGAAGGCTGCTGATTGGCTGCTGTCTCAGACGAAGCACCGCCCCCAGGTGGCCATCATCTGTGGGTCCGGTCTGGGCATGCTCGCTGACGCCCTCAAGTGTCAGGACTCGTTCCAGTACAGTGACATCCCAGGATTCCCCCAGAGTACGGGTAAGTCCTGCTCAAGACCAGACTGAACTGAGACCAAGTAGGTCCAGAAAGATGGAGCCTTTATACACTTATGTACACACAGGTTTAAGGATTTTGTTGACTTAAAACTATTATAATTATGTGGAAAGCTAAAAATAGAATGTTACTGGGAGTGCAGCATGACTTTAGTGTCTGTGAAGGTTCTCATTCATCCAGGACGTCTTGAAGAAAAGGTTAAAGTAAAAGCATCTGTTTTCAAGGTGAAGACGTTTTGTCTCTGATTCCAAGAGACTTTATCAATTCAACTGTAAGAGAGCTGAGTCTTATCTCCAGAGGGAGGGGTTTAACCTGAAACTAAACCTGATTGGACCAGACTGTTCTGGTCTCATAGTCATTAACTCTGAAAGGACAGTGTGACTCCTGATGTGAGAGTTGTTAAGGCTCAGGTGAGTCGTTAGTGACACTGTTCTTTTCAGGTGTTGTTGTTGTTCTAGAGTCAAACTGTTCTGGTTTAGGTTTCAACACACTGTTATAAATACTAAGCAACATGAATCTGAGGACACCTCCTCTGTTCAAAGATGGTTTTTCCATTTTCACAAAAATGGCTTCCCTCACACCTCTCTCAAACCATCTGGCCTCTCTGGACAAAATTTGGACATTGCTGTCCTCAAAGGACTGTCCTTTAAAAATTAAGTTCAGCTCTCTTACCAGTTGATCTCAGAATTGACAAAGTCTCTTGGAATTAGAGATGAAACACCTTTACCTTGAAAACTGAGTCCAGATGCTTCTGCTTTAACCTTTTCTGCATGTCTTTAGTTACGTGCTTTAGTTTCAGCACGTTAAAACAGATGTGTCTCTCGTTTATGGAGTAAGGTTATGGACTTCTCTGGACTCTAACTTTAAATGTTGTGAGAGTATTTCTATATATAAGTTTAAAATAATGTACAAAGATAAAATACTGCTTTTTTATGAAACAAATACAGAGAATTAAGCATAAGTTCATGTAAGAGATGAGGACGTGATTGATTGATTCTTGATTATTTTCAGATGACAATATAAAAGAGGCAGGTCCTATAAGACTGATCTTCTTCCTGTTCCTTTTTCCGTTATGATAATTGGGATGCTGGCTGCTTGTTTTTGTTCGTAATGTTTTGTGGCTGGAGTTGTGTTGATTGTGAAGTGCTATAAACAAAATATGTAAATCTATCTTTATGTAATAATATTTAGTATTTTTCCAGTCCAGGGTCATGCAGGTCGACTGGTGTTCGGAGAACTGAAGGGGAAGACCTGTGTGTGTATGCAGGGCCGCTTCCACCTGTACGAGGGACACCCGCTCTGTAAGGTACGCACACACTCCACCACACCAGCAGGTGGCACTGTGAGGCTCTTCTGTAGAGGGCCTCCTGTGGAGGGCCTCCTGTGGAGGGTCTCCTGTGGAGGGTCTCCTGTGGAGGGTCTTCTGTGGAGGGTCTTCTTTGGAGAGTCTTCTGTGGAGGGTCTCCTGTGGAGGGTCTTCTGTGGAGGGTCTTCTGTGGAGGGTCTTCTGTGGAGGGTCTTCTGTGGAGGGTCTTCTGTGGAGGGTCTCCTGTGGAGGGTCTTCTGTGGAGGGTCTTCTGTGGAGAGTCTTCTGTGGAGGGTCTTCTGGAGGGTCTTCTGTGGAGGGTCTTCTGTGGAGGGTCTCCTGTGGAGGGTCTTCTGTGGAGAGTCTTCTGTGGAGGGTCTTCTTTGGAGAGTCTTCTGTGGAGGGTCTCCTGTGGAGGGTCTTCTGTGGAGAGTCTTCTGTGGAGGGTCTTCTGTGGAGAGTCTCCTGTGGAGGGTCTTCTGTGGAGAGTCTTCTGTGGAGGGTCTTCTGTGGAGGGTCTTCTGTGGAGGGTCTTCTGTGGAGAGTCTCCTGTGGAGGGTCTCCTGTGGAGGGTCTTCTGTGGAGGGTCTTCTGTGGAGGGTCTTCTGTGGAGGGTCTTCTGTGGAGGGTCTCCTGTGGAGAGTCTTCTGTGGAGGGCCTCTGTAGGGATATATATTTGGATAAAGTAAACTAAAATACAGATTACTGAAATGAGAAACAAGAAAAAAAAACTCTTTTCAAAGCAACTGTTGATTTTATAATCGTTCGACAAGTTCAGTTTTGTTACAATTTCGCAATGGTTCCTGAAAATGTATTGTGAAGCACCAGGATGAATCTAAGTCAGTGCTTGAAACTAACAAAGACTCACACAAACCTCATTTCCTAATTCCTTAAATTCCATGGATTCCTTTTTATAAATGTTGAGCTTGTTGCCTGTGAGCTTACCTTTAAACACTAACAGTGCAGTTTCTGTCCAAACGACTGACCTTTTAAATGGAGTGTAATGATGTCAACTTAAATGCCCCTGCAGCTGCCCCCACAGCGCCCCCTGTGGACGGTGTGTGTGTGAGCAGAACAATAGCTGCTCTGAGACTAACTCTGTTCATGTGACCTGTGCATGAGCAGCTGATTACAGTCAGGAGCTCAGCGTGACCGGGTTTAACCAAGTCTTAACCAGGTTTTACCAGGTTTTATCTACACTCGCTCCTGAGCTGTTTCTATTTTCACATATTTAAATTAATTCCGTGATGTTGGTGCGTTTTGGGAGAAAGTGCAGAGATTACTGATGCTCAGGGGCTGTTCACATGTTTCTCCCTTTTTAGTGTTAATATATAAGTGTGTTATCACTTTTCCTTTTCTGTCACCACTTATGTTCGTCAGTCTGTAATATATTACACTGTGGTGTTTAAGAAACTCTGGTGTACTGTCAGACCTCTTTGGATCAATCCCAGTTTCTCCAGTTTTATCTAAACCAGCTCAGTAAATATATTGTTCAGAAGTGTCTTATGTAGTTCTGCCAGTTACTCACATTGTTCTGGGTTTTTAAACAACACTAAAGTCACAATGAAGAAAAAGAGAAAATATTTCAAGTTCCAAAATTGTGATTAAATCCGGTTCCAGACCACGTTCCCAGTCCGTGTCTTTAAGCTTCTGGGGGTGGAGACTCTAATTGTGACCAATGCTGCCGGCTCATTGGACGATGGACTGCAACCTGGTGACATCATGATCATCAAAGACCACATCAACTTCCCTGGACTCTGTGGACTCAACCCCCTCTGTGGACCCAACATCGACAGGTCAGACCAGGACTAGGACGGGGCCTGGTCTTACTCTGGTCTATCTCTGGTCTAACCCTGGTCTAACTCTGGTCTAACTCTGGTCTAACTCTGGTCTAACCTTGGTCTAACTCTGGTCTAACCCTGGTCTAACCTTGGTCTATCTCTGGTCTATCTCTGGTCTAACTCTGGTCTAACCCTGGTCTAACCCTGGTCTAACCCTGGTCTAACTCTGGTCTAACCCTGGTCTAACTCTGATCTAACCCTGGTCTATCTCTGGTCTAACTCTGGTCTAACCCTGGTCTAACTCTGGTCTAACCCTGGTCTATCTCTGGTCTAACTCTGGTCTAACCCTGGTCTAACCCTGGTCTATCTCTGGTCTATTTCTGGTCTAACTCTGGTCTAACCCTGGTCTAACCCTGGTCTAACCCTGGTCTAACTCTGGTCTAACCCTGGTCTAACTCTGATCTAACCCTGGTCTAACTCTGGTCTAACTCTGGTCTAACTCTGGTCTAACCTTGGTCTAACTCTGGTCTAACCCTGGTCTAACCTTGGTCTATCTCTGGTCTATCTCTGGTCTAACTCTGGTCTAACCCTGGTCTAACCCTGGTCTAACCCTGGTCTAACTCTGGTCTAACCCTGGTCTAACTCTGATCTAACCCTGGTCTATCTCTGGTCTAACTCTGGTCTAACCCTGGTCTAACTCTGGTCTAACCCTGGTCTATCTCTGGTCTAACTCTGGTCTAACCCTGGTCTAACCCTGGTCTATCTCTGGTCTATTTCTGGTCTAACTCTGGTCTAACTCTGGTCTATTTCTGGTCTAACCCTGGTCTAACTCTGGTCTAACCCTGGTCTAACCCTGGTCTAACTCTGATCTAACTCTGGTCTAACCCTGGTCTAACCCTGGTCTAACTCTGATCTAACTCTGGTCTAACCCTGGTCTAACCCTGGTCTATCTCTGGTCTAACTCTGGTCTAACCCTGGTCTAACCCTGGTCTATCTCTGGTCTATTTCTGGTCTAACTCTGGTCTAACTCTGGTCTATTTCTGGTCTAACTCTGGTCTAACCCTGGTCTATCTCTGGTCTAACTCTGGTCTATTTCTGGTCTAACTCTGGTCTAACCCTGGTCTATCTCTGGTCTAACTCGGGTCTATTTCTGGTCTAACTCTGGTCTAACCCTGGTCTATCTCTGGTCTAACTCTGGTCTAACCCTGGTCTATCTCTGGTCTAACCCTGGTCTAACCCTGGTCTAACCCTCTCTCTCTCTGGTCTATCTCTGGTCTAACCCTGGTCTAACTCTGGTCTAACTCTGGTCTAACTCTGGTCTATTTCTGGTCTAACTCTGGTCTAACCCTGGTCTATCTCTGGTCTAACTCTGGTCTAACCCTGGTCTATCTCTGGTCTAACCCTGGTCTAACCCTGGTCTAACCCTGGTCTCTCTCTGGTCTATCTCTGGTCTAACCCTGGTCTAACCCTGGTCTAACCCTGGTCTATTTCTGGTCTAACTCTGGTCTAACCCTGGTCTATTTCTGGTCTCTCTCTGGTCTATCTCTGGTCTAACCCTGGTCTAACCCTGGTCTAACTCTGGTCTAACTCTGGTCTAACTCTGGTCTAACCTTGGTCTAACTCTGGTCTAACCCTGGTCTAACTCTGGTCTATCTCTGGTCTAACCCTGGTCTAACTCTGGTCTAACTCTGGTCTAACTCTGGTCTAACCTTGGTCTAACTCTGGTCTAACCCTGGTCTAACCTTGGTCTATCTCTGGTCTATCTCTGGTCTAACTCTGGTCTAACCCTGGTCTAACCCTGGTCTAACCCTGGTCTAACTCTGGTCTAACCCTGGTCTAACTCTGATCTAACCCTGGTCTATCTCTGGTCTAACTCTGGTCTAACCCTGGTCTAACTCTGGTCTAACCCTGGTCTATCTCTGGTCTAACTCTGGTCTAACCCTGGTCTAACCCTGGTCTATCTCTGGTCTATTTCTGGTCTAACTCTGGTCTAACTCTGGTCTATTTCTGGTCTAACCCTGGTCTAACTCTGGTCTAACCCTGGTCTAACCCTGGTCTAACTCTGATCTAACTCTGGTCTAACCCTGGTCTAACCCTGGTCTAACTCTGATCTAACTCTGGTCTAACCCTGGTCTAACCCTGGTCTATCTCTGGTCTAACTCTGGTCTAACCCTGGTCTAACCCTGGTCTATCTCTGGTCTATTTCTGGTCTAACTCTGGTCTAACTCTGGTCTATTTCTGGTCTAACTCTGGTCTAACCCTGGTCTATCTCTGGTCTAACTCTGGTCTATTTCTGGTCTAACTCTGGTCTAACCCTGGTCTATCTCTGGTCTAACTCGGGTCTATTTCTGGTCTAACTCTGGTCTAACCTGGTCTATCTCTGGTCTAACTCTGGTCTAACCCTGGTCTATCTCTGGTCTAACCCTGGTCTAACCCTGGTCTAACCCTGGTCTCTCTCTGGTCTATCTCTGGTCTAACCCTGGTCTAACTCTGGTCTAACTCTGGTCTAACTCTGGTCTATTTCTGGTCTAACTCTGGTCTAACCCTGGTCTATCTCTGGTCTAACTCTGGTCTAACCCTGGTCTATCTCTGGTCTAACCCTGGTCTAACCCTGGTCTAACCCTGGTCTCTCTCTGGTCTATCTCTGGTCTAACCCTGGTCTAACCCTGGTCTAACCCTGGTCTATTTCTGGTCTAACTCTGGTCTAACCCTGGTCTATTTCTGGTCTCTCTCTGGTCTATCTCTGGTCTAACCCTGGTCTAACCCTGGTCTAACCCTGGTCTATTTCTGGTCTAACTCTGGTCTAACCCTGGTCTATTTCTGGTCTCTCTCTGGTCTATCTCTGGTCTAACCCTGGTCTAACTCTGGTCTAACTCTGGTCTAACCCTGGTCTATTTCTGGTCTAACTCTGGTCTAACCCTGGTCTATTTCTGGTCTATCTCTGGTCTAACCCTGGTCTAACTCTGGTCTAACTCTGGTCTAACCCTGGTCTGACTCTGGTCTAACTCTGGTCTAACTCTGGTCTTAACTCTGGTCTATCTCTGGACTATCTCTGGTCTGACTCTGGTCTGACTCTGGTCTGACCCTGGTCTAACCCTGGTCTAACCCTGGTCTAACTCTGGTCTAACCCTGGTCTAATCCTGGTCTAACCCTGGTCTAACCCTGGTCTAACTCTGGTCTATCTCTGGTCTATCCCTGGTCTGACCCAGGTCTAATTCTGGTCTAACTCTGGTCTAACTCTGGTCTATCCCTGGTCTATCTCTGGTCTAACCCTAGTCTATCTCTGGTCTAACCCTGGTCTAAATCTGGTCTAAATCTGGTCTAACCCTGGTCTAAATCTGGTCTAACCCTGTCCTATCTCCGGTCTTTCTGGTCCCAGTTTCGGTCCTCGTTTTCCTGCCATGTCTGGGCTGTGGAGATAGGGAAGCAGTTGGGCGTTGCTGCGGTGATGAGGGAGGGCGTGTACGCCATGGTGGGCGGGCCCAACTTTGAGAGCATCGCTGAGGCCCGACTCCTGCACCGACTGGGAGTGGACGCTGTCGGTAAGTCCTGCTAAAACCAGGTCCAGACCAGAGTTAGACCAGGCACCTGGACCTATCACTGTCTGGTTGGTTCTGTCTCTGAAATGATGAATAACATCAAATTATGTCTCCAGGTCCCTGGTCTAAACCAGGTCTAAACCTGGTCTAACTCCAGGTCTAAAACCAGGTCTAAACTCTGGACTCACCAGGTCTCCAGGTCTAAAACCAGGTCTCAGAGCAGCTGGTCTACACCTGGTCACAGGAGCAGGTCTAAACCAGGACTACAGGAGCAGGTCTCACCAGGACCAAACCAGGTCCCTCAAACCAGGTCTAAACCAGGTCTAAACCCAGGACTCAAGGATCAGGTCTAAGGAGCAGGTCCCTCCAGGTCTAAACCAGGGCCCTCAAGAGCAGAAGGTTAGGGCCCTCACAGGAGCAGGTCTAAACTCAGGACTAAACCAGGTCTAAACCAGGTCTAAACCAGGACTAAACCAGGTCTAAAGCAGGTTAGGCCCCTCACAGAGCAGGAGGTCTAAACCAGGTCTAAACCAGGTCTCACTCTGGACTAAACCAGGTCTAAAGGAGCAGGAGGTTACTCTGGTCTAAACCAGGTCTAAACTCTGGTCTAACTCAGGCCCTCACAGGAGCAGGTCTAAACCAGGTCTAACTCTGGTCTAAACCAGGTCTAACTCAGGTCTAAACTCTGGCCTCACTCTGGTCTAAACTCTGGTCTCTCTCTGGACTTCCTGGTCTGACTCTGGACTTCACTCTGGTCTAAACTCTGGACTCCAGTCTAAAGACTCTGGTCTAAACCAGCAGCTCTAAGAACTCAGGTGCTAACAACCTGGTCTAAACCTGGTCTAAACACTCTGGTCTAAACCAGGATGACCAGGTCAAACTCTGGTCTAAAACTCAGGACCTAAAACCTGGTCTAAACCAGGTTTCAAACCAGATCTAAAAATCTGGATCAAATATTTAGGATGATTAACCAGGATTTTAATAATTCAGCTGTAAATCCAGGTTCTAAAACCAGAGCTGATGATCATTTGGTCAAATGTCAGGATCAAAGAAGGACTGGGAAGAGGTCTGAACCAGTCTGAAACCAGGTGGTTTTTGCAAAATAAATTTTGCAAAATTCTGCTAAAATTTAAAGAAAAAAAGAACCGACAGAACAGTAGAACTAGAGCCCATCATAAAGTCATAAAGGTGCCCAAAAAACACAAACATTTGAAATATTTATGTGAACAGCTCAAACTCCTGTCATTTCAAGTTTCCAGAATAAATAAACTGGAAATGTTCCTTTCTTTCAGTCACATTTAAAATATTACACTTCGTTTACAGAACACTCGTGGAGAACGTTCAGCTCTGCTTTGTTTCTGTGACGTCGCTCAGAATGTTGACTTTTGATTTGAATGAACCCAGACTCATTGAGGAGTTGTTTTGTTCCTGGTTTCGTTCGTGAGTTCTGTGAATAATTCGGTGAAGACGATGGACCAGACCTCGTTGGACCTGTTCGCGGTTTCTCTGGTGGTTCTGGTTCTGGTTCTGCTCGTGCTCCTGGCGGTTTGTTGGATCCTCAAACGAACTCACCCCAGGTCAGAATCCATCTGTGGCTTTCTTTAACCGGGCCTAAACCAGGACTAAACCAGGACTAAACCGGGTCTAAACCAGGACTAAACCAGGACTAAACCAGGTCTAAACCAGGACTAAACCAGGTCTAAACCAGGACTAAACCAGGTCTAAACCAGGTCTAAACCAGGCCTAAACCAGGCCTTAACCTGGTCTAAACCTGGTCTAAACCAGGTCTAAACCAGGTCTAAACCAGGACTAAACCAGGTCTAAACCAGGACTAAACCAGGACTAAACCAGGACTAAACCAGGTCTAAACCAGGACTAAACCAGGACTAAACCAGGACTAAACCAGGTCTAAACCAGGACTAAACCAGGACTAAACCAGGTCTAAACCGGGTCTAAACCGGGACTAAACCGGGTCTAAACCGGGACTTAACCAGGACTTAACCAGGTCTAAACCAGGACTGAACCAGGACTGAACCAGGACTGAACCAGGACTAAACCAGGACTAAACCAGGACCAAACCAGGACCAAACCAGGACCAAACCAGGTCTAAACCAGGACTAAACCAGGTCTAAACCAGGACTAAACCAGGTCTAAACCAGGTCTAAACCAGGACTAAGCCAGGACTAAACCAGGTCTAAACCAGGTCTAAACCAGGTCTAAACCAGGACTAAACCAGGACTAAACCAGGTCTAAACCAAGACTAAACCAGGACTAAACCAGGTCTAAACCAGGACTAAACCAGGACTAAACCAGGACTAAACAGGACTAAACCAGGTCTAAACCAGGACTAAACCAGGACTAAACCAGGTCTAAACCAGGTCTAAACCAGGCCTAAACCAGGCCTTAACCTGGTCTAAACCAGGACTAAACCAGGACTAAACCAGGACTAAACCAGGTCTAAACCAGGACTAAACCAGGTCTAAACCAGGACTAAACCAGGTCTAAACCAGGTCTAAACCAGGTCTAAACCAGGTCTAAACCAGGACTAAACCAGGTCTAAACCAGGACTAAACCAGGACTAAACCAGGTCTAAACCAGGACTAAACCAGGACTAAACCAGGACTAAACCAGGACTAAACCAGGTCTAAACCAGGACTAAACCAGGACTAAACCAGGTCTAAACCAGGTCTAAACCAGGACTAAACCAGGACTAAACCAGGACTAAACCAGGTCTAAACCAGGTCTAAACCAGGACTAAACCAGGTCTAAACCAGGACTAAACCAGGACTAAACCAGGTCTAAACCAGGACTAAACCAGGTCTAAACCAGGACTAAACCAGGACTAAACCAGGTCTAAACCAGGATTTAACCAGGACTAAACCAGGACTAAACCAGGACTAAACCAGGACTAAACCAGGACTAAACCAGGTCTAAACCAGGATTTAACCAGGTCTAAACCAGGTCTAAACCAGGACTAAACCAGGTCTAAACCAGGACTAAACCAGGTCTAAACCAGGACTAAACCAGGACTAAACCAGGTCTAAACCAGGATTTAACCAGGTCTAAACCAGGACTAAACCAGGTCTAAACCAGGATTTAACCAGGTCTAAACCAGGATTTAATCAGGTCTAAACCAGGTCTAAACCAGGACTAAACCAGGACTTAACCAGGACTTAACCAGGACTTAACCAGGTCTAAACCAGATCTAAACCAGGATTTAATCAGGTCTAAACCAGGTCTAAACCAGGTCTAAACCAGGACTAAACCAGGACTAAACTAGGTCTGAACCAGGTCTAAACCAGGACTAAACCAGGACTTAACTAGGTCTAAACCAGGTCTGAACCAGGTCTAAACCAGGTCTAAACCAGGACTAAACCAGGACTTAACCAGGTCTAAACCAGGTCTAAACCAGGACTAAACCAGGACTAAACTAGGTCTGAACCAGGTGTGAACCAGGTGTGAACCAGGTCTAAACCAGGACTAAACCAGGTCTAAACCAGGACTAAACCAGGTCTAAACCAGGTCTAAACCAGGTCTAAACCAGGTCTAAACCAGGTCCAAACCAGGACTAAACCAGGACTAAACCAGGTCTAAACCAGGACTAAACCAGGTCTAAACCAGGTCTAAACCGGGTCTAAACCGGGACTAAACCGGGTCTAAACCGGGACTTAACCGGGACTTAACCGGGCCTAAACCGGGCCTAAACCGCGCCTGAACCGGGTCTAAACCGGGACTAAACGGGGTCTAAACCAGGTCTAAACCCGGACTAAACCAGGACTAAACCAGGACTGAACCAAACCAGTCCTGGTTTAGACTCGGCCTATTCTTCAAATGGTACTGTAACAGGGAGGTCACGGAGCTGAGGATCTCAACCGGGACCAGGCGAGTTCTCATCGTCAGAACCCAACCAAACCATGCTCAGGAAATACTGGACCAGCTCCTTAACCGGATCTTGCCCACGGACCAGACCAGTTTAGAAACAGACCAGACTGGACCACAGCAGAGTTCAGGACCAGGACTCCCAGAGGAACCAGAACCACAGCCTTCAACAGCAAAGTCTCTGTCCACAACAGGTACAAGAGCAGGACCAGACCAGGACTAAACCAGGACTAAACCAGGTCTAAACCAGGACTAAACCAGGTCTAAACCAGGTCTTGTCTGTTCCAGTTGGGGAGGCGGTTCGGGGTAAGTTCCGGTCCTGGACTTTCCCGTTGAATGAGAAGAATAAATTCTGATGAAGATGAAGCGACTCACCGGACTTAACTGTCCTCTAAAGCGACTCACCGGACTAAACTGTCCTCTAAAGCGGCTCACCGGACTAAACTGTCCTCTAAAGCGGCTCAACGGACTAAACTGTCCTCTAAAGCGGCTCACCGGACTAAACTGTCCTCTAAAGCGACTCACCGGACTAAACTGTCCTCTAAAGCGGCTCACCGGACTAAACTGTCCTCTAAAGCGGCTCAACGGACTAAACTGTCCTCTAAAGCGACTCACCGGACTAAACTGTCCTCTAAAGCGGCTCAACGGACTAAACTGTCCTCTAAAGCGACTCACGGACTAAACTGTCCTCTAAAGCGGCTCACCGGACTAAACTGTCCTCTAAAGCGACTCACGGACTAAACTGTCCTCTAAAGCGGCTCACCGGACTAAACTGTCCTCTAAAGCGGCTCACGGACTAAACTGTCCTCTAAAGCGGCTCACGGACTAAACTGTCCTCTAAAGCGACTCACGGACTAAACTGTCCTCTAAAGCGGCTCACGGACTAAACTGTCCTCTAAAGCGGCTCACCGGACTAAACTGTCCTCTAAAGCGGCTCACCGGACTAAACTGTCCTCTAAAGCGGCTCACCGGACTAAACTGTCCTCTAAAGCGACTCACCGGACTAAACTGTATAAAAAGGCCAGGTTTTATTCTTGCAAGAATGAAGCAAACACACAGATATATATCAAAGGTACAGAGTGCATTTTGCTTAAAGAAGTAAACAAAACATGAGATTTTATATCACTGGGGGCTGTCAGTGGGAGGTGTATCTCTCATACACCCCCAAGGCCCCAGCTCCAGGTGCAGAAGTACCATGGCAACCCATGTCTATCTAGTTATGTCTACTCCATGCTTGGACTAACATGGAGGACATGACATGATTTGACATGACCTGTAGAGAACTATGAGCACCTACTAACTATAAACAATATAAACAATATAATAAAAATTATGATAACATTCCCCCCTCTTTATGCTGATAACCATTAGCATAAACAACCTACTAGCTTGAGTGTGAGTTGTAAACTATGACAGAAGTGAAAACTTGGGATATGTTTCAAATCAAATGGGAACCCACAGAGTAATGCACTGATTCTTCAAAGTCAAATTCTTTAAAGTCCATAAATCATAAATGTCCATAAATCATAAATCAAAACACAGTGTCACTCCAAAATAAAGTAGAAAAATTTGCCAGAGGTTGAGCTGGTCAACCCATTGGACTCAAGATCTCTGGCCTGTCCCTGCCTGTCCATTTCTGTCCCTGTAACGAAAAGAAAAACACATGGAGTGAGACATATGCACATTAATAATGATTAAAATCAATTCTCTTCAGCATAATCAATTCAATGAACCATACGGCCCTTAGGTCTGTAGTATGATCCGTCCTGGAGCTGTTGTCCCGTTGGTGTACATGCAAACAATAACGTCCCTCAGATATCAAAGTGTTCATCTGAGGTCAAAGCCTTGACCTTAGTTGTTTGGCAGGTGCATGTCCAGGAATGTTGACCCAGCAATGGCCACATTCATCAATCTCACCAACAAGCTCGGATACATGGAAAGCAACACAAACAAAAGTTATCAGACATGGAAGTGCAACAACAAGTACATGTACTGTATCTCAATACAGATTCTAAAATCCCAGTCAGTTTCCAAATATGTTGTAAAACCAGGTCAAAATTAATTTCTCTATACCAGAATACTCTAATTCCTCTGTTAGAGTTTGAAGTCCTTTCTTAAAGACTTTAGTTCTGCTGTAACTAGTCCTGTGTTACTTTGGAGGAAATCCTTTTGTAGATCCCCCCTCTTCAGCTAAAAGCATGCTCAGTGCTATTTTGTTCTGTCCAGTCCTTGGACCAGTTTTCTCTCATTTCCAGTTTTAATTAACAGTTACAGCATCTCTCATACAATTCATAAACCTTTGTTGTTTATAAATATACTTAAATTAATCCACATTTGCATAAATTGTCTCAAATGGTAAAAATTCAAATCCTAATGCTAATTTAATTTTAGCCTTATATTCATTAAGGACACCTTCGAAGGACACCTCTGTCGTCGATGTAAATGGGGCTCTCAAATGAACCTGAGGGAGCTGCTGTTTGGCTCCTAAAGTGTGAGTTTCCACTCACGATGTTCTCCGTCACATTGTATGTGAACACAAATAAAACGAGGATCCTTTAAGGACGCATGTTTCCGGTCAGCAGGCAACGCTGGTCTAATGGTCTTACTTTCACAAAACCTCCAGACTTCTGCTTTGCACTGCACCTGTCCCTGATCTCTACGTTTGTCAAATTCAGAGTGATGTCACAGGAAGTCATGTGACCCACGTCACTAGCCCTGCTCACAGGATTACTTCCCTTCACAGGTGTAAACCAAGATGATATAAGTTCAAAGAACTATGTTAATATTAGCTCTTACTGGTGGTGGCTATATTAATTGTCAAAACTCCTTTTCTGAACTGGTATACTTGCTGCAGTTGGCTTCCATCCAAATAAAGAACAAACAAACAAATCAAAACGTTCTCTGACATTATAGACCCATAGAAAGTGCCTCCTAGGTTTCGTCAAGCGAAACCATAAAAGCCCTTAAAATGATCAAACCATAAAATTGAAACAGCAGATAAAACCCTGTTTCCACAGATATGGTCTGCTGGAAATCTACTTTAATCTGAAAAGGTTTAATCAGACTAAACAGTGCTTCTCCAGAAAAGTCCTGTCAACTTTCTTTATTTCATTATTTGATTTAAACTTTTAACTGTATTAAACACTGTTGTTTCAGCCTCATGCTAACCATTAGGTTAACCAAGCATCCCTTCAGCACTTTAACACAGTTTTGTTTAAACCTTCATCTCCCCCCCTTTTTGAGACGTGGGACAACCATGGCTCAAAACACCACAAAAAATGAAACAAAAATGAAACAAAAATCAAAAATAAAATCAAAACAGAATGTTTTTTTCCAATTACCACCTTAAATTATTTCATTAATTAGCGTTTCTAATTATTCATCTTCTTTATGTTTTCCAAATAGCATCACTTTTGTTTATGTTATATTTAAAACTTAACTTTGTTTAGTTCAGTTTTAATTTTAGTTACCATTAGTTGTAGGTCTTTACCTGTAACTGTAATTGGTATCATCCACAATTTGACAAATTTTAACTCAGTTGATGCAAACATAAATAATTTATATAGATCAGAACTGGTTTCTCATGATCTATTTTCACAAACTTTTAAACATTCACCTTCAATTCACAATTTATTTCACGTGTTCTTTTAAATTAGAATATTCTCAAAATATTGTTTAATTTACCTCAAATTACTTTCTTTAGAAAGAAAACACATTTTTCTCTTACTTCAAACCCCCCTTGTGTCAGACCCCCCCCCCTCTGGGGTTAAACCAGTAACAGCAGCATGTCTTGAACACTCCACAAAGCCTCTGCTCTGTTCACACTGCTTTTCTCCAAAACACCATCACCTTTGTGACTGTCGTTTAAAAGGAAAGACTAAACATAAAATCAACAAAGTTCTGTTCAAATTCTGCTTTATTTATTTTTAAATTAAATTTCTTTCAGGATTTTGTTCAGTATATTTATCAATTACTATTTTCATGTTTCCACTAATTTATCATTCAGATGCCACATAAAGAATTCACTTCACTCAATGTTAAACACAAACTTTAAACATTAAATGTAAAATCAAAATAACGTGTCTCTCTTTATTTATTCAAATTCACTAAAATTGTAATCAATAATTATCATTACTGTTCATTTAATAAAATGTAACATCTCAACCTTTTCTCTTTTTCTTTAGGTTACAAAGACCTAAAGTTTGGTCAAAACAAAAACAAAATAATTCAATTCTGTTCAAAAGTCCTTGTGTTAGTCCCAGTACTCAAAAAAAAAAAACTTCACTTCAAACAGTGATTAAACCCAGCGAGCCATTGGCATATGCTCTTAAACTTTAACAATTCACCTTGTTAGTTTAACAATTATCTTTTTATTTACTTATTCCTCATTAACTTTACGACGACGGATGGTGCGATCTGACACTGATGTTCCTTGAGCATGGAGTTCACCTTGGATCTCTTTAGAAGTCTTTCTGGGCTCTTTTGTTACCATTCGGATTATCCGTCTCTTTGATTTCTCTTCAATTTTCCTCCTGTGGCCACGTCCAGGGAGGTTGGCTACAGTTTTTTATATTCTATTCTTATATTTTTTATTGTTTACTTTTATCTCATTCTTACATAGCTACATTTATGTATATTTTCATCTGTGTGTTTTCTTTAATAATTGCACTGTCCATGGAGCGGACCTGACTCACATTTCACTGCTGGTTATATATGCTGTATATAATTTTGTATGTGACGAATAAAAATCTTGAATCTTGTAACTGCTGATGTGGTTTCCCACAATGAACCAGAAGCAGGGCTAGATCAGGTGGTAAACTGATTATTTCATAAGATAATCAAACTACAATAAAGAATAATTAACTAAAGTGTTCAGAACAAGTTTCCAGGCTGGTTTGAAAGCATGTTGTCAGTGCTGTGGCGTGTCGTTGGGATTTATGCTCTTAAATATTAATAATACAGTTTTTGGTCACCTGAGGTTCATTGTCTGATTATTCTGGAGGATCTGTGAGATCTTGTAAAGCTTCTTACTGTTTTAGAAACAAAAGAAAGATACAACGGTAATAAAAAGATTTTATTAACAAAAGGGTAGACAGGACGAACTGAGTGCATAAAGTGCATAAAGACTGATTTAAATGACTGCTTTGGTGTTACTATTGCAGTTACAAGTTATCTTATAAAAAGATAAGATCATTCTTTATTGTCTCCAATTGGAAAAATGGATCCTGGACAATCATGGACCAATCAATCAAATCCATGCACAATGTTCACAGTGAAGTCACAATTTACTCACACCCAATGCTTTACAAACAATAACAGCTCCGTAAGAATCTGAAAGAGTTTCAAAACTGGCTCTGTAAAAAATGAGCTCTATGTTTTTATCCACACTGTGGACCCTGGTGGTTTTTGAGCAGATATAGTCCTCATGTTCAGCCGACTGGATCCCAGACAGTCGTGAGACGGGCTCAATGCCTGCTCTCCTGATCGAGACTGACCTGTGGTCTCCAACTGTTCTCGAAGGTCATGCATTAAATACAACACTGTGCTTCATTACCTGCTCTACTTCAGATTTATACACTTCTATGTCCAAGTTTTTTAAAGTAAACTGAGAATGATTGTGTCTGTGTTTGCTTCTGTAGAGTGTGAATAAAAGAGGGGAGCTCACTCAGCCCAGTGTTTAGTCTTATTTGTTATTTGTCCATTTTCCAGGGTTTTCTGTGATTATCGTATTAAAAGCTGAGCTAAAATCCATAAAAAGTTCCTTGGCATATGCTAAAGGGTTTTCCAGGTGCTTAAGAACAAGATGGGTCATTGTTATTAGAGCATCATCACTGCTTCTGTCCTCATTATGCACAAAGTAGCCAGGGTTAAAGAGATCATGGACCTCATTTTTTAAAAACCATGACACGTTTAAAAGATTTTATAACAACTGATGTTAAAGCCACTGGTCAAAAATCATTGTTTTCTTTTGGACATGGGTTTTTTTGGAACAGAAATTATCATTGCCTTTTTCTAATACATTTTTATAACACCAGTGTTGTTGTGTCAGATTCACAAACAAACACTGAAACTGACCGCTCAGCCTTCAGTTGCACGATTATATGGAATAACTCATGAACGCACAACCAGTGCCAAAGATTCTTTATTGTTCAACATCGCAACAAACAACGACCCGCTGACGACCTGAGTAAACGGATTTTGTGTGTGTGTGTGAGAAGACTGTTGTGGAGCCGGGTCTAAAAGCTCTAAACGGCTCTGAAAGTCAAAACATTGGTTTAGGGCGTGCATAACATTTTTATCAGTTTTAAAAAGACTCATTAATGTCGTCCCACTTCTTCTTCGAGTTCTAGAGAAGGCTTCCTGGACTTTTTGGTTGTGTTGTTCTTTAGCTTCCCTTACTGTCCCCCTGAGTTCCTTTTGCATTGATTTTTTCTCCAGCATGTTTTTGTTTGAAAAAGTAAGCTTCTTATGATGGCTGTCGTTTTAATATCAATGTGATGTAGTCTTTATTGTTGGGGTAAATTTCAGTGTTTTTCTAGGGAATTACAGAGTTAACACAAAATTTGATATAAATGGTAATGGCTTCTGTTGCCAGGAAGGCCAATGAAAAAAGCTCCTTCCTGCTACTGTGCCAAACACTTACCTGGTGACAGGTGTGCTCTTTTTGAGAGCTGTCATCCTTGTAGACTACATTTACATTTATTCATTTTTGTCCAAAGCGACTTACATTAAGCTTCTAATTACCAGTGTTACAGCAACTGGAGGCAAGGTGGATTTAAGTGTCTTGCCCAAGGACACAACGACAGTATGAACTGTGGTTGAAGGACGACCGCTCTACCACTGAGCCATCGTCACTAATGGTGGCCCCATTCCTGAGTTGGTAGCCAGTCTTGTTGATGCGTACACTTTCACAGGTTTTTTATGATGGGGGCCCAGCAAGATGATTTGTACCCAGGGCCCAAAATTTGGTGCTACGCCGCTGCCTTCAGATACCCTGCGGGAATATAAGGTGGCCAAAGGAAGAGATACAGATCACAGACGTTAAGACACGAAAGCTCCTCACCATGCATGGAGGGTTCCACCCCAGCACCCTGAGACTGTACGCTAGGGGAAGTCCAGTATATATTGATTTGGGACAACATCCTTCTCTAGAGATTTTTACTCTTGTAAAGTCGCCATTGGTTTTTCCTTATATTTCTACTCTTGGAGCCTGCCCTCTGGTGGACGGCGGTATATTACGGTATATCGCTGTATGGTGGCACCCTTACACCCTTTTAAGGGGTTCCATGAGAGAGGATTGGTCTCCCCAACAGGTGTAGTGGAGTAGGCGGGGTTTTCTCCTCCACCGTGAGTTTGACTTCCCCGTAGGAAGCTCCGGTGTATCCTCGCTTATGCTTCTTCTCGGAAGCCTCCTGTGGCTCCCCTCCTCGCTCCTCAGAGCAGCGTTAAGAACTTTGGGACACCACTTCCGGTGCAATAGAGGAGTCAAGGCATTGAGGAGGCATCAAGCCTCTCCCATGGAACCTCTTAAATGGTCGTTGTGTAAGGGCGCTGCCATACGGTGATTTTACAGCAAAATACAGCGATATACCTCCGTCCACCAGAGGGCAGGCTCCAAAAGTGGAAATATTTTTGATTTTTTGATTAATATGTTTGTTTATGCTATCTAAAAACTATTGATTTACTATGGAGTAAAAGCCGTAAAGCCCGGATGTAACGGCCATTTTATTGCCCATTTGTAATGACAATATTGGTGAATAGGGGACCAATGGGCGGATATCATCCATATTTATACAATCTATGGGAGGCATGTTTCGAGAAATGAGATCCAGCCATAGCTTTGGACACAGCCTCACCCCCATAAGCGTGTGAAACACTTTCCATTGTAATCAGTCGGACAATCCACACCGGCTCTTTTCCACAGCTGTTTAGTCTTGACACTTTTATTTTGAAGGCATTTAGCCGGTAGACGCTAATGCTAATATTGAACACCAAAGAAGCGGAAGTTTGTGGTCATTTCCTGGAACAGTTTCTCTGCTCTGAGCTCATCTCACTCCACAACCGAATCAAAACCCAGAGAGTTTTAATTCCTGATGTTTCTAACCGTTGAACGTTCAAATATAATCACTTTTACCGGTTATCTCTTGGTTAAACGGTAACTTCCGGTGCTAGGAGTTAGCAGATATTAGCCCGTGTTTTTCCAGTCTTTTCCCTGTTATTTCAACCGGCTGGTTCTCTTTTTGGAAAAAGACACGGAGGACATGGGGGCACAACGCACTGACGGAGCCAGGGACTGGAACCAGCAGGACGGACCCGAAACGGACCAGAACCCGGTAACACATCGTAGCTAACGTGGCTAAAGCTAAAGACCGTGATAAATCTAGAAACACAGAGCCATTCAGACGAAAACAAAGGGGTTTATCATTAAAACAGATATAGATTTGACAAATATATGAGATATAAAGTATTTTCAATTCATTAATAAACTAAAGCAGGAAACGTGTGATTCTTGCGGAAAAGTGAGCTTTCAAAGAACATTGACATTGAATTTGACTGAAATATCTGCTCAGTTTATTTGTGGTAAGTAAGATTAAAATAGAGTTAAAGGCACAGTCGGCAGAATTTCTTTCTTTTCATCTTAATGTAACAAATGTCTTAAATGAATGTGGTTCTGTTTATAATCATTCAAACTCACCAATATTTGCATAAACCATCGAATCTAAGTAAAACTAAGGTTTTAGTCAGACTTGATCAGGTTTTAGATGTTTCAGTCATCTTAAACAAGTCAGGTTTAAAGCAGTTTAAGTTGATCTTGAACAGGTTTTAGTTGGTCTAAGCCTTGTTGGTGTTGGTCCAGATGCAGCCGTGGAACCTGATGATCAAACACAGACCGATCCAGAAACGAGGCCGGCGCTCTCACGTCTCTGTCAGGTACAACACATTTAACTCTAAAATAACATTAATGAATAGAATACTTATTTGTGTGATATTGGAGTCTTTTTATTTCATTTTATTAAACGTGTTAAAAACCGCTGGGTGCATGTGGCAGAGTGGTTAGTGCTCACAGCAAGAAGGTTGTGGGTTTAAACCCCGGGCTGACTCGAACATCCTCGGCCAACTCTGTCTTTTCTGTGAGGAGTCTGCATGTCCTCCCTGTGTTACTCTCTCCGGGTACTCCAGTTCCTCCCACTGCCCAAACACATGCATGTACAGGTTAACTGGCTAGTTTACATCCCAACACACAAAATCCTACATCAACTGTCTGGAGCTTTAAAAGTGATGCCACCAACAGATTTAGCTCCATGTTTTCAGCCAGATTATTGTTCAAAACAAAACAATCTATTACCTCCCCACTGTACAAACTGACACCTGCTGAACAATTGAGCTTTTCTGATCTCACTTTATTGATAAGATTGCAAACATTAGGCGTAATATTAGATCAGGTATTGTCATTTCAGATGTCTCAATCAAACTCGTCGCCCCTCGTTCTCACTTTAAACTCCTCAATTTACGGGACCTTATTTGCCATTCAAACTCATTTGCAAATTATCTTGCCCACTCGATTTTTATGAAAGAACTTTTTTATACTGTGAGCCCCCATATTCTGTCTATTATAAACTGTTCACTGTCATGTGGTTCCTTCCCCTCAGGACTTAAGAATGCTATTGTTCGATCAATTCTAAAGAAACCCTCACTAAACCAACAAGACCTGGGCAATTTCAGGCCTATATCAAACCTGCTTTTCTTGGCCAAAATCTTGCCACCCAACAGACCGAACACATTAATCACAGTAACTTCTCTGATGAGTTCCATCTGGCTTTGACTCTAATATTAAAGTTACTAATAACTTACTCCAATCTGCTAATTCTGGTTTATGTTCCATTTTAATTTACTTATGTTCTGCCTTCGATACGGTTGATCATACCATTCTGCTAAAGCCCTCGAACATTTTGTTGGCATTTCTGGCTCAGCACTATACTGGTTTTCCTTATACCTTACATCCCGGTCATTCTCAGTAGTATTATGTCGGTTCTCATCCTCCTCAGCCCCTTGCTCCTGTGGTGTCCCACAAGGATCGATCCTGGAGCCTATCCTATTTTTTAATGCACATGCTTCTCCTAGGCCAGATCCTACAGAAACATAACATCATTTTTCATATGTATGCAGTTGATGCACAACTTTATATCACCTTGGTTGACCACAACTCCCTCACTCAAGTTTCCAGTTGTATTTCTGACCTAAAAAAAAAAAAAAAAAAATGTTCTTATAGCTTAATGAATAAAATGTGAAATAATTTTACATGGCCCACCGCAAGCAACTCAAACAATCCATAATTCACTTGAAAACCTGTTCCCCTTAAAGCCATCTGCCCATAACCTGGGTTCAACTCAGACTCTCAATTTAACTTTGTACAATCTTTAACTTTGAGTTATCCATGCCGTTGTCTCGAGTAGACTAGATTATTGTAATGCGCTTTATCCAGGTGTGAACCAGAAAGCCATCAGTCATCCCCAGCTGGTCCAAATCTCAGCTGCAAGACTCATAACTGGCACAGAGAGATACCAGCACATTACCCCTATCCTCACCTCTCATCACTGGCTACCAGTCAATTTTAGAATTTATTTTTAAATGATTATAATTAATTACTTATAAAGCCATCTCGTTCTGAGACCCCTGTGACAGGCCCCTGTGACAGACCCGTGTGACAGGCCCCCGTGACAGACTTGTGAACAGGCCCCCGTGACAGACTTGTGAACAGGCCCCCGTGACAGACTTGTGAACAGGCCCCCTTGACAGACTTGTGAACAGGCCCCCGTGACAGACTTGTGAACAGGCCCCCGTGACAGACTTGTGAACAGGCCCCCGTGACAGACTTGTGAACAGGCCCCCTTGACAGACTTGTGAAGCTCCCGTGACAGACTTGTGAACAGGCCCCCGTGACAGACTTGTGAACAGGCCCCTTGACAGACTTGTGAACAGGCCCCGTGACAGACTTGTGAACAGGCCCCGTGACAGACTTGACAGGCCCCGTGACAGACTTGTGAACAGGCCCCGTGACAGACCCCTGTGACAGACTTGTAGACAGGCCCCGTGACAGACTTGTGAACAGGCCCCCGTGACAGACTTGTGAACAGGCCCCCGTGACAGACTTGTGAACAGGCCCCCGTGACAGACTTGTGAACAGGCCCCCGTGACAGACTTGTGAACAGACCCGTGTGACAGACTTGTGAACAGGCCCCTGTGACAGACTTGTGAACAGGCCCCCGTGACAGACTTGTGAACAGACCCGTGTGACAGACTTGTGAACAGGCCCCTGTGACAGACTTGTGAACAGGCCCGTGTGACAGACTTGTGAACAGGCCCCTGTGACAGACTTGTGAACAGGCCCCCGTGACAGACTTGTGAACAGGCCCCCGTGACAGACTTGTGAACAGGCCCCCGTGACAGACTTGTGAACAGGCCCCCGTGACAGACTTGTGAACAGGCCCCCTTGACAGACTTGTGAAGCTCCCGTGACAGACTTGTGAACAGGCCCCCGTGACAGACTTGTGAACAGGCCCCCTTGACAGACTTGTGAACAGGCCCCCGTGACAGACTTGTGAACAGGCCCCCGTGACAGACTTGTGAACAGGCCCCTGTGACAGACTTGTGAACAGGCCCCCGTGACAGACCCCTGTGACAGACTTGTGAACAGGCCCCCGTGACAGACTTGTGAACAGGCCCCTGTGACAGACTTGTGAACAGGCCCCCGTGACAGACTTGTGAACAGGCCCGTGTGACAGACTTGTGAACAGGCCCCCGTGACAGACTTGTGAACAGACCCGTGTGACAGACTTGTGAACAGGCCCCTGTGACAGACTTGTGAACAGGCCCCCGTGACAGACTTGTGAACAGGCCCCCGTGACAGACTTGTGAACAGGCCCCTGTGACAGACTTGTGAACAGGCCCCCGTGACAGACTTGTGAACAGACCCGTGTGACAGACTTGTGAACAGGCCCCTGTGACAGACTTGTGAACAGGCCCGTGTGACAGACTTGTGAACAGGCCCCCGTGACAGACTTGTGAACAGACCCGTGTGACAGACTTGTGAACAGGCCCTGTGACAGACTTGTGAACAGGCCCCTGTGACAGACTTGTGAACAGGCCCCCGTGACAGACTTGTGAACAGGCCCCCGTGACAGACTTGTGAACAGACCCCCGTGACAGACTTGTGAACAGACCTGTAACTGGCTACCAGTCAATTTTAAAATTTATTTTTAAATAATCATTATAATTATAATAATTAATTACTTATAAAGCATTCAATGGACTAGCTCCTGACTAAATTTGTGAGTACGTATCACTAGAGGTGACCGTGCCTTTTCAGTCCGTGCTTTAAAACTATGGAACTCTATGCCTGAGCAGCTCAGATTTTAGAACAGCCATATAGTAGCTTATCCTTCTGATTTGAGGTTTGATTTTTTTTTATCCAGTGTATTATTTTTGCAAATACTATTACTGTTGTGTGTATGTATGGCACGTAACTTTGTTTTGAAAAGTGCTATATAAATAAAGCTGTTGTTGTTATTACTACTACTACATATTTGTACAGTTACTCGGGGGTTTTCTGTGATTATATTAACGTGTTTATAAATGTTTCTACAGTTATACGGAGCCTCAGGTTTCCATGGATCTGCTCAGAGCCGTCCTTCAGCCGAGTCTTAACCATGACATTCTGCAGGTCTTCAGGAAATACCACCAGGTCTCACATCATGGAATTCACTCTTTATTTTTTTAAACATTTTATTTTCTGTTTCTCTGTCGTTTTGTTTCTCTGTCGTTCTGTTTATCTGTCGTTTGTTTCTCTGTCGTTTTGTTTCTCTGTCGTTCTGTTTCTCTGTCGTTTTGTTTATCTGTCGTTTTGTTTCTCTGTCGTTTTGTTTCTCTGTCGTTTTGTTTCTCTGTCGTTTTGTTTATCTGTCGTTTTGTTTCTCTGTCGTTTTGTTTCTCTGTCGTTTTGTTTCTCTGTCGTTTTGTTTCTCTGTCGTTTTGTTTCTCTGTCGTTCTGTTTCTCTGTCGTTCTGTTTCTCTGTCGTTCTGTTTATCTGTCGTTCTGTTTATCTGTCGTTCTGTTTCTCTGTCGTTTTGTTTCTCTGTCGTTTTGTTTCTCTGTCGTTTTGTTTATCTGTCGTTCTGTTTATCTGTCGTTTTGTTTCTCTGTCGTTTTGTTTATCTGTCGCTCTGTTTATCTGTCGCTTTGTTTCTCTGTCGCTTTGTTTCTCTGTCGCTCTGTTTCTCTGTCGCTCTGTTTCTCTGTCGTTCTGTTTATCTGTCGTTCTGTTTATCTGTCGTTTTGTTTCTCTGTCGTTTTGTTTATCTGTCGTTCTGTTTATCTGTCGTTTTGTTTCTCTGTCGTTTTGTTTATCTGTCGTTTTGTTTATCTGTCGTTTTGTTTCTCTGTTCTGGTGCAGCTTCTGGACAAGGCCGCGGAGAACGTGAAGGAAAACGTAGGAGACGAGGTTCAGACAGAGCAGCTAATCAGAGAGACTTGCAGGAACGCTCTGGAACATGTGAGAACATTACATATATGTGTTTACACCAGCTCCGGAACAGTCTGTAACAACTCCTGCCGAAACAGTAGACCACACCAGAGAATCTATAACAGAGAATAAGGGTCTATTTACAAGCGAGCACAGCAGACAATCGGACGCTGTGTGTGGAAACACTTTTTCACTCAGTTGTGATTTAAAGCTGAGTTTTAGAAAAGGGGCCTGGTTTATAGGCGAACTCTAATATCATCATCATCGATGCCACGGCTGTGCAATATTTCCCGGTGTAGAAAGTTTCACCTGAGTAAACTTCACACTCGTGTTAAATTTGTGAATGAAGCTGAACAGATAAGTTTCCTCTCTGATCAATGATGATGATAGTCGGGTGTAAAGAGTCATGTTTGTTTCTTTTCAGGCTAAGGCACTGTTCCCTGAGACGGAGGTGAAGAGAGCAGCTCCAGAGCTTACCTACAAGGTTTCAGTCCATTTACATCTGTACCACACCAAACTCTCTACATGTGACAGACAGAACAGGCCCCCGTGACAGACTTGTGAACAGACCCGTGTGACAGACTTGTGAACAGACCCGTGTGACAGACTTGTGAACAGACCCCCGTGACAGACTTGTGAACAGACCCGTGTGACAGACTTGTGAACAGACCCGTGTGACAGACTTGTGAACAGGCCCCCGTGACAGACTTGTGAACAGACCCGTGTGACAGACTTGTGAACAGGCCCCCGTGACAGACTTGAAAATAGTCTGGGATGGTTCTCATTCGTCCAGGTCATCTTGGGGAAAAAAGGTTAAAAGTAAAAGCTTCTGGACTCAGTTTTTAAGGTGAAGATGTTTTGTCTCTAATTCCAAGAGACTTTATTAATTCTGAGATCAACTGTAAGAGCTGAGCTTTATCTCTAGAGGGAGGGGCTTAACCTGAAACTAACTCTGATTGGACCAGACTGTTCTGGTCTCGTAGTCGTTGGCTCTGACAGGACAGTGTGATCTGGACTCGATGCCTTGACACCACAGAAAGAGTCTGATTAAATGCGTTTGTTGCAGAGACACAGAGCAGATGAAGACTGTGGCCCCAGAACCAGTCCTGTCCTAAAGAAGGTACTGAGCACCCCTCTCCTCAGCAGCAGCAGGGTCAAGGGTCAGGCTCAGGACTTCACTACATTTAACGGAACAGAAATATGAAAGTTTAGAAACACTCCTGCTGCTGTTTCCTACAGCAGACCCTTGACACTGCACTCAGGATTTATACATTTCTAAAATATTGATTATACAACACAGCTAAGAATAAAAGCTTTTCTTCTGCAGCTGTAGGATGTGAAGGGGGCGGGGCTTCATCTGATGATAACTGTAAATATTGTCTGAACTTTCTGTTGTGTTTTCAGAGAAAACAGCGCAGTGGAGCAGTTCACGACAGAGCCATCTCCTCCTTCTCTCAGTGAGTCCTGTGTTTCCTCCGCTTTGCCTCAGACTCTGTGATAAAACTCTGACAGACCTCAGTTTCTAAACTGCACAAATACATTAAATATGATGAACAGATTTATACATGACACCATCCCTAATGTTGTGTTCAGGGCCAAAGTGAAGGCGGAGCCAGTGAAGAGAGAAGGGCCAAAGGTCAGGACCAGACGAGGACCAAGACCGAGACTATCGTCAGTTTGAAGATCACTTCATTATTAAATCTGATCACGTCTATGTTTTTTCAGTGGGATCCGTCCAGACTCAACGACACCAGCACCTTTGTCCTGGGCTCACGAGCAAACAAGTAATAATAATATTAAACTTTAGTTGACTTTAGTAAGGAATATTCACATTAACAAAGAGGCTACAGCTGTGACAAAAACCAGTGTAAACCTGTTCAAAACCAGCTCAAACCTGTGTTTCCCGCAGAGCTCTGGGGATGGGAGGCACCAGAGGAAGAATTTACATCAAACACTCGGACCTGTTCAAGGTAGGACTGCTTTACACCTGGTCCTGACCTGGTCCTGACCTGGATCTGACCTGGTCCTGACCTGGATCTGACCTGGTCCTGACCTGGTCCTGACCTGGTTTTTCTTGGTTTTATTTCTAGTACGCTGCAGATGCGAAGGATAAACAGTGGTTGGCCGAGAGACACCACATGAGAGCCACTGGAGGAAAGATGGTGAGACCTGGTTCTTTTACAAACCGACTTATCTTTGGTTCTGACTGGTTCTGACTGGTTCTGTTTGGTTCTGACTGGTTCTGTTTGGTTCTAGGCCTACCTTCTGATCGAGGAGGACATTCTGGACTTGGCCCAAAGTGACGAGTACAGGTTGGTAAAGTTATTTATTTTTTTTACTTTTTATTTATGAAGGTTTTTAAAAACGGGACAACGGGATGTTTATATGATATAACTTTTACTCAGAAGTAAAAAGTAGTCCTCCAAAACAAAAAAGTATTTGGTTAAAAGACTTCTTAAGTACTGAGTAATTGTTTGATCAAAATGTCTAATTTATTTATTTATTTTTCACATCAAACATTTGAACCCAATCCCTACAGTAGGCCTTTTCAATGACCCACATAAACATCTCCAACACCTGTAACCCACCCATGGTCCTGGTCCTGGTTCAGTCCGGTCCTGGTTCAGTCCGGTCCTGGTCCTGGTTCAGTCCGGTCATGGTCCTGGTTCAGTCCGGTCCTGGTTCTGGTCCTGGCCCCGGTCTTGATTCTGGTCCGGTTCTGGTCCTGGTTCTGGGCCTGGTCCGGTTCTGGTCCTGGTTCTGGTCTGGCTTATACAGATATTTCTAACAGATGCAGACCTACGGCTCTTCTGGTGATGTAGGGCATGTGGTAGGGTCAGGTTCAGGGTTAACGTGTGTTCTTCCTCAGGGACTGCCCTGAGCTGCGTCTGGACGAGATGAAGCCCTTCAGTGTCCCTCTGTGGATGGTAGAGAAGATGCAGAGAGCCATGGAGGCACAAAGGGACTGCCCCGCTGACCCCTGACCCTACCGTGTCCTCTGAACCCTTGTTATTTTAAATAAAAGCAGATCTGAACAGTTCCTGTGACTCTTTTTTTTTCATTAAAATCTGAACAGGTTATTTTGTCGTTGGCACATTTTCTCTTTTCAGAGCTGTTTCCAAACCCTAGTTTTACTGTGACTTTAAAACTCCAACATGTTCATATCATCAACTCACAGGACTTTACAAAATCAAACTTCTACGACTAGACGCAGATTAGACTATTGTCTCTTTTGACCTGTATATCCACCAAGGAAGAGACTACTACAGGACCAACCTCACCCCGGACCATATTTGCAGTTTACTGGTTATTTAAGAATTCTATATCCTTATATTATCCAGAGAGACACGGAGACAGATTATATTATAAAAAAGCAAAAGGCCAGGTTTTATTCTTGCAAGAAGAAGCAAAGACACACGGATATATATCAAAGGTACAGAAGTGAATTTGCTTCAAGAAGTAAATAAAACATGTAAATTTATATCACTGCAGTGGGGGCTGTCAGTGGGAGGTGTATCTTTCATACACTCCCCTCAAGGCCCCAGCTCCAGGCGCCGCAGTACCATGGGAACCCATGTCTATCTAGTTATGTCTACTCCATGCTTGGACTAACATGGAGGACATGACATGATTTGACATGACCTGTAGAGAACTATGAGCACCCAGTAACTATAAACAATATAAACAATAATAATAAAATTCTTATAACAACATGTGTGTATTTATATGTGTGTATTTACATGTGTGTGTTTATGTGTGTGTATTTACATGTGTGTTTATGTGTGTGTATTTACATGTGTGTTTATGTGTGTATTTACATGTGTGTTTATGTGTGTGTATTTACATGTGTGTTTATATGTGTGTGTATTTACATGTGTGTTTATGTGTGTGTATTTACATGTGTGTTTATGTGTGTGTATTTACATGTGTGTTTATGTGTGTGTTTACATGTGTGTTTATGTGTGTGTATTTACATGTGTTTATATGTGTGTATTTACATGTGTGTTTATGTGTGTATAATTACATGTGTGTTTGTGTGTGTATTTACATGTGTGTTTATGTGTGTGTATTTACATGTGTTTATGTGTGTGTATTTACATGTGTTTATATGTGTATTTACATGTGTGTTTATGTGTGTATAATTACATGTGTGTTGTGTGTGTATTTACATGTGTGTTTATGTGTGTGTATTTACATGTGTGTTTATGTGTGTGTATTTACATGTGTTTATATGTGTGTATTTACATGTGTGTTTATGTGTGTATAATTACATGTGTGTTTGTGTGTGTATTTACATGTGTGTTTATGTGTGTGTATTTACATGTGTGTTTATGTGTGTGTATTTACATGTGTGTTTATGTGTGTGTATTTACATGTGTGTTTATGTGTGTGTATTTACATGTGTGTTTATGTGTGTGTATTTACATGTGTGTTTATGTGTGTATAATTACATGTGTGTTTATGTGTGTGTATTTACATGTGTGTTTATGTGTGTATAATTACATGTGTGTTTGTGTGTGTATTTACATGTGTGTTTATGTGTGTATAATTACATGTGTGTTTATGTGTGTGTATTTACATGTGTGTTTATGTGTGTATTTACATGTGTGTTTATGTGTGTGTTTACATGTGTGTTTATGTGTGTGTATTTACATGTGTTTATATGTGTGTATTTACATGTGTGTTTATGTGTGTATAATTACATGTGTGTTTATGTGTGTGTATTTACATGTGTGTTTATGTGTGTATTTACATGTGTGTTTATATGTGTGTATTTACATGTGTGTTTATGTGTGTGTTTACATGTGTGTTTATATGTGTGTATTTACATGTGTGTTTATGTGTGTGTATTTACATGTGTGTTTATATGTGTATATTTACATGTGTGTTTATGTGTGTATTTACATGTGTGTTTATGTGTGTATTTACATGTGTGTTTATGTGTGTGTATTTACATGTGTGTTTATGTGTGTGTATTTACATGTGTGTATTTATGTGTGTATTTACATGTGTGTTTATGTGTGTGTATTTACATGTGTGTTTATGTGTGTGTATTTACAATTGTTTGTGTGTGTATTTACATGTGTATTTATGTGTGTGTATTTACATGTGTGTTTATGTTTGTGTATTTACATGTGTGTTTATGTGTGTGTATTTACATGTGTGTGTTTATGTGTGTGTATTTACATGTGTGTTTATGTGTGTGTATTTACATGTGTGTTTATGTGTGTATTTACATGTGTGTTTATGTGTGTGTATTTATATGTGTGTTTATGTATGTGTATTTACATGTGTGTTTATGTGTGTATTTACATGTGTGTATTTATGTGTGTGTATTTACATGTGTGTTTATGTGTGTGTAATTACATGTGTGTTTATGTGTGTGTATTTACATGTGTGTGTTTATGTGTGTGTATTTACATGTGTGTTTATGTGTGTGTATTTACATGTGTGTTTATGTGTGTGTATTTACAATTGTTTGTGTGTGTATTTACATGTGTATTTATGTGTGTGTATTTACATGTGTGTTTATGTGTGTGTATTTACATGTGTGTATTTATGTGTGTTTATGTGTGTGTATTTACATGTGTGTTTATGTGTGTGTATTTACATGTGTGTGTTTGTGTGTGTATTTACATGTGTGTTTATGTGTGTGTATTTACATGTGTGTGTTTGTGTGTGTATTTACATGTGTGTGTATGTGTGTGTATTTACATGTGTGTTTATGTGTGTGTATTTACATGCGTGTTTATGTGTGTATTTACATGTGTGTGTATGTGTGTGTGTATTTACATGTGTGTGTTTGTGTGTGTATTTACATGTGTGTGTATGTGTGTGTAATTACATGTGTGTTTATGTGTGTGTATTTACATGTGTGTGTTTATGTGTGTGTATTTACATGTGTGTTTATGTGTGTGTAATTACATGTGTGTTTATGTGTGTGTATTTACATGTGTGTGTTTATGTGTGTGTATTTACATGTGTGTTTATGTGTGTGTATTTACAATTGTTTGTGTGTGTATTTACATGTGTGTTTATGTGTGTGTATTTACATGTGTGTTTATGTGTGTGTGTGTGTATTTACATATGTTTATGTGTGTGTATTTACATGTGTGTGTATGTGTGTGTATTTACATGTGTATTTATGTGTGTGTATTTACATGTGTGTTTATGTGTGTGTATTTACATGTGTGTATTTATGTGTGTTTATGTGTGTGTATTTACATGTGTGTTTATGTGTGTGTATTTACATGTGTGTGTTTGTGTGTGTATTTACATGTGTGTTTATGTGTGTGTATTTACATGTGTGTGTTTATGTGTGTGTATTTACATGTGTGTGTATGTGTGTGTATTTACATGTGTGTTTATGTGTGTGTATTTACATGTGTGTTTATGTGTGTATTTACATGTGTGTTTGTGTGTGTATTTACATGTGTGTGTTTATGTGTGTGTATTTACATGTGTGTGTATGTGTGTGTATTTACATGTGTGTTTATATGTGTGTATTTACATGTGTGTTTATGTGTGTGTATTTACATGTGTGTGTTTGTGTGTGTATTTACATGTGTGTTTATATGTGTGTATTTACATGTGTGTTTATGTGTGTATTTACATGTGTGTTTATGTGTGTATTTACATGTGTGTTTATGTGTGTGTATTTACATGTGTGTTTATGTGTGTGTATTTACATGTGTGTTTATGTGTGTATTTACATGTGTGTGTATGTATGTGTGTGTATTTACATGTGTGTGTATGTGTGTGTGTGTATTTACATGTGTGTGTATGTGTGTGTATTTACATGTGTGTTTATGTGTGTGTGTATTTACATGTGTGTTTATGTGTGTGTATTTACATGTGTGTTTATGTGTGTGTATTTACATGTGTGTTTATGTTTGTGTATTTACATGTGTGTTTATGTGTGTATTTACATGTGTGTTTATGTGTGTGTATTTACATGTGTGTTTATGTGTGTATTTACATGTGTGTTTATGTGTGTGTATTTACATGTGTGTGTTTATGTGTGTGTATTTACATGTGTGTTTATGTGTGTGTATTTACATGTGTGTTTATGTGTGTGTATTTACATGTGTGTTTATGTGTGTGTATTTACATGTGTGTGTTTATGTGTGTGTATTTACATGTGTGTTTATGTGTGTGTATTTACATGTGTGTTTATGTGTGTGTATTTACATGTGTGTTTATGTGTGTGTATTTACATGTGTGTGTGTTTATGTGTGTGTATTTACATGTGTGTTTATGTGTGTGTATTTACATGTGTGTTTATGTGTGTGTATTTACATGTGTGTTTATGTGTGTGTATTTACATGTGTGTTTATGTGTGTGTATTTACATGTGTGTTTATGTGTGTGTATTTACATGTGTGTTTATGTGTGTGTATTTACATGTGTGTTTATGTGTGTGTATTTACATGTGTGTGTTTATGTGTGTGTGTGTATTTACATGTGTGTTTATGTGTGTGTATTTACATGTGTGTGTTTATGTGTGTGTATTTACATGTGTGTTTATGTGTGTGTATTTACATGTGTGTGTTTATGTGTGTGTATTTACATGTGTGTTTATGTGTGTGTATTTACATGTGTGTGTTTATGTGTGTGTATTTACATGTGTGTTTATGTGTGTATTTACATGTCTGTTTATGTGTGTGTATTTACATGTGTGTTTATGTGTGTGTATTTACATGTGTGTGTTTATGTGTGTATTTACATGTGTGTGTTTATGTGTGTGTATTTACATGTGTGTTTATGTGTGTGTATTTACATGTGTGTTTGTGTGTGTATTTACATGTGTGTTTATGTGTGTATTTACATGTGTGTGTTTATGTGTGTGTTTACATGTGTGTTTATGTGTGTATTTACATGTGTGTGTTTATGTGTGTGTATTTACATGTGTGTTTATGTGTGTATTTACATGTGTGTTTATGTGTGTGTATTTACATGTGTGTTTATGTGTGTGTATTTACATGTGTGTTTATGTGTGTGTATTTACATGTGTGTGTTTATGTGTGTGTGTGTATTTACATGTGTGTTTATGTGTGTGTGTGTATTTACATGTGTGTTTATGTGTGTGTATTTACATGTGTGTTTATGTGTGTGTATTTACATGTGTGTTTATGTGTGTGTATTTACATGTGTGTTTATGTGTGTGTATTTACATGTGTGTTTATGTGTGTGTATTTACATGTGTGTGTTTATGTGTGTGTATTTACATGTGTGTTTATGTGTGTGTATTTACATGTGTGTGTTTATGTGTGTGTATTTACATGTGTGTGTTTATGTGTGTGTATTTACATGTGTGTTTATGTGTGTGTATTTACATGTGTGTTTATGTGTGTGTATTTACATGTGTGTGTTTATGTGTGTATTTACATGTGTGTTTATGTGTGTGTATTTACATGTGTGTTTATGTGTGTGTATTTACATGTGTGTGTTTATGTGTGTGTATTTACATGTGTGTTTATGTGTGTGTATTTACATGTGTGTTTATGTGTGTGTGTTTACATGTGTGTTTATGTGTGTATTTACATGTGTGTTTATGTGTGTGTATTTACATGTGTGTGTTTATGTGTGTGTATTTACATGTGTGTGTTTATGTGTGTGTATTTACATGTGTGTTTATGTGTGTGTATTTACATGTGTGTTTATGTGTGTGTATTTACATGTGTGTTTATGTGTGTGTATTTACATGTGTGTTTATGTGTGTGTATTTACATGTGTGTGTTTATGTGTGTGTATTTACATGTGTGTTTATGTGTGTGTATTTACATGTGTGTTTATGTGTGTGTATTTACATGTGTGTTTATGTGTGTGTATTTACATGTGTGTTTATGTGTGTGTATTTACATGTGTGTTTATGTGTGTGTATTACATGTGTGTGTTTATGTGTGTATTTACATGTGTGTTTATGTGTGTGTATTTACATGTGTGTTTATGTGTGTGTATTTACATGTGTGTGTTTATGTGTGTGTGTTTACATGTGTGTTTATGTGTGTGTATTTACATGTGTGTGTTTATGTGTGTGTATTTACATGTGTGTGTTTATGTGTGTGTATTTACATGTGTGTTTATGTGTGTATTTACATGTGTGTTTATGTGTGTGTATTTACATGTGTGTGTTTATGTGTGTGTATTTACATGTGTGTTTATGTGTGTGTATTTACATGTGTGTTTATGTGTGTATTTACATGTGTGTTTATGTGTGTGTATTTACATGTGTGTGTTTATGTGTGTGTATTTACATGTGTGTTTATGTGTGTGTATTTACATGTGTTTATGTGTGTGTATTTACATGTGTGTGTTTATGTGTGTGTATTTACATGTGTGTTTATGTGTGTGTATTTACATGTGTGTTTATGTGTGTGTATTTACATGTGTGTTTATGTGTGTGTATTTACATGTGTGTTTATGTGTGTGTATTTACATGTGTGTGTTTATGTGTGTGTATTTACATGTGTGTGTTTATGTGTGTATTTACATGTGTGTGTTTATGTGTGTGTATTTACATGTGTGTTTATGTGTGTGTATTTACATGTGTGTTTATGTGTGTGTATTTACATGTGTGTTTATGTGTGTGTATTTACATGTGTGTGTTTATGTGTGTGTATTTACATGTGTGTTTATGTGTGTGTGTTTACATGTGTGTGTTTATGTGTGTATTTACATGTGTGTTTATGTGTGTGTATTTACATGTGTGTTTATGTGTGTGTATTTACATGTGTGTTTATGTGTGTGTATTTACATGTGTGTTTATGTGTGTGTATTTACATGTGTGTGTTTATGTGTGTGTGTTTACATGTGTGTTTATGTGTGTGTATTTACATGTGTGTTTATTTGTGTGTGTATTTACATGTGTGTTTATGTGTGTGTATTTACATGTGTGTGTTTATGTGTGTGTATTTACATGTGTGTGTTTATGTGTGTGTATTTACATGTGTGTTTGTGTGTGTGTATTTACATGTGTGTGTTTATGTGTGTGTATTTACATGTGTGTTTATGTGTGTGTATTTACATGTGTGTTTATGTGTGTATTTATGTGTTTATGTACCTGACCTGTTAGTTGCAGCGGTCAGTCCTGAGGTCATTCCCTCGTCTCTCGTCTGGACCCAGTTTCGACCTCCTCCTCCTCCTCTCAGTGCCCTCTCGTCTGTCACCCACCTCCACCTCGCCTCGCTCCATGGCAATTGTGCATTTTTCTCAGAGAAATACATTACATTCATATTAATTTCAAGTTTCATCCAATTTACAAACACACTTTACAAATACCTTTTTGGTCAATCTCAATAGATCAAAATTTAAAACAAATAAACGTTAGTGTGAATTTGTTTATCTTACAGCTTCCATGTTTGCTGCTGATGGTCTGTCTGCAGCTTCTTTCAGCCGAAAAGGAGCAGGTGGGAGGTGGGGTGCAGATGAAGTTTTGGAGAGGGCACTGTTTTCCGGAGGGAGGAAGGCCGAGACCTAGAGGCTCCCAGAAACATTTAAACAAAATACAAATGATTAGTGTTTTGAAGTACATGTGTGTACTTCTTTCAAAATCTCTTCTCTACTTCTCTGTTTTTTCTCAAACTAGAAAAATAGCTTATGGAATCTACCTTTCTCTTATGTTGTTCAAACTTTCTTTAAACAAAAAAACATTACTTTTGTTCTGATTTACATCATTAGACTCATTCTTCATCCAACAATGGCCCATTCATAACACATTTATTCTCTCAAACACACCTTTTATCTTTAACTTTTTAGGTCAACAATTCTCAGTATAAGCCCCGTCACTTTCAGTGGGCTTTTTTTTTCGCTCACTCACCGCGTCACCAGCAGTGAACATTTTTTCAGCAAAAGCCTCTCACTATCTAGTGGGCTTTTAAAATCTTCATTTCTCATCTGCAGGAATCAATACTACGTAGTCCTTTTATAGTCACATTGACTTCGGACTCATTCATCTCACCTTTAGTTGTTTTTTAGTAAGGTTCTCGATAATGGTCTATACTCGAGTTTTCTATTCATTAAAACCAACAATACTAGCTACGCAAGGCAGTTCGATTGTGGCGTATTACGATACGTGATTATTAATCTAAGATAAATTCTTGTGCTTTCTAGACAAGCTCTTTAGACCTCATACTCCTTCTTGTAATCAGGTGAACTATCTAGTGCCATAGAGTCTGCCCTCGTCACGGCCAAATGAACTAAACGCGCGTTCCGTTTCAAGAAACACCTAAAAACTTACAAAGCATAAGGTATCTATCAAACTAAAATCTAGCAAGACACCAATCTTTAACCCAGATTAACATCAGAATATCCCGTTTAAAACCTCACCATTAGATTGACAGGTAGGTCTCGATCAAAAACACATACTTTTTCGGCTTTTAATCTCACCATAAACCATATAGGCAGGGTCTCGACAAAGCGGATCTCACCATTTAAGGAATCTCGATCTTTCAGCGTTTAAGAATCTCCTATGTTGGCCAGCTTCATGGAAAAACATCAACTATGGTGATGAAATCTACATGCAGCTCACTCAACATACGCCAGATTTCCAAAACTACTACTTCCGGAAGCTTTGGTATTAAAACAAAAATCACACACACACACACCAAAAATAAATTAAACAGCTGTTTACCTGAATTTTTAGTCCAATAGTCCAGTTGTTCCGCAGCCAGACTGTCTGTTCTGTCCTCTCGTCTCTCTGCTCTTCTCATGTTTCAGTCCAGATCTCGTCATCGTGTTCACACACACAGAGGGGAGGTCTGGCCTTTACTGCTTTAACAGCACAGCTTGGGACTTACAAGAAATGCTTTCTTTGTGCATTTCTCCGTGCACGTCAGCTCACCTCTTTGCATGAGAAACAACGAATATTGAGATCCGGGTCACGGCACCAAATGTTATAAGAATTCTATATCCTTATATTATCCAGAGAGACACGGAGACAGATTATATTATAAAAGCGAAAGGCCAGGTTTTATTCTTGCAAGGGAAGCAAATTACACAGATATATATCAAAGGTACAGAGTGCATTTTGCTTAAAGAAGTAAACAAAACATGAGATTTTATATCACTGCAGTGGGGGCTGTCAGAGGGAGGTGTATCTTTCATACACTCCCCTCAAGGCCCCAGCTCCAGGTGCAGAAGTACCATGGCAACCCATGTCCTTAGTTATGTCTACTCCATGCTTGGACTAACATGGAGGACATGACATGATTTGACATGACCTGTAGAGAACTATGAGCACCCACTAACTATAAACAATATAAACAATAATAATAATAAAATTATTATAACAACTGGAGATATGTTTGAACACCACTTATTTCCAGTTCAGAGGTAACTTCTACAAAAGTTTCCCTGTGGCTCACCTGTTCATGGAGGAAGTGGAGAACAGAGCTCTGGTCTCTTTCTCAGGTGCAGTGCCCAGTCACTGGTTCAGATATGTTAATGACACGTGGGTCAAAATCAGAACCAGGAAGTAGAATCCTTCACAGAACACATCAACACAAGGACAAGAACATCAAGTTCACCCGTGAAGATGCCATAGACAACCGCCTGGCTTTTTTAGACTGTGCAGTGGTTATTTGTGAGGACAGGACTCTCCAAGTAGAAGTTTATATGAAGCCAACACACACAGATCAATATTTACTGTTTGATTCCCACCAGCCTCTGCAGCACAAGCTGGAGTCATCAGGGGCCTGTTTCAGAAAGGAGGTTAAGTGAAAACTCTGAGTATGTTAACCCTGAAATGAGGGAAACTCTGGGTTTTCCGTTTCAGAATGGGAGGTAAATCAACCCCAAGAAAGCAGAGTAAGTCAAGCCCGTTTCTGAAAGAGAGGTAACTTATACTCAGAGTCAGTTACCATGGTAACTTACTCTGTGAACCTAACCTGGTCGGGAGCAGGTTTTCTTCAGTAAACCCAGAGTTTATTTCTGTCCTCCTTTTAAAGAGGAAGTGGTATTTAAACACCTCATTCATTCTTTCGATACATTCATTCATTGCGCACATTTCAGTCACGCAGAGCGGATCAAATTAAAGTGAATGAAATGGCATGTCCTTTTATGGACGATCCTGTGGATGAAGAGGCTGCATTAATCCGTAGGAGTTACATTTACGTCGGGAGAGGATTTTGAGGCCCAGAGTGGATTTTTGTCATATCCATATTCATTTTTATTTGAGCGGTACCGTTTTCTTTACAGTCAATAAGATACATCCATAATCTCATCCATCCTTACATCAGAAATATCAGCCATCGCGGCCATGCTCTTACATCCGAGCAGATGCTTAGCGTTGCATTACGTTTCTTTGCAAATGGTAGTTTTCTGTATAACATCGGGATGCAGAACATATTAGTAAGGCTACTGTTTGCAGAGTTGTAAGGAAAGTGTGCCTCGCTCTTAAGCGCTTTCTCAGAATTTTTGTGTTGTTTCCTGGGCACTGCTAGACACTGGATGCTATTCAGTTATTTAATATGTCAAATGTTAGTAAAGTCAGGTAGACTACAACCATGATATGCTCAAGCCTTACCTGATTGAATTACGTTTTATATTTCATTTTCAGCTGCTGCCATGTTCTTTTAACACCTGCAGGATTGCACCTACATGAAAATTAAAATAAGGTTGAATTAATGTAATAATTACTATCTCTATAAAGTATTGGTCTACTTGTTACTAATTACTTTCTAAATCCCATATCAACATCAACCACTTGAACAATACAAGGAGAGACAAGAAACTGCACTTTTAATGCTTTCAAATAAACATACAATTGCATGAATTAATCCTGAAAAAATATATCTTTTAAAATTTGATGTTAAATCCACTATTATTTTATACAGAATTGCTTTATAGTCTATGCAGCATTTAATGCAATTACATCAGATTTTACTTTAAATTACGGAGTAATCCCTTTAATTATATTACAGAACTGTAACTAAAAACTTTAGTTAACTTTAGTTAGTTAGAACTAAAAGTTTTTTAGATTACTTAGTAATTAATTACACACAACACTGTATAACAGTAATTCAAATGTAAACTTACGCATTGACTCGAGCAGCTATTTTCTCCCACGCTAACTCTCTGTCCTTCGCCGCTGCAGCCGTGTTGCTTTTTTAAAAAATATATGTTCGTACTCTCCATATGCTTGCATAAGCACATCCAGTTCTGCTGGTGAAAAATATGAAGACCTCTTTTTGTCTGGCGCCGTTGCCATGGTGACTCATAATATCTGCGCTCCATTGATAATGGCTTTTTATAGTTGTGGTGCACGCGCTTAACTCAGAGTCAATCAACTTAGAGTTGATTGAACTAACCAATTTCAGCTGATCTGTAACCGAAAACTCAGAGTTTCCCATCTCAAGGTAAGTCAACTCAGAGTTCAAGTTTTAACTCAGAGTTGGTTGAACCTCCTTATTGAAACAGGCCCCAGGACTCTTCAGCACAGAACACAAGAGGTGCCCACAACCTCAGAAGGTCAACGGAAAGAAGAACAACACATCCGTAAAGCCCTGAGAGACTGTGACTCCTCACATCAGAGTCACACTGTCCTTTCAGAGCCAACGACTATGAGACCAGAACAGCCTGGTCCAATCAGGTTTAGTTTCAGGTTAAGCCCCTCCCTCTAGAGATAAAACTCAGCTCTCTTACAGTTGATCTCAGAATTGATAAAGTTTCTAGGAATTAGAGACAAAACAGCACTGTTGGTCATCTTACTTTAAAAAAGTAATTACTTACAGTTACACAATACTTCTCCCAAAAAGTAACTGAGTTGTAACTCTGTTACCACATTGTAAAAGTAATTAGTTACTCAGCAAAGTAACTCTGAAGTTATTTTTTTATGTTCTATAACAGCTTAAATATCAAAATGTTTATTTTAACTGATTAAAAACATTATATCCAGTATTTTAGAACATTTGGTATTTATTTTAACTCAATAGATTGCAGCCTGCCATCTGATATAAATAAAAACATATAAAATAAATACTGAAAATCAAATTCAAGTGAAAAATAAGTCACAAAAATGTAAACTTGTGTTAAAAGAAACAAAGGAAGATCTGGCCTTTAAGTAGTGCATATCTCTGTCCAATCCAAGTCTCTGTAGATTAACATGTTTATATTCAGAGAAAATGAACAATACATTATTATTACATCAGTTTTATATAGTGCTTTTCCGCGGACGCAAAGAGGCTTTACATTAATTGTTCATTCACTCCACAGACACACATTAATCTATTCTAAAATACTCCTCTCATCTAAAAACTAAACCAGTGGCTCTGTCTCCTTCACTGGAACTCACGCAGCTGCCTTTGGGGTTAGCAGCAGCAACAAGTGTCGTGTTAGCATGTGTTGATGTGAGGGGCTTCAGAAGATTTGAGTTACTTGAGGCGGACGTGGATAAAGTCTTTTTTCCTGGACATGGCATGTTACAGAAACATTCTTGCCTTTAATTTCAACTAACGAGAAGTAGAGCCTGTACTTCCAGTTCGAGAACGCCACCTTTGAACTTCCCCGGCTCCATTGTCGCTGTCTTGTGTTTAGTGTTAGTCAGAGCAGAGTCAGACGCTTTTATCCAAAGCGACTTACAAGTGAGGATAACAATGGAAGCAATTTTAACAACACAAGGAACAAAAAGCATAAGTGCACAAAAAACTAGTCAGTTTAAACCCAGCGCAGTTTACAAAGCTAAAGATAAGAGAATTTTTTATTTATTTTTTTTTAAAGAAAGGAATTGATAGAAAGGAAGTAGAACTCAGTGTTTGTCAGTCAGGTGTTGACGGAAGAGATGTGTTTTCAGACACAGCCATATTTAGCCTGGTCTCCCTGGCATCATCTTGTTCAGGCCAGGTTTGGAATCCACTGAACGCAGCCACCTGTAAAAAAAATTGAGAAGAAGCTTTTCAGTGTGTTTGCATTAATAATTTCCTAAAAATTTATTCGGACAACATTAAGCCTACCTTTGTATTGTATGTGGATGTGGGAGGGGAACATGTGGAGTCTCTCTGAGGTATTTGTATGCCTTTGGACCATGTAGATGCAGCGTGAGCGCAAACTCTCTGTAGTCCTTTGTGTAGTCGTGGCCTTGCTTTGCCATGAGGTCTAACTGAAGATCTGAAATGTTATGATAAGAATAACAGTAAGAATAACATGTACATGAATTTCAAAGTGTTAATTTTGTCTTACCAGAGTAGAATTCAAGCTTCTCTTTGAGCTCTTCATTAATGAGGTTCTTTTCCCTCAAATCCCCCAAAAGACTCTTTACTGTGGTTTTTGCCCTCTTTTCTCTGGCCTGGAATTCTTCTTCTCTCGCTCTAGATGTTCCACTCTTGCCAAGGCTTCAGTGAGTTTGGTCTTAAGAGCGTTAGGAGAAGCAGGCATAGCCACGATCCTAAAAGAAAGAGGGATGAACATGGTTTGAGTAATGTTTCACTTCAAAAACATTATTTTGACACCACTAGTTTAATGCCCACATTCTTTCTTATAGTCATCACATGTCAAAGCCACTACCAGCACTGTGTGTGTGTGTGTGTGTGTGTGTGCGTACCAGTAATGCATGTTCAATGTGTCTTAAATTGTGTTTGTATTGGTTTATTTGTGAGCGTGTTTAATATGAGTGGAAGCACAAAAGTGAGATTTGAATATGTCCAGAGAACATTATGATATGATGTTTAAAGTAGAAATATTCACATCATTAGGCTGAGGTTGTGGGCTTGAGGTTTCCTGGAAATCCTGAGAGGCCATGGACAGGCTTTCTTCAGCTCTTCTGGAGGTAGAAGTAGCCCTGCCCTTTTCCAACTAAAATGATGAAGCATAATATATAATACAATACATATAAAGGTATAAGCATCTTACCCTGCCATGTGATTGATAATTTACATTTATGAACATTCACATTTATGAATGCTAATAGTTTTATGAGGATACACCTACTCTTTGGAGGTGAACCGGAAAGCTGAAGACGGATGGAATAACACCATCTTGGAGTCGGACAATCTGACCCGTTCTATCAAAATCATCATTCTTAAAATGATGAGAGCAAAGTACTGTTGTATCACTTGCATGAAATCCTTCTCTCCTCAAAGCCACTTCCCACTTCTTCCTCACATCTTTGTCCTTATAGGCACTTAACGTTACCTAACACTAAAAGAAAGTTTTGTGCATCTAACAAGTGCTTTTGAACTTTTTTCCTATCTGAATAGTAAGTTATGTGGAAAACACTTGAGTTGAGGGAGGGAGATACATAGTCTAGCTAACGTTAGCTAGCTACGATTTCAGTACAGTACTATCAAAGATCCTTGCTCCTTCTCAATTCTGTGGATTTAAGGACAAAATACAACCAAAGTACAATAGTAATGTTAAATCTTACTTGTGAAAAGTAATCCCCCGAGCCCTATTTGCGATGGTCCGCCGATTAGAACATAAAATGTTGCACAGTGCTCTGGCATCTTAACTGCTGCTATTCAACCAAACTATGAGTACGACCGGTTCAAGATGGCGGCCGCAAATCTCGTCGCGCAGCGGCCAATGAGGCGTCTAGTTATTTATATGTCTATGATTCCACCAATGTGGATCAGATCCAGAGAAGGTACGTGAGAGTGATCTTTTACCTTTTTGGGACGGTACCACCAGACGTTGTTCATTTGCAGAGCGCAGGGATCTGGTAGGAACGTAGGTCTGTATTAGTGAGTGAAGATATTTAAATTTCCCCCAAAACGCCATCACCTTTGTTTTAAAGGGTAACTAAACCCCTGGTCAGAGCCTAACTCCACCCACTCACAAAATTTAAAAAGTGGGCAGAGCCCAGCAGAGACAGAGGGGAAGAACCGAGGGCGGAGCTCAGAGGGGGCGTGAACCTGAGACCCGCAGTGACGGATTGATTACACTAGCTGTCAGACTCGCAAAGATGGAGACTTGAAGGAAGCTAGTAGCTTTGCTACGGAGCGGTCCTTCTAAGTGGAGCACATTTCTGTGCACACAGGGCTAGAGCCTTATCAGTTTGTGCCACTGGCTCAAACCACGGTCTCAACAACTCCCAAAGTTAAAGAGCGAAGTCTTGCAGCACAAGAGAGAATGGGGCCAGTGATAAAACGTTAGCATTGTCTAATTTAGACTAATGCTTAGCTAATGCTAACAAAGTTTCAGAAATTGCAAACCTATGCATTTAGTTTGATTTTGGTAATTAGTGTTAATTACACACAAAACAGAGATTTCAAGTCTCCTCTACAACTGTTAAAAACTCTTGTCTTGCAGCTCACTGGTCCTGAGAGAGAATGTTATAGATACTCAAGGTATAGCTATGAAATAAGACCAGTGTCAAGTCCAGTTAATTTAATAAGTATTATGCACAAAAGACACAACTCTAACCAAATATAATATTTACATCTAAAACAAAGTAGTGATAAACATTGTTTCTCATGTTGTAGGTAATGCACAGGTGTGACAGGTTGGTGAGTCGGCTGCATAAAGTCCATCCAGACTTTGAGGCAGTAACACTAAACCCCTGTGTTACAGGCACTAACACTTGTAATTGTAGTGTTACACTTATCTTCAGGTTTTTGGTGAGACGTGGTTAAACAGGGTAGTTCCAGGAAGAACAGAGCAATGTTTTTATAAATAAGTAAATTTCTAAATGACACCCTTTTCTCAAACTGCCTTTACAGAATTCTTATATTCTTTAGAGATTGTTCTTACAGTAAGCATTTTATATTGATATAATATTTTATATATACACACTTAATTTAAATAAAAAATAAAAGCCATAGTAAATTCTCATCCATCATTTCAAGGCAGGTCCAAACTTTGTAAATGGTGCACAGTCAGGACAGAGGCTTTTTACTTTGTGTTTGAAAGTCACTGTCAGTTGCACTTATTGGAGCGAAGATGGTGAAAAGCAAGAGACAGACTTAAACAGGCTGATCATAACTTCATGAGCTGTTCCAAAATCTTTAAGAATCTTGAGTGTGTTCAACAGTGGATTAGTGTTTACATTAGTCTAAATGTAGTCAGCAAAGTAAAGCTAAGTCTCAGAAACTATAGAGCTAACTGCAGTTTTCAGAGTCTGAATCTAAGATGATAGACAGCAGCAAAGTTGAAGATGAAGTATCTTCAACAGTGAAGTGACGCAGGAACAGTCACCAGGTCCTGAAAATAAATTAAACATATAAACATGATTTTATTTCTTAAATTAGACCATTTTAATGACAATAAAATGATAGATTATCACACACCTCATGTGTTCTTGTTAGAGTATTTAAAACAAGTAATTGCACTATAACAGTAAAACAAACAAAACAAACTAAAGAATGGGAATAAATGCATTACCTTCAGCAGTGACACCTCACACCGTTTCCTCATTATTGAGTAGAGCTAGTCCTGGGACACTCTGGCAGCTCCATCAGTGTCTGTGTCACATGACACACTCCTATTAGGCGTTCTGGCCTGGGCGGCTGCAAAAACAAGAGTTTCACAAATGATTTGTTATCTTGATTATATGATGAGACCCAAACATCTGGGTCCACAACAAAAACTGCACAATCCCTAAAAGATGCTCTGCCTTTGCACAATCAGCCTTTTCATTTCAAACCATCAAACAATGGAATCAGAACCTAGACAGTCTGAAATTCTAAATCTGGTACAAAGCATATCTTTTCTTGTGAGATTATTGTTTTTGAACATGGTGCCTGAGAAATAAAGAATAAACAAAAATTAAACATACAAAAACTTCACAGTATTCAAACTCACCTTTGCTTCACCTGCAGATCTGCAGCGACTGGTTCAGTCTGGCCCCCAGTTTCAATGGTCATCTTAGACAAAACAAAAGAGTTGTGTTATTGTTTACAATTACAGTATTATATTAATTCATTTTTAAATGTTTATAAAGGATATTAATAACACAAATATTCTCATTACTATTACTGTATATCCTGTGAAAGCACTAGTATTTTAATCCGTGTGTACTGTCACTGGGTCGGTCTGGTTAGCTGCAGCCTGTGATACACTGTCTCCTCAGCAGCTCCAGCTCTGCTCGGTTTACCCCGAGGAGCAGCGATACACAACGTACACTGATGGTGGCGCTTTCACGTTCAATCTAATTAGCAAAGTTGACACAAAAGGCACAAGTTTTTGAGTCTGTGTTGAGTCAAAACTCATGGTGTTACACGAGTCATGAGATGTTCATGTTCAGTCAAGTCCAGAGTCATGAGCCAGTGACAGGTCTTTAGTGCCAAGGACTGCATCTCTGCTACAAGTCCAACAGAGTGCTGCACATTTACGAGAAATAACTAACGGAATATTGAGTGATAGAGTAAAGCTAGATGTCTGTGTGTACTGGGACACAGTATCAACACCGCAGCCCTCATTAGCGCGTTAGCCCGGTATCAGGAGCAGCTGAAGCTAACGTTTAGCATACTTTACCTAACTAGCAACATGACAAAATTGATTAATTAACTTTAGCTTTACTGGGAAGAAACATAAATTGTGTTTCAAAATATATGTTCACTCACCTCAAGACGCCGCTGCGGTGGTGGGAATCCATGCAGGAGCAGCGTTAGGCGCTGTGTTGCTTTTCAGCGGGAGCTGTTTTAAGAAGCACATTTCCACCTCCATTGCGTTGGAGAAGCAATCCCTCTTAAAATGCCCGCTGCAAACTCCAGCTCTCAGCAGGAACTCACGGTGTTCCAGGCCAAGTGCACACTGGCGTCTAATTTCCAACTCAACTGGAAAGCAATGCAGTCCAGCCAGGGTTGCCAGGTCCCAGAAATATTTCCAGCCCAATGACAACTCAAAACCCGCCCAAATGGAATGAAAACTAGCCCAATTTTTCAGTGTCCAATCAGATTAGACAACGGCTGGATTCCCACAAAGGGCCTTAAAATAAATGTGTATATAAGTTTAAGTTTAAAGTATTCGCCTTTTGTCTTACCCAAATTCTTAATATCACACACTGTGTTTTTTTTTAATACACAATCTTATACAATAAAGGTCAAATAAGAACATATCCTCTCTGATATTTTCTGACCCTAGTCAGAAGTACTAACTTCTTCTTATAAAGGAACTGCCTGTGTCAAATAATGTTCTGGCATTTGAGAAAGAAGCCGCATTTTTTTAAATGTTTTTCAGTTGCAGTATGAGCTACCAGATCACCGTGGTGAGCTCTTACTTCACATTTGCAATATTTGCAAAACGCTTTTCTATCATCATTTGGAACACTTGAATCCACTCCTTTAATCCTTTCTCTGTCTCCCATTCTTTGCGATAATTCTTTCCATACTTTCCCCATTTACCTGACATTTTAGAATGCTGCTTGTTCATCAACAGACATTCAAACTGACGCTTCTGACTACAACGCTCTCATGATGCGAGTGACGTGATGATGATGCTTGATTTGTGATGTCAAAGCACATGTAGCGCGCCTACTCGCATTTTGCGAGAAGCAGCGTTGTTGCCAAGTATTCATTCCCGGGATCAACACCCACTAATAAAAGGTTCACTTTTATCTTTGTCCACAATTATTTTATTTTATTTTTTTTTTTGCGGCGCGTGTACATTTTAAATGTAGCCCAAAAAACCGCAACCCGCAACTCCATATTTTTTCCCGCAACTCCTTTTCTAAAATAGCCCAATTGTGCGGGAAAACCGCTACCCTGGCAACCATGAGTCCAGCAGTGCTGTTGCAACCAGCAACACTACAAGTAGCTACATGCTAATATAGCTAGCCTGATGTTTTCAACACCCGCTACTTGGGAAGATGTTTTTATACCAGGGGCGTGAGCCAATGCCAAGGGTGTGGTGGGGTCGTGCCAGGGGCGTGGGTAGAGAGCCGTTAGTCGAGCCAGTATACATCACACTAGGAAAGAATCTTCAGTCTAAAAATTCAACTGCAGTAACTACCGTTCAACCTGAGGAGGGCAGCACTTAGACGGTTTTACACCATAAAATGTAAAATTAATATACTTTATTCTCAAATGTCAAAACTTTTACTCAGATCAGTGAACAGCACTAATAAGGCCCCATTCTTACAGATCATTAACTAAAAAAAGTTGGTTTAGGGTTTAGTTACTCTTTAATAAAAAACTGTTCAGAAAATCAACAAAGCTCTGTGTAAGATTGTGCATCTTCTTTCTCCTCTCCTCCCTCCTCTCCTCCCTCCTAATCTCCTTCCCCCCTCCTCTCCTCCCTCGTCTCCTTAGACGCAGCAGCAGCTCTCGTTGCCGGGGGTAACCACAGGGACAGTCATCAGTTCCTCCAGAGTCTGGTCCAAGTCCAGTTCAGAACGGACTTCAGACTCCAAAGACTCTGAGGGCTCCACAGACCAGAAGGCCACGGGGACCTGAAGACCAGAGAAAACCTGTTCAAATCCAAGTAAAACCAGTTCGGAAGAGACTAGTCCTGGCTTTGCGGAGTCTTACCTTGAGTTGCAGGAGGCCGAGCTGAGCCTCGATGGAGGAGACGTGCTGGTCTAGGTCCGGGACCAGGTCTTGGTCCAGAGTGATCCACGGAGTCTGGACTGAGGCAACACGCGCTGCCACCCCCACCAATCCATCCACACAGCCTGGTTTCAAAGGGACTAGGACAGGACTTACAGGGACTTGGACAGACCAGGTTTAACCAGGTTTTATCAGGTCCAGACCTGGTTTTGGGAAGTCCTACCTGTGTTGACCAGTGAGCGCCGGTCTGAGCGCTGCGTCAGAGGGAACTGTCCAATCAGATTGCTCGCTCTGCGCAGGTCGGACAAAAAGCTCTCCATCGATGACAGGAAGTTGACCCAGAGCCGCTCGCTCACCTGTCGCTCACTCAGCTGTCCTTCATGAGAGGGGGCGGGGTCAGAGTCGACCAGCAGACGAATCAGGCGCCGGGAAAGACCTGCAGCAGGAAGTAAGGGTTAGAAACAAGAAAGACCAGGTAAAAACCAGACGCGGTCGAAACCTTGGCTGATGCGATGAACCAGAGTTCGACTCTCGTCCAGTTCTTCTCGGAGGAAGCTGCCGTCGGCGGAGCTGCCCAGAGACGAACTGAGCTGCTGGAAACAGGAAGTGACCCGTGCCAGAGCCTCTTGAGCTCGCTCACATTCCACCTGCTGCAGAGGGCACCACCTGCAGGACGTCATCACGAGGAGCTAGGACAGAGGAGACAAGGACAGAGGGGTTAGGTTCCAGCTCCGAGCGACAATCTGGTCTGACACCAAATCAGTTAAACTTGACTAAAACCTGATTATCACACATTTGAATCTAAAGTAAAAACTAAAACTAAACTAAAGCAGAATTAAACCAATAACTTCTTTGACTGGGACAGTTCATGTGACATCCATGGGACACAGACACCTGAACGTTGTAGTAAAAACAAATCCATCCATCCAGCAGTCTAAGCAGAGACGCCCAGACTTCCCTCTCCCCAGACACTTCCTCCAGCTCTTCCGGGGGGATACCGAGGCGTTCCCAGGCCAGCCGAGAGACATAGTCCCTCCAGCGTGTCCTAGGTCTTCCCCGGGGTCTCCTCCCGGTGGGACATGCCCGAAACACATCCAGGAGGCATCCGAAACAGATGCCGGAGCCACCTCAGCTGGCTCCTCTCGATGTGGAGGAGCAGCGGCTCTACTTTGAGCTCCTCCCGAGTGACCGAGCTCCTCACCTTATCTCTAAGGGAGCGCCCCCCCACCCTGCAGAGAAAGCTCATTTCGGCCGCTTGTATCCGGGATCTTGTTCTTTCGGTCATGACCCAAAGCTCATGACCATAGGTGAGAGGAGGAACGTAGATTGACCGGTAAATCGAGAGCTTTGCCTTACAGCTCAGCTCCTTCTTCACCACGACAGACCGGTACATCGACCGCATCACTGCAGAAGCTGCACCGATCCGTCTGTCAATCTCACGTTCCCTCCTTTCCTCACTCGTGAACAAGACCACAAGAACTCCTTGAACTCCTCCACTTGAGGCAGGATCTCTCCAACAACCTGAAGGGGACAAGCCACCATTTTCTGACTGAGAACCATGGTCTCAGACTTGGAGGTGCTGATCCTCATCCCAGCCGCTTCACACTCGGCTGCAAACCGTCCCAGTGCACACTGAAGGTCCTGGCTTGATGGAGCCAACAGGACAACATCATCTGCAAAAAGCAAAGACGAGATCCTGTGGTCCCCAAACCAGACTCCCTCCGGCCCCTGGCTGCGCCTAGGAAGCCATTTTTTCACCCCCTTGAGAGAGTGGTCAGTCTGGTCCAATCAGGGTTAGTTTCATGTTAAGCCCCTCCCTCTAGAGATAAAGCTCAGCTCTTACAGTTGATCTCAGAATTAATAAAGTCTCTTGGAATTAGAGACAAAACATATTTACCTTGAAAACTGAGTCTAGGTGCTTTTACTTTAACCTTTTTTTTTTCAGGATGACCTGGACGAATGAGAACCTTCATAGACTATTGCTTCCATTGTTTTCCTCACTTGTGAGTCGCTTTGGATGAAAGCGTCTGCTAAATGATTAAATGTAATGTAAAATCCGTGGCTCGTGTTGAGGCTAAATTCATTCAGAAACACGTTTGCACTGTTCTTGAATGAAGGCGTGTAAAAGGCCGAGCACATTCCTGCTGCAGGTGGGATTAATAAAGGTGAGCGTACACACGGTTTTATCAATCAGAAGATTTTATGGCGTACGCACTAGTTTAGTAGAAATGTATGCTTTTATAAATGAGGAGACAAGAACCTGTGATTCTCAGAGACTATCCACATTTACTTTTACTTTTGGAAAAGAAAAAGTACTTCTAAGAGTAGTTTTACTGCACCATACATACGCCTAACCCTAATAGATTCATTCATTCTCAAGTACAATCTTAGGCTACTCTACCCTCCTCTGGCTGTTTTTAACTTGAGTGTAAATCACTGACGTCTGCGTACACCTGTGTCATCAGACATGCATTTGGTAAATTGTTGCTGAAAAGAAAAAATAATACTGGCCCGACTAAAACCTGGTTAAATCCAACTAAAACTTTTTTGTTCCTGAGACACTGACCCCAGACGTCAGCGGTGTTTACACACTTTCTAACTACTATCAAATCAGGAAAAACACACTGCTTTAGAGAAAACAGAAAAAAGCACAAACTGAACTGAAGCAGAACTCACCTGAACCTCAAGAACAGAGCAGGACTTCAGCCTCACACGGATTTAAGGATCAAGACTCTGGTCTAACTCTGGTCTAACTCTGGTCTAACTCCGGTCTAACTCCGGTCTAACTCCGGTCTAACTCCGGTCTCTCTCAGGTCTAACTCCGGTCTAACTCCGGTCTAACTCCGGTCTCTCTCAGGTCTAACTCCGGTCTCTCTCCGGTCTAACGCCGGTCTAACTCTGGTCTAACTCCGGTCTAACTCCGGTCTCTCTCAGGTCTAACTCTGGTCTCTCTCAGGTCTAACTCCGGTCTAACTCCGGTCTCTCTCAGGTCTAACTCCGGTCTAACTCCGGTCTCTCTCAGGTCTAACTCTGGTCTCTCTCAGGTCTAACTCCGGTCTAACTCCGGTCTCTCTCAGGTCTAACTCTGGTCTCTCTCAGGTCTAACTCCGGTCTAACTCCGGTCTAACTCCGGTCTCTCTCAGGTCTAACTCTGGTCTCTCTCAGGTCTAACTCCGGTCTAACTCCGGTCTAACTCCGGTCTAACTCTGGTCTAACTCTGGTCTCTCTCAGGTCTAACTCCGGTCTAACTCTGGTCTCTCTCCGGTCTCACTCCGGTCTAACTCCGGTCTCTCTCCGGTCTCTCTCAGGTCTAACTCCGGTCTCTCTCAGGTCTAACTCCGGTCTAACTCCGGTCTCTCTCCGGTCTCTCTCAGGTCTAACTCCGGTCTCTCTCAGGTCTAACTCCGGTCTAACACTGGTCTCTCTCAGGTCTAACTCCGGTCTCTCTCAGGTCTAACTCCGGTCTAACTCCGGTCTCTCTCAGGTCTAACTCCGGTCTCTCTCCGGTCTAACTCCGGTCTCTCTCAGGTCTAACTCCGGTCTCACTCCGGTCTAACTCCGGTCTCTCTCCGGTCTCTCTCAGGTCTAACTCCGGTCTCTCTCAGGTCTAACTCCGGTCTAACTCCGGTCTCTCTCAGGTCTAACTCCGGTCTAACTCCGGTCTCTCTCAGGTCTAACTCCGGTCTCTCTCAGGTCTAACTCCGGTCTAACTCTGGTCTAACTCCGGTCTCTCTCCGGTCTCTCTCAGGTCTAACTCCGGTCTCTCTCAGGTCTAACTCCGTTCTAAGTCCGGTCTCTCTCCGGTCTCACTCCGGTCTAACTCCGGTCTAACTCCGGTCTAACTCCGGTCTAACTCCGGTCTCTCTCCGGTCTAACTCTGGTCTAACTCCGGTCTCTCTCCGGTCTAACTCTGGTCTAACTCGGTCTAACTCCGGTCTCTCTCCGGTCTAACTCCGGTCTAACTCCGGTCTCTCTCCGGTCTAACTCTGGTCTAACTCCGGTCTAACTCCGGTCTCTCTCCGGTCTAACTCCGGTCTAACTCCGGTCTCTCTCCGGTCTAACTCCGGTCTCTCTCCGGTCTAACTCCGGTCTAACTCCGGTCTAACTCCGGTCTCTCTCCGGTCTAACTCTGGTCTAACTCCGGTCTAACTCCGGTCTCTCTCAGGTCTAACTCCGGTCTCTCTCCGGTCTAACTCCGGTCTAACTCCGGTCTAACTCCGGTCTCTCTCCGGTCTAACTCTGGTCTAACTCCGGTCTAACTCCGGTCTCTCTCAGGTCTAACTCCGGTCTCTCTCAGGTCTAACTCCGGTCTCTCTCAGGTCTAACTCCGGTCTCTCTCTGGTCTAACTCCGGTCTCTCTCTGGTCTAACTCCGGTCTCTCTCAGGTCTAACTCCGGTCTCTCTCAGGTCTAACTCGCCCGGTCTAACTCCGGTCTAACTCTCGGTCTCTCTCAGGTCTAACTCCGGTCTCTCTCAGGTCTAACTCCGGTCTCTCCGGTCTAACTCCGGTCTAACTCCGGTCTCTCTCAGGTCTAACTCCGGTCTCTCTCGGTCCAACTCCGGTCTCTCTCAGGTCTAACTCCGGTCTCTCTCAGGTCTAACTCCGGTCTCTAGGTCTAACTCCGGTCTCTCTCAGGTCTAACTCCGGTCTCTCTGGTCTAACTCCGGTCTCTCTCTGGTCTAACTCCGGTCTCTCTCAGGTCTAACTCCGGTCTCTCTCAGGTCTAACTCCGGTCTCACTCCGGTCTAACTCCGGTCTCTCTCCGGTCTCACTCCGGTCTAACTCCGGTCTAACTCCGGTCTCTCTCAGGTCTAACTCCGGTCTCTCTCAGGTCTAACTCCGGTCTCTCTCAGGTCTAACTCCGGTCTAACTCTGGTCTAACTCCGGTCTCTCTCCGGTCTAACTCCGGTCTCTCTCTGGTCTAACTCCGGTCTCTCTCAGGTCTAACTCCGGTCTCTCTCAGGTCTAACTCCGGTCTAACTCTGGTCTAACTCCGGTCTCTCTCAGGTCTAACTCCGGTCTCTCTCTGGTCTAACTCCGGTCTCTCTCAGGTCTAACTCCGGTCTCTCTCAGGTCTAACTCCGGTCTCTCTCAGGTCTAACTCCGGTCTAAGTCCGGTCTCACTCCGGTCTAACTCCGGTCTAACTCCGGTCTCTCTCAGGTCTAACTCCGGTCTCTCTCCGGTCTCACTCCGGTCTAACTCCGGTCTCTCTCCGGTCTAACTCCGGTCTCTCCGGTCTAACTCTGGTCTAAGTCTGGTCCTGGGTGGATTTGGGGCGGGCTTTTCTTGTTCCTCTGGGGTTTAGTTTTAATTAAGTCAGGCCTGTTTTCTTCAGAGTCCTGTCTCTGAGGAGCACAGCCCTGAGTTTGGTCTCTCAGGAAACACACCTGAGCTTGTTAGCTGCTCGTTAAACACTTCCACCTGACTCCTTTTTAATCCCAGTTTGCATTTTTCCAAAGTAAATCTTTCCTTCTTTAAACTCAGGCAGTGCTTCATCTGTTCTTTTGTTTTCTTTCTTCTTTCAGTTTGGCTCGATTCTTTAATCAGAAAAGGGATTTAGTTGTTTCTCAGGCCTCATTAAAAGGCTTTCAGGAATCTTTGGTTAGACATTTAAATTTCATTGTTTCTGATCGAACCCTAACCCAGGTGCTGCTGTGAGAAAAAGATCATTGTCATAGACACTGTAGATCATTGCTGAATGCTCTCACTGCTGCTCCAGTTCAGATGCTTATCCACAAACACAATGCCTTTAGCTCTATCTCCTGTTAGCTTCAGGCTAATCCAAACAAAGATATGACTTTACATCTAATCAGTGTTCAGGGACACTCTGTCCTGTTCACTTAGAGACATGTACATGTAAACTTATTCACATCTCTGACTGACACGTCCATCCACGAGCCTGCAGCTGAGAGGGACAGAATGTACATCTATAAAAACTTCATGTGCTGTAAACAGGTTAAACTAATCACCTTGTACATGTGTCTGATTTGTTTCATTCTTGAAAGAATTAAACCGGTCTTCCATTTCTAAATTTATTCTGTAAATGATCTTTGTTGTCTCGTTCATAATCTAAACCAAACAATTATTTAAAAATTTTTGGCGCACCAACATGACACCACAATATTCTGCCTCCGTGTTTCCATTTTTTTTCACCAAACAGACTTGATCTGCGCGTAGTAAATCCCAAAAACTGCGTTGTTTAACAGACGGAGCAGGTTCCGCTTGAGACACGGGGCAGTGACGGGGCCTTCACAAAACGACGGATAGACACCTGCTACAAAACGCACTATTGGCTTTTAATCAAGGTAGAAACAGCTGTTTAAAATACTGAATGAAAGTTTGCTTAAAACCATCCGACGGGGCACGAAGAAAAAAATATCCTGCTTAGTAAGTGTTTTAGTTAAGATCTGTTTACAACTAGAGAGACTAAAACGAGTCATTTAGTTTAAGATTGGTTAAAAAGACTGTAGAACATACATATAACTCGTATGACTCCCTCAACAACTCAATATATCACAAAATTAGGATTCTTAAAACAGGTGGTCTCGGATGGGCTGCATTCAAACTCCATAAAAAAACTAACTTTCTTAATACTGTTAAAGTCTGTGAGAAGACTTAAATAAAAAAGCCTGTGCCACGTTTAAAAGAAAGAAAATCTGCGTGAGATGCAGATTATTAGGCCCGAGCCGGTGATGACCGGGAGGGCCTATTGTTTTTGCTCGGAATTTTTTTTTTTTTTTTTTTTGTTCTTTCTTTTTCTGCAAAATGATCCTAAATTTGACCCAGTGAACATGCACGAAAACTCATTTTTATTGGTCCCAGACTTCAAGCTCGGCGAAAAATTTATGTATTTGAAGTCCCCGAAAAAAAAATTCCAAAAAATGACTCAGTGGCGGCCCCTAGAAAAGTCAAAATACATTGGACCTATGGAAAGTGAAAGTAACTTTTTTCCAACGTAGAAAAATGAAACTTGGTACATCCATAGAACACCTCAGGGCAAACTGAAAAGTCAATGACAGTCACACCCTAAACTTAACAGGAAGTCCGCCATGTGGGGTGAAACGTGCGGCCACTAAAATCGCACACCTTGCGCAAAAAGATGCAAATCATTGTGTTTTAATCTAAATGGCCCCAAATTTGGTGAGTATCATCTAGACACATGTGCCAACCAAAGTTGTGACTTTGTTGTTGATATCTTATCGGGTATGGGTGTGGCAAGCCTGAAACGAGGTGGCCATTTTTGTGAAAATAAAATGTCTCTTAACTCTCAAACGCCTTCTCGGATCGAGTTGGACCCAAAAAGGCGTTTGTGCACATTCATGACCTGAACACAAAGATATGTAAATAAAAGGGTTATCTTTAGAAATGGCTCTCCAGCGCCCCCTACAAACTTATAATGGACCCAAGAATTTAGTTTGTCATAGAGACATAAAATTTGGTACACACATCTCTTATGTCATGACGAGCATAAAAGCCAATGACAACCCCCCCCCTATCTATAAATGTGTTGCCATAGCAACGTCCCAAAAATGTGGAAAAAGTCAATGGGAAGTGAAAATTTTAGTTTGTCGTAGGCAAATGAAACTTGGTACACACATCCAGCATGGGCTTATGAACAAAAAAGCCAATGGGGACCACACCCTATCACACACGGGAAGGCGGCCATTTTGATTTGAAAATGTGAACCGACTTAAAATACACCTCTTTTTTAAAAGAACTCAGAAAATAGCTGCTTCATTCCACAGACACCAAACTTGGGCAAAATGAGCTAAACACATGTGTGTAAAATAGACAGGCGTTTTTCTTGTCGTTTTTGCTCGAGTTATATATATTTTTTATTATAATTTGGTATATATTTTTTTTATTATCATTTTTCTGCAAAATGATCTTAAATTTGACCCAGTAAACGTGCAACTAAAAGTCATTTTTATTGGTCCCAGACTTCAAGCCCAGCAAAAATTTATCTATTTGAAGGCCCCGAAAAAAAAATATGAAAAATGACTCAGTGGCGACCCCTAGAAAAGTCAAAATACATTGGTTCTATGGAAAATGAAAGTAAATTTTTCCAATGTAGAAATACAAAACTTGGTACATCCATAGGACACCTCAGGGCAAACAGTAAAGTTTACAGCCATATCGTAAACTCAACAGGAAATCTACTATGTTGGGTGGAATGCGTGACCAACTAAATCTCACCCCTTTTGTCTAAAGGCTTTTCATCTAAACGGCTCCAAATTTGGTGAGTATCATCTAGACACGTGCCAAAAAAGTTATCAATTTGTTTTTTGATACATTTGTGGCTGTGGTCGTAATGAGTCTGTGAAGAGGCAACCTTTGGGAAATAAATGCCATTTCCCAATTGCCAGGATCCTTCCTTTAGAGGAGGCCCCTCCAGAGCCACGGCTAGAGTCTTAGAAAACTCCTCAGAATCATTTTACCGTGAAGTTTACGCTTTAAAGCACGAAATGCACTCCTCTGAGTGCATGTGTCCCCGCGGTCTCAAGAGAGGCGAGGGCCCTTATCGCCGCTTGCGGCTTTAATTATTTTTATTATTACATCAATTACGAACGTTAATTACCAGACACACAACCGTACCGCTCCAGACACACAGCCGTACCGCTCCAGACACACAACCGTACCGCTCCAGACACACAACCGTACCGCTCCAGACACACAACCGTACCGCTCCAGACACACACGCGTACCGCTCCAGACACACAGCGTACGCGCCACACGCCACAGCGTACGCTCGACCGCGCACGTACCGCTCCAGACACACACGCAGCGTACGCTCCAGACACACGCCCGTACGCTCAGAAACACACCGCGCTCCAGACACACACGCCGTACCGCTCCAGACACACAACCGTACCGCTCCAGACACACAACCGTACCGCTCCAGACACACAACCGTACCGCTCCAGAAACACAACCGTACCGCTCCAGACACACACGCGTACCGCTCGACACGCCCGTACCGCTCCAGACACACACGCGTACCGCTCCAGACACACACGCGTACCGCTCGACACGCCCGTACCGCTCCAGACACACACGCGTACCGCTCCAGACACACGCTGCATACGCTTCGACACGCCCGTACCGCTCGACACGCCGCACGCTCCAGACACACACCCGTACCGCTCGACACGCCCGTACCGCTCGACACACAACCGTACCGCTCCAGACACACCCGTACCGCTCCAGACACACACGCGTACCGCTCGACACGCCCGTACCGCTCGACACACAACCGTACCGCTCCAGACACGCCCGCAGCGTGCCGCTCGACACGCCCGTATGCCGCTCGACACACAACCCGTGCCGCTCCAGAAACAGCTCCAGACACGCGCGGAACTGCCCTCTTGGAGCACTTAGTGCCCTACACAGTCTGTGATGTGGTGTGCTGGGAGCGGGGGCAGCAGGCGGCAGCAGCAGAACAAAGCTCATGCCAAGTAATTAAATTAAGTACAGATACGTAAAAAACATGATATCAATTTAATCACTATGGTATCGTATCGCGATACCTTTTAAGTATTGATACATCGTGCAAAAATAATTCGGACACCAACACAAAATGGCGTAATCACTCTATAGTCATTAAAGTGTTGATTTGGACACAGCCTCTTCTGGAAGAGACCAGACCAGGTCCAGACCTGACGCTAAGGCCCTCTACAGTCTCAAAGATTAGGCCAGAGTCTGAATAAAGTCCAATAAAGAAACAGCTTTGAGATAGTTTTTAATGAAAATGGTACAAAAACAGCGTTATTTTTTACAAACTCCTCTAGACTTGTCCAGACCGGGTTTAGACCTGATCCAGTGGTCCTCCCAGCAGAGTCCTGGTATGGTCCTGTTATAGTCCCAACAAAGTCCGGGCCTCCTGGCTCTGGTTTTGGAGTGTCTCAGTGGCGTATCGCTCCAACAGCTCCATCTTCTTCCTTCGAAGCAGAGCTTCCTCTACCTTAAACAAAAATGTATTAAATATGATCAAATATAATGTAACTAAACCTTCAAAAGTCCACTTTTAGAACTGTTCTTATTAGGTTTTTTCAGGTTTATGTCAAGTTTTACCAGGTCTTGGTCAGGTTTATGTCAGGTGTTACCTCTTTCTGGGACGGCACAGGGACGTGTGCAGTGAAGTTTACTGCTCCTTCCTCAACCTCCTCTTCGTCATGATGCTCCTCTTCGTCCTGAAAAAAACCCACAGGTTTATATTTCTTTGACTCTGTCTCACCAAAGTTTCTCTGGGTAAAAGCTTAGACTCGAGTAAACGATAAATAAAACTGATATTTCTGATGTAAGCCACAGTCTCAGAAAAACTGGATTTGTTCAGAAGCTGCTTGTTCTGCAGTGAATCAATATGTTTTAGACTACGTCCACACGAAGTCGGTGCATTCCCTATCCAATCATTTTTTTTCCTCGTTCTAAAAAAAAATTCCGTAAAGACGTCGTCGTCTCAAGAAATATCTGCGTACACACGAAACCACTGAAACTGACTGAAAACGGTGTAGTATATATGCCAGACCAGTATGGGGCGCTGTAATTCTGCCACAGATATACACTATACACGGAGAAGAAGACTTTGAGCATGCACATAACCTTGCGCGCTGCAGCCGACACGTGATGTGATGACATCACCGTTTCATAAAATGTATGGATTGGCTGTACACACAAAACCGCAAGGGTGTCGTTTTCAGATTTATCCACTTTAGGACCCGGTTTCAAAAAATAGCGGATTTAGTCTCTCAAAACACCGGATCTGTGTGGACGAAACGCCAATACGATAAAAATGTATGTATACAGTGATCCGCGTCTCCGTGTGGACGGGCTCTAAGATTAATCAGCTAAAGTGTGTTTTATTTTTTTTATAATATAATATGTATAATATAATATATTTTTTTAAATACATTTTTTTCCACTTGATTCCATTTGGGGTTGTGGGGGACTGGAGCCTATTCCAGCAGCTCTGGGCCTGAGGCAGTTTGTCGCAGGGTTAACATTTAGGGACAGTGACAGACAACCATTCACTCTAACATTCATTTACTAAGGACACTTTAGAGTCACCAATTGACCTACAGAGTCATGTGTTTTGGTGATTGGAGGAACCGGATTACTCGGAGAGAAGCCACATTAACATGAGGACAAGCAGACTCCTCACAGATTTTTTTCCTGGAGTAAACTGTAGTAATGTTTAAGGAGAAGGCGGAACAAACTAAGGATTCTACACAAACTGGTCACAGTTTGGACGAGAAAATGGATGGAGTACTACAGTACTGCCTCTAATGTAGTTCTGGAGTGTTGCAGTACTGCCTTCTAATGTAGTTCTGGAGTGTTGCAGTACTGCCTCTAGTGTAGTTCTGGAGTGTTGCAGTACTGCCTTTAGTGTAGTTCTGGAGTGTTGCAGTACTGCCTCTAGTGTAGTTCTGGAGTGTTGCAGTACTGCCTCTAGAGTAGTTCTGGAGTGTTGCAGTACTGCCTCTAGTGTAGTTCTGGAGTGTTGCAGTACTGCCTTCTAATGTAGTTCTGGAGTGTTGCAGTACTGCCTCCAGAGTAGTTCTGGAGTGTTGCAGTACTGCCTTTAGAGTAGTTCTGGAGTGTTGCAGTACTGCCTCTAGTGTAGTTCTGGAGTGTTGCAGTACTGCCTTCTAATGTAGTTCTGGAGTGTTGCAGTACTGCCTCCAGAGTAGTTCTGGAGTGTTGCAGTATTGCCTTCTAATGTAGTTCTGGAGTGTTGCAGTACTGCCTCCAGAGTAGTTCTGGAGTGTTGCAGTACTGCCTTCTAATGTAGTTCTGGAGTGTTGCAGTACTGCCTTCTAATGTAGTTCTGGAGTGTTGCAGTACTGCCTCCAGAGTAGTTCTGGAGTGTTGCAGTATTGCCTTCTAATGTAGTTCTGGAGTGTTGCAGTATTGCCTTCTAATGTAGTTCTGGAGTGTTGCAGTACTGCCTCCAGAGTAGTTCTGGAGTGTTGCAGTACTGCCTCTAGTGTAGTTCTGGAGTGTTGCAGTACTGCCTTTAGTGTAGTTCTGGAGTGTTGCAGTACTGCCTCTAGTGTAGTTCTGGAGTGTTGCAGTACTGCCTCTAGTGTAGTTCTGGAGTGTTGCAGTACTGCCTTCTAATGTAGTTCTGGAGTGTTGCAGTACTGCCTTCTAATGTAGTTCTGGAGTGTTGCAGTACTGCCTCTAATGTAGTTCTGGAGTGTTGCAGTACTGCCTCTAATGTAGTTCTGGAGTGTTGCAGTACTGCCTCTAATGTAGTTCTGGAGTGTTGCAGTACTGCCTCTAATGTAGTTCTGGAGTGTTGCAGTACTGCCTCTAGTGTACTTCTGGAGTGTTGCAGTACTGCCTCTAGTGTACTTCTGGAGTGTTGCAGTACTGCCTCTAATGTAGTTCTGGAGTGTTGCAGTACTGCCTCTAGTGTAGTTCTGGAGTGTTGCAGTACTACCTTCTAATGTAGTTCTGGAGTGTTGCAGTACTGCCTCTAATGTAGTTCTGGAGTGTTGCAGTACTGCCTCTAATGTAGTTCTGGAGTGTTGCAGTACTGCCTCTAATGTAGTTCTGGAGTGTTGCAGTACTGACCTCTAATGTAGTTCTGGAGTGTTGCAGTACTGCCTCTAATGTAGTTCTGGAGTGTTGCAGTACTGCCTCTAATGTAGTTCTGGAGTGTTGCAGTACTGCCTCTAATGTAGTTCTGGAGTGTTGCAGTACTACCTCTAATGTAGTTCTGGAGTGTTGCAGTACTGCCTCTAATGTAGTTCTGGAGTGTTGCAGTACTGCCTCTAATGTAGTTCTGGAGTGTTGCAGTACTACCTTCTAATGTAGTTCTGGAGTGTTGCAGTACTGCCTCTAATGTAGTTCTGGAGTGTTGCAGTACTGCCTCTAATGTAGTTCTGGAGTGTTACAGTACTGCCTCTAGTGTAGTTCTGGAGTGTTACAGTACTCCCTCTAGTGTAGTTCTGGAGTGTTGCAGTACTGCCTCTAGTGTAGTTCTGGAGTGTTGCAGTACTGCCTCTAGTGTAGTTCTGGAGTGTTGCAGTACTGCCTCTAGTGTAGTTCTGGAGTGTTGCAGTACTGCCTCTAGTGTAGTTCTGGAGTGTTGCAGTACTGCCTCTAGTGTAGTTCTGGAGTGTTGCAGTACTGCCTCTAGTGTAGTTCTGGAGTGTTGCAGTACTGCCTCTAGTGTAGTTCTGGAGTGTTGCAGTACTGCCTCTAGTGTAGTTCTGGAGTGTTGCAGTATAATTACCTGCTCTGTGACTTTATAAATGTCTTCCTCGTCCTCTTCCTCAGTTTTTCCTGCCAGTCTTGAGTCTCTGTCTGCTCGCCACCTCTCCACAGCCTCATGAATTGCTGCAGACACATAAGTTAGCCCCTGACCCTCTTTAACTCTTGACCCTTTTTAACCCCTGACCCCTGACCTGTTTTCTCATGCTGAGCCTCGAGCGGCAGCAGAACCCCGTCATCTTCGTCTCTGTAGCCGTAATACTCGGCATCCACGTCCTTCATCAGCTCGCCACGAGTCTTCCTCACATCAGGGGCCGCTGTTGAAGCAGAGGTAAAACCAGTCAGGGGCCGAAACACAGAGTAAGGGGCCAGTAAGTACAGGCGAGTACAGGTGAGGTACATGTGAGTACAAGTGAGGTACATGTGAGTACAAGTGAGGTACAGATGAGTATAGGTGTAGTACAGATAAGTACAGGTGAAGTACATGTGAGTACAGGTGAGTACACGTGAGGTACATGTGAGTACAGGTGAGGTAGATGTGAGTATAGGTGAAGTACAGATGAGTACAGGTGTAGTACAGGTGACGTACATGTGAGTACAGGTGAGGTACATGTGAGTACAGATGAGTACAGGTAAAGTACATGTGAGTAGAGGTGTAGTACAGATAAGTACAGGTGAAGTACAGGTGTAGTACAGATGAGTACAGGTGAAGTACATGTGAGTACAGGTGAAGTACATGTGAGTACAGGTGAGTACAGGTGAGTACATGTGAGTACAGGTGAAGTACAGATAAGTACAGGTGTAGTACAGATAAGTACAGGTGTAGTACATGTGAGTACAGGTGTAGTACAGATAAGTACAGGTGTAGTACATGTGAGTTCAGGTGAAGTACATGTGAGTACAGGTGAAGTACATGTGAGTCAAAGTGAGGTACATGTGAGTACAGGTGTAGTACAGATGAGTACAGGTGAAGTACATGTGAGTCAAAGTGAGGTACATGTGAGTACAGGTGAAGTACAGGTGAAGTACATGTGAGTACAGGTGAAGTACATGTGAGTCAAAGTGAGGTACATGTGAGTACAGGTGTAGTACAGATGAGTACAGGTGAAGTACATGTGAGTCAAAGTGAGGTACATGTGAGTACAGGTGAAGTACAGGTGAAGTACATGTGAGTACAGGTGAAGTACATGTGAGTCAAAGTGAGGTACATGTGAGTACAGGTGTAGTACAGATGAGTACAGGTGAAGTACATGTGAGTACAGGCGAGGTACATGTGAGTCAAAGTGAGGTACATGTGAGTACAGGTGAAGTACATGTGAGTACATGTGAGTACAGGTGAAGTACATGTGAGTCAAAGTGAGCTACATGTGAGTACAGGTGTAGTACAGATGAGTACAGGTGAAGTACGTACGTTCCTTCTCGAACAACTCTCTGACTCCAGGCAAGTCTCGAGCTGCTCCAAAGTATTTGTATCCTCTGTTTCCAGGAACCTCCCGACCCTCGTGGTCCAGCATCCGGGGCCCAAACCTCTGCAGGAGACACACACATGACCCTAGACCTGAGCCCAGACCTGAGTCCAGACTTGGACTCGAGTCCAGGCTTGAGCCCAAACCTGAGTCCAGACCTGGACCTGAGCCCAGACCTGAGTCCAGACCTGGACCCAGACTCTGCTGGATTTGGATCAGTACGTACTCGATAGTCTGGACCGCCCAGCTCCTTGATCCGGACTTCCCAGTGGCGCTTCTCTCTCAGCAGTTTGTTGATCTCATCGTTCAGATCTCGGATCCGGAACTCGCCCAGACCAGCTGGAACCAGAGCAAACATGGTTCAGAGCAGGGGTCTCCAACCCACTTTCCACGTAGCTTGCGAAAAACTTAACAAGCCTGCTCCGTCCGAGAGTGTTTTTTAACTTAGTTATTTTTGTAAAGTAATACAAGGCAGAATGAGATGATCTCGGCTCTACAGGTGCTACTGGTGCTTCCTGCAGTCAGTCAACTGTGTATAGAAACGTGCAGCTGAACTAAATGTTTTTGTTGTTTTATTAAAATGTGAGTTGTGTACACCAACATTTTGTTAAGTTTAGACAAATTCCATTTTGTTGGTGTAAATAAACTGAGAATAAATGTTGCAAACACAAATACACACGTGGACAAAAATGTTGGTACCCTTCGGTCAATGAAAGAAAAACTCACAATGGTCACAGAAAAAACTTTATTCTGACAAAAGTAATAATAAATAAAAATTCTATGAATGTTAACCGATGAAAGTCAGACATTGCTTTTTAACCATGCTTCAACGGAATTATTTAAAAAAATAAACTCATGAAACAGGCCTTGACAAAATTGTTGGTACTCCTAGAAAAGACTGTAAATAATGTGACCAAATGGACATGTTTATTCAAGGTGTGTGCACTAATTAGCATCACAGGTGTGTACAATCTTGTAATCAGTCAGTGGGCCTATTTATAGGGCTTCAGGTAGTCACTGTGTTGTCTGGTGACATGGTGTGTATCACACTCAACATGGACCAGAGGAAGCGAAGGAAAGAGTTGTCGCAGGAGAATAGAAAGAAAATTATAGACAAGCATGATAAAGGTAAAGGCTATAAGACCATCTCCAAGCAGCTAGATGTTCCTGTGACTACAGTTGCACATATTATTCAGAAATTTAAGATCCATGGGACTGTAGCCAACCTTCCTGGACGTGGCCACAGGAGGAAAATTGATGACAAATCAAAGAGACGGATAATCCGAATGGTAACAAAAGAGCCCAGAAAGACTTCTAAAGAGAGCCAAGGTGAACTCCATGCTCAAGGAACATCAGTGTCAGATCGCACCATCCGTCGTTGTTTGAGCCAAAGTGGACTACATGGGAGACGACCAAGGAGGACACCATTGTTGAAAACAAATCATAAAAAGCTAGACTGGAATATGCCAAACTACATGTTGACAAGCCACAAAGCTTCTGGGAGAATGTCCTATGGACAGATGAGACAAAAATGGAACTTTTTGCCAAGGCACATCAGCTCTATGTTCACAGACGGAAAAATGAAGCATATCAAGAAAAGAACACTGTCCCTACTGTCAAACATGGAGGAGGCTCTGTTATGTTCTGGGGCTGCTTTGCTGCATCTGGCACAGGGTGTCTTGAATCTGTGCAGGGTACAATAAAATCTGAAGACTATCAAGGGATTCTAGAGAGAAATGTGCTGGCCAGTGTCAGACAGCTTGGTCTCAGTCGCAGGTCATGGGTCTTGCAACAGGACAATGACCCAAAACACAGCAAAAAAAAACCAAGAATGGTTAAGAGGAAAACAATGGACTATTCTAAAGTGGCCTTCTATGAGCCCTGACCTCAATCCTATTGAGCATCTTTGGAAGGAGCTGAAACATGCCGTCTGGAAAAGACACCCTTCAAACTGGAAACAACTGGAGCAGTTTGCTCATGAGGAGTGGGCCAAAATACCTGCTGAGAGGTGCACAAGTCTCATTGACAGTTATAGGAATCGTCTGATTGCAGTGATGGCCTCAAAAGGTTGTGCAACGCAATATTAAGTTAGGGGTACCAACAATTTTGTCAAGGCCTGTTCCTTGAGTTTATTTTTTTAAATAATTCTGTTGAAGTATGGTTAAAAAGCAATGTCTGACTTTCATTGGTTAACATTTATAGAATTTTTATTTATTATTACTTTTGTCAGAATAAAGTTTTTTCTGTGACCATTGTGAGTTTTTCTTTCATTGACCGAAGGGTACCAACATTTTTGTCCACGTGTGTAGCTCTCTGAGAAAAAAGGTTGAAGACCCACGTTTTAGTTGGACGTGAACAGGTCCTAGTAGAATCTGAACAGGTTTTAGTTGGGTTTCAGCTGTTTTATAAGGTTTTACTGACCATTCTGGATCTGAGCCACCTTCTTGGAGACTTCACTGATGATCTGTTCAAACAGGAAACAGTTACAGTTTCATATTGAATATTCATAATATTATTTATTAAAATGACGTTTAAACCTGTCGTCTCCATTTCTCTGCTTTAGGAAGGTCACTGCACTCAGACGCCAGGTACGGACGCCGCTCCTGAGGAAACAGAGGTTGGAGGTCAGGGTGTTATATTAATATAGAATATCCTATAGTTAATAATTACTGGTTGCTCCTAGTCATCTTCAGGTCATGTCAGTCCTGATCACATCATCCTAATCCAAACATAGACATAGACATAACTTACCACGGACTAAATACTGCACCTGGGAACCTGGGGGTGTGTCAACAATACGCCTCCTACAACCTTTACAGCAACAGTATAAAATCTCATGTATTGTTTACTTTTCCGAGAAAACTTCATCCTGTTCCATTATTACACGTTTGTACTTTGCTTCATTCTTGCAAGAATTAAACCTGATCATTTAAAATTTTAAGCTGTCTCCATCATCTCTCTGGATAATCTGAACAAAAGAATTCATTATAACATTTGGTGCCGTGCCCTGGACCCCAATTTTCATGCACAAAGAAAGCTTTTCCTTTAAGTCCCAAAGCTGCGCTGTTAAAAGCAGCCAGACTTCCACTCTGTGACGTGGGAGGAGCGCTGACGGTGTCTGGACACAGAAAAGAGACAGAGACCAGTATGGCTGCGGAACTGGACCATTGGCTTTCAATTCAGGTAAACAGCTGAAAAAAAAAAAAAAAAAAAAAAAAAAAAAAAATTCTTGCCGAATGTATTGTTTAGGGAAGACCTGCTTAAATTCTTTGTTGGTTACACAATATCTACATATATTTATGTATGTCCGTGTAGTTTAATACTTTGGTTATGAGAGACTTACTGCAGTGACACTAAACACTAGATACCATCCTGAGGACGAGTGACAACAGTATGTTTTAGTTGAGATCTGTTTACAACATAAAGTGAGACTAAAACGGGAAAGTGAGTTACAGATCAGTGTGAGATTGTTGCCTTGCTAGAACTAAGCTTGATAGAAAACCTGTGATCTGTTAGTATTTATGGGCTCCTCGAAACTGACTCCCACAAAGATCACGTGCCATTCTATGTCACAGACGACATCCCAATTATAATAAGGGGTTTAGGTTTCTAACAATAGCTTGTCTGGGAAGTACAGGATTTAATCGTTGATAATAACAAACCTCCTAATACGCCACATTAAAATGTCTGAGAAGGCTAGAATTGTTTAACCAAATGGGGCATGACACACAAGGAAAACTCGTATGGACTAATCTATAACTGTACAAACAAGATTCAAGATTCAAAGTGTTTATTGTCATGTGTACAGACAGAAAGCATGTTTCCCTGTACAATGAAATTCTTACTTTGCCGTCCACAGTAAAAAGTCACACAGTAAGTCACACAAGTAAGTTAAAAATAAAAATAAGATAAGTATAAGTAATAAAAGAGCAGCAAATATATAAAGATAAAAAATAAAAATAAAAAATAATATAAAAAATATAAAAAATATAACAGGGCAAAAAGTAAAGTAGTAAAGTGATAAAGTGATAAAGTGAGGTAGTGCAGTAAGTAAACAATTGTTCATGTAATGTTGTGATTGTGATTGTAGACTCCTATCTGCTGTTTAGGAGTCTTATGGCAGAGGGAAAGAATGAGTTCTTCATTCTGGAAGTCCTGCATTTCACACTTCTGTACCTCCGTCCTGAGGGTAGAAGTGTGAACAGACCATGTTGGGGGTGGGAGGGGTCTTTGAGGATGGAAGCAGCTCTTCTGTGGACCCTGCGGTGGTAGATGCTCTGCAGAGAGGGCAGTGGAGTCCTGGTGATCTTCTGCGCAGTCTTCACCACTCTCTGCAGGCGTTTGCGGTCCATGACAGAAGTGCTGCCGTACCACACAGTGATGCAGCTGGTTAGGACACTCTCAATGGTGCAGCTGTAGAAGTTGCTGAGGATCTTGGGCGACATGCCAAACTTCCTCAGCCTCCTCAGAAAATACAGCCACTGTTGAGCCTTCTTGACCAGCTGCGTGATGTGAGGTGTCCAAGTGAGGTCCTCATTGATGTGGACACCCAAGTATTTGAAGTTGCTCACCCTCTCCACTTCAAGCTCCCGGATGAATAGTGGCTGAGGCGTTCTCCTCTCCCTCCTCATGTCCACTATCATCTCCTTTGTCTTGTCCGTGTTGAGGGTGAGGTTGTTGTCTTCACACCATGACACCAGACTGGCCACCTCCCTCCTGTAAGCTGCCTCGTCACCGCCAGCGATGCGTCCTATCACTGCGGTGTCGTCGGCAAACTTCAGGATGATGTTGTCCTTGTGAGAGGCGACACAGTCGTAGGTGTACAGGGTGTAAAGGATGGGGCTGAGTACACAGCCCTGTGGGGTGCCAATGTTTGTGATGGTGCTGGCTGAAGTCCTATTTCCAATCCTGACAGACTGAGGCCTGCCAGTCAGGAAATCTAGGAGCCAGTCACAGAGGGTGGGGTGCAAACCAAGTGTGGACAGTTTGTGGGTGAGTTGTGTGGGATGACCGTGTTGAAGGCGGAGCTGTAATCTATAAAAAGTATCCGTAGGTATGAGTCTTTGTTCTCCAGGTGTGAGAGGGAGTAGTGGACGGCAGTAGCGATTGCATCCGAGGTAGACCTGTTGGGCCGGTAGGCATACTGCAGGGGGTCAATGGTGTCCGGTATGCTGCTCTGAATGTGGGCCAGCACCACTCTCTCGAAACACTTCATAATGATTGGAGTGAGTGCCACTGGCCTGTAGTCATTCAGGCAGGTGGGTGGGTTCTTCTTGGGCAGGGGGACGATGGTCGTGGACTTGAAGCATGATGGTACAATGCGCTGGCTGAGGGAGAGGTTGAAGATGATTGATCAGATGGCGGCGCGTCCACACGCAGCGGCTTCTCTCTGTCCCGACAGAACGGTGTTTTCGTGTTTTTTGTCTTGTGAGTCACAGTGTTTTTGTACGTTGTCGTCGCGTCTACCTGTCTGTAAGCGCAAATACAGTCGCGAGTTTCTGCTCGATGTCGGCAGAACCGCATTTTTACAGTTAAACTCCGCATACGCGGAACAGCTGCGGGATCTCGATCTGCTACGGAGTCCTTCACCATCATCGACCCCCACCACTGCATCTCGCCCGCAGCGGAGGCGCCGCAAGCGGTGTGAGAGGAAGCAGAAGAGGGGTAAGCGCGGAGGTATCCTGGCTAGGCTAACAGCTAACCCACACAAGCCATCTATCCCCACCATCGTACTGGCAAACGTACGCTCGTTGGACAATAAACTGGACTACATTCGTTTACTACGCTCAACCCAGAGGACTGTAAGAGACTGTTGTGTTTTTGTGTTCACGGAAACATGGCTCAGCAACAGCGTTCCAGACGGCGCCATTCAGCTCGACCAGCTGACATGCCATCGAGCGGACAGAGCCCTCGTCGCGGGAGGAAAAACCGCGCGGTGGGCTTTGTGTTTACATCAATGACGCGTGGTGCGCGATACTGTTGTGATCAGCAAACACTGCTCACCCCTGGTGGAGTTTATGATTATTAAGTGCCGGCCGTTCTATCTGCCGAGGGAATATACTGCTATACTGCTCATTACAGTTTACATTCCCCCGTCCAACATCATCAGCAACAGGAACGACGCACTTAATGAACTGTACCAGCACATCAGTGAGCAGCAGACAGCACACCCGATGCTTTTCTCATCATAGCTGGGGATTTCAACCATGCTGACCTAAAGAGTGTGTTTCCAAAAATACACCAGCACATCAACTTTCCAACACGAGGTAATAACATTTTGGACTTTGTTTACACCACACAAAGAAGAGCTTACAAAGCCCTCCTCCCCACCTCGGAGCCTCAGACCACATCACTGTCATGCTAATGCCTGCATACAGACCACTCATTAAAGTCGCCAAACCAGTTTACAAACAGATTAAAGTGTGGCCAGAAGGATCATCAGAGATTCTCCAGGACTGCTTCAACACAACTGACTGGGACATGTTTAAACAGGCTGCCACAAGCAATAACACCACTGACCTCCAGGAGTACTCAGAGACTGTTACTGCCTACATCAATAAGTGTATTGATGATGTAACAGTCACAAAACCATCACTGTCCGGGCCAACCAGAAGCCATGGATGACAGGGGAGGTCTACAGACTCCTGAAGATACGCTGCCTTCAGAGCTGGAGATGAGGTGGGCCTGAGAACAGCTAGGGCCAACCTGTCCCGTGGCATCAAAGAGGCTAAGAGACAACACTCCAGGAGGATAGCTCACCAATTCAGCGACAGCAGAGACACTAGGAACCTGTGGCAGGGGATACAGACCATTACGGACTACAAGCCCCACCACGGACCTGTGACAACAACATCTCTCTGCTGAACGAGCTGAACACCTTCTTCGCCGCTTTGAGCAACAAAACAACACCACTGCACAGAAGACTCCACCTCCTCCCGGCGACCAGGTGATGACGCTGACCCCAGACAGCGTGAGGAGATCCTTCAGTAGGATCAATGCCCGCAAAGCTCCGGGTCCTGACAACATCCCTGGGCGTGTACTGAAAGTCTGTGCAGCAGAACTCACTGATGTCTTCACAGACATTTTTAACATCTCACTGAGTCAGGCTGTTGTTCCCACATGCTTTAAAACTACCACCATCATCCCAGTCCCGAAGAAGCCATCTCCATCCTGCTTCAATGACTACCGTCCTGTTGCACTTACCCCCATCCTCATGAAGTGCTTTGAACAGCTAGTCATGCACCACATCAAGTCTACCCTCCCCCCCTCCCTGGACCCCTTCCAGTTTGCATATCGGTCCAACCGGTCGACCGATGATGCCATCTCCACTGCCGTCCACTCAGCACTCACCCATCTGGACAAAAAGGACTCATATGTCAGAATGCTGTTCATAGACTTCAGTTCAGCATTCAACACAATCATCCCTCAACAGCTCATCTACAAGCTGAGTCAGCTGGGGCTCAACACTTCGCTGTGCAACTGGCTGTTGGACTTTCTGACTGGAAGACCTCAGGCAGTACGGGTCGGCAGCAACACATCCAGCACCATCACACTGAACACTGGGGCCCCCCAAGGATGTGTGCTGAGCCCCTCCTCTTCACTCTGCTGACCCATGACTGCACACCGTCACACAGCTCTAACCTCTTTATTAAGTTTGCAGATGACACGACTGTGGTGGGTCTCATTAACAACAAAGATGAGACAAACTACAGGAGTGAGGTGAGCCGCCTGGCTGGGTGGTGCAGTGACAACAATCTCTCTCTGAACGTGGAGAAGACGAAGGAGATTGTTGTAGACTTCAGGAGAGCACACACTCAGCACGTTCCTCTGACCATCAACGGTGCGACTGTGGAAAGAGTGAGTAGCACCAAGTTCCTGGGTGTGCACATCACAGAGGACCTCTCCTGGACTGAAAACACCACAGCACTGGCCAAGAAATCAAATCAGCGTCTCTATTTCCTCCGCAAACTGAGAAGAGCCAGAGCCCCACCCCCCATCATGTACACCTTCTACAGAGGCACCATCGAGAGCATCCTGTCGAGCTGCATCACTGTGTGGTATGGCGCCTGCAACGCGTCCTGCCGAAAGACTCTGCAACGCATAGTGAGAACAGCTGAGAAGATCATTGGTGTCTCTCTCCCCTCCCTCCAGGACATTTATGGAACACGTCTCACCCGCAAAGCCCTCTGCATCACAGGTGATCCCACTCACCCATCACACAGCTTTTTCAGCCTGCTACCATCAGGGAGGAGACTGCAGAGTCTCCAGGCCAGGACCAGCAGACTGAAGGACAGCTTCATCCACCAGGCTGTCAGGAAGCTGAACTCCCTCCCGAACCTGCCCCCCCTCCCCTCTTCTTCCCCAGGCACCACTGAACTATATTATTTTTTAATTTTATTATGTATTTTTTTTATCACTCCCTTATTGTATAGTTGTATCTACATTTTTGAGTTATTTTTTAGGCTTTAATGTTAATGTTATCTGTATGCACCGGGGACTGAGAGTAACGCAATTTCGATTCTCTGTTTGTATGTACTGTACATGTGGAAATTGACAATAAAGCAGACTTTGACTTTGACTTGACTTGAAGATGGAGGTGAAAACATCAACCAGCTCGTTGGCACATGCTCTGAGGGCCCGCCCAGGAATGTTGTCTGGTCCTGCTGCTTTGCGGGGGTTGATCTTCCTCAGAGCTCTGTGTACCTGGGTTGTTGAGATGGTTGGTGGAGGGGAGGGGGGTTGGGTGATCCAGGTGTGTGTGAGCTCCCTCTCTGCAGTGTTGCTGGGAGCCTCAAAGCGGGCGTAGAAAGTGTTGAGGTCATCCGGCAGGCTGTCTGTTGATGCGATGTTGTTGGTGGTGGTCCTGTAGTCTGTGATGTGCTGCAGGCCTTGCCACATCCGCCCTGAATCCGCAGTAGAGTAGAAGCTGTCCAGCTTCTCTCTGTACTGCCTCTTGGCGCTGTGATGGCTCTTCTCAGTCCATACTTCGCAGCTTTGTACTCGTTCTCATTGCCTGATCTGAATGCAAGAGAGCGAGCACGCAGCATGTGACGTACTTGACTGTTTATCCAGGGCTTCTGGTTGGGAAACTTCCTGATTTGTATGGTGGGCACGATGTTATCAACACAAGTGCTGATGTACCCGGACACATACTCAGCATAATCCTGTACGCTGATGGAAGAGTCCTCCACAGTGGCTGCAGCTTTAAACACATCCCAGTCTGTCAGTGCAAAACAATCCTGCAGGGTGATCTCGCTCTCCGGGGTCCAGAGTTTGATCTGTTTGGTGACAGGGTGTGCTCGTTTCAGTCTTTGTCTGTAAGCAGGGTACAGGAACAAAGAGATGTGGTCCGAGTGTCCGAAGTGGGGGCGGGGTGCAGCCCTGTATGCACCACGTATGTTGCTGTAGATGTGGTCAAGAGTGTTTTTATCACGGGTGGGAATGTCAACATGCTGGTGGTATTTGGGGAATACAGTCTGCAAACTACAGTGGTTGAAGTCACCAGCAACAATAAAAACAGCGTCAGGATGAGCCGTTTCTAACGCGCTGATGACGTCATGGAGTTTGCTAAGTGCTGCCGCGGAGTTAGCACTCGGGGGGATGTAAACAGCGGCCAAAAACACAGCAACTAAAGTGAGACTGAATGAGTCTGAAGTCACTGTGACTATAGTGTAAAAGATAGGTTTATGTAGAATTGGTCACTGCGTGAGACGCGGTGAAAAGAGAAAAGTCCACAAAAGTGAAGGGGCTAATAATGAGAATAATAAAAGATTAAATTAAAGAGTTAAAGACAAAAGGTGTGTATGTGAGAGTGTCTGTGTTGTGGGTGGGCCATTTTTGGATGAAGAATGAGTTTAATAGTAAACCAGAACAAGGGTTTAACGGTAAATTGCGTGTAGAAGATTTAGTCTTCCGTCAACACCTTGGCAAATGAACTAAATATATTTCATACACGGTTCAACACAGTGGATTTTAATGATAAGATTGACGACATCAGTGAAATGACTGGGGCATTTCCATCCATGTCTGTTGATGTAAACACTGTGGCTAAGCTATTCTGCCACACCAAACCCAAAAGCCCAGGGCCAGATAACATCTGTGGACACACATTAAGAAAATGTGCTTACCAACTTTGTGGCATCTTCCAACATATTTTTAATCTGTCTTTACTACAACAGAAGGTTCTAAAGCACTCAGGCATTGTGCCCTTAGCAAAGTGCAACACTCCTAAAGCCTTGAATGATTTTAGACCAGTTGCTCTGAACTCCTTGGTTATAAAAACCTTTAAAAATCATTAAAGGCATGGTGCTACTGCAGGTCAGGGAGACCCATTACAGTTTACTTACAGGTCCGAGAGAGTAGTGGAGGATGCTGTCATCACACTGTTGCACTTTATTCTTAAACATCTGGATGGAGCTAAGACACATGCCAGACTTTTATCTGTTGATTTTACTTCTGCTTTTAACACCATTCAGCCATTCCTGCTGGCAGACAGACTTATGACTTGATCTTAACTTGGATGGTTGGATATTGGACTTTTTATTAGACAGACCTCTGTGTGTTAAAGTGAATGGTATTTTATCTGATGTGCTTTATGCCTCTACTGGTTCCCCCCAAGGCTGCTGTCTGTCCCCTCTTCTGTACATTCTGTTCACAAACCAGTGTCGCAGTGTGTACACGGACAGACAGAAGACTCTGTTATCATCAGCCTGCTCAGACGGGATGAACAGGACCATGGGCCAGCCCTTAATGACTTTGTTCAGTGGTGTTCATTTTTATACATGAATGTGTTAAAAACAAAGGAAATTAAAATAAACTTCTGCAAATCACCACCTTGCCCCACTGTCACTGTCATCAAGAACACAGACATTGACCTGGTCGACCTCAGAGTCATTCTGGACAATAAACTGTGTTTTGAGCCTTGGGATGGATGTTTCTAAAAAAATCCACCAACCACCAAAAACCAAAATCATTTCTGACCCACTCGCATCTTTGCACTTATAGTCTATCATAATCAGATGAAATTTAAAAATAATAATATAATATTTAAACATAAATATGAAAGAAAAAAAAAAACATTGTTTAATGGCTACAACAAGTATAGTAAGCTAGAGATTTATGTCATGTCTGAGCTGGATTTGAACGTGATGGAGCGGCAGTGGAGCGCTCTCAGAGCGAGTGAAAACCACAATGCTCCAACTTTTAAAAAATCTGCTCCTCACTCCATTCATAATCTCCCCGCTCTTACTCCGCTCACATACTCTCTTCTATAGACTACAGTTAACAAGATTGCTCTGTAAATTAAATTGAGAATATAACTAATGCATATGCTATTTTAAATACCATAGTGTGTTAGTCTGTGAAAATAGCCTACTGTGTCAGGCATTTAATGTTGACATTGTAAGAATCTTGTCTTTTTTTTTAACTAAAAATAACGAACCCCTGTAGAGAGATGCTGTAACTGTTAATTAAAACTGTAAATGAGAGAAAACTGGTCCAAGGACTGGACAGAACAAAATAGCACTGAGCATGCTTTTAGCTGAAAAGGGGGGATCTACAAAAGGATTTCCTCCAAAGTAACACAGGACTAGTTACAGCAGAACTAAAGTCTTTGAGAAAGGACTTCAAACTCTAACCTCTCAGATGAACACTTTGATATCTGAGGGACGTTATTGTTTGCATGAACACCAACGGGACAACAGCTCCAGGACGGATCATACTACAGACCTAAGGGCCGTATGGTTCATTGAATTGATTATGCTGAAGAGAATTGATTTTAATCATTATGAATGTGCATAAGTCTCACTCCATGTGTTTTTCTTTTCGTTACAGGGACAGAAATGGACAGGCAGGGACAGGCCAGAGATCTTGAGTCTAATGGGTCGACCAGCTCAACCTCTGGCAAATTTTTCTACTTTATTTTGGAGTGACACTGTGTTTTGATTTATGATTTATGGACATTTATGATTTATGGACTTTAAAGAATTTGACTTTGAAGAATCAGTGCATTACTCTGTGGGTTCCCATTTGATTTGAAACATATCCATTATAATTATTTGTTGTGTTTGTTTTGACATGTGTTGTAAGTTAATCATTTGAAGTGATTACATACGTTTGATGCTTGATGTTTGTGTTTTGTCACCGCCTTTGGGGCGAGGGGTGGATAGAAGAGTTTTTCCAGCTTTAGGTCATTTTACCAATTGGTCAAATGTTCTTCTGGCTAGGTCAACGCCCTGCTGGGTTTTCACTTCTGTCATAGTTTACAATTCACACTCAAGCTAGTAGGTTGTTTATGCTAATGGTTATCAGCATAAAGAGGGGGGAATGTTATAATAATTTTTATTATATTGTTTATATTGTTTATAGTTACTGGGTGCTCATAGTTCTCTACAGGTCATGTCAAACCATGTCATGTCCTCCATGTTAGTCCAAGCAGGAACTAGACGTAGACATAACTTGTCACTGAATGACTTCTGCAGCTGGAGCTTGTTCTGGGGAGTGTGTGTGAAAGATACGCCTCCTACAGCTTTCACTGCAGTCATATAACATCTAATGTTTTGTTTACTTTTTCAAACAAACCTCAGCCTGTTCCATTGTGACATGTTTGTGCTTTTGCTTCATTCTTACAAGAATTAAACCTGGCCATTCCTTTTTTAAATTGTACTCCGTCTCTCTGGATAATATAAGGGTAAAAAATTCTTATAACAGGGTGTAGTCAAGGGTCAGGAGGTCAGAGCCTGGGAGTCAAAGTCAGAGACCAGGTTAGTAAATGAAGAGTGGTGTTCTGACCTTGACCTTGCCCTCCTCCAGCTGGGCCTGACGGAACCGGGCCAGAGCCGTCCTGAAACACACAGAGCTAGATCATAAACCGGTTTGAACCCTGACTTTAACAACCTCTGCAGTTCCACATCTAACTCTCTCAGAGCTGTTTCTAAAAGACTGTTGTAGAAGAAACTGTCAATGACAAAAACCTGTTCAGAGCTCAGGGTCAGGGTTCAACGTGAGGGTCAGGGTTAGGGTCAGCTGGTCTTTGTGTTTGCTTTTAAAAACTGACAGTGTGTAAATGTAAAAAGATGACACTCACATGGCCTTCTCTGCATTTCGAGCCTGGAATAAAAAAAAAAAAACACTGTTAAACCAGTCTTTATCTGTTTAACACATTGTGTTTGTCCTGATTTAAACAGCTTTGATCAGTCACAGACTCCATTTAATTTTAACTTTATCAATTCTCCTCTGTCAATATTTCAAAGTAAAAATAGAAAAAAATTAATGAGCATACATTGTGACTGTCAGCTAGCTAATATCTGTTCCAAAAATAATGGGCAAGTGTAGACATGTACTAAAACCATAGATTGTATAAATATTAGATTAGATTAGATTCAACTTTATTGTCATTACACAAGTACAGGTACAAGGCAACGAAATGCAGTTTAGGTCTAACCAGAAGTGCAATAAGCAGTAAGTACAGAATATACAAGGTCTATAATATGTACAATAACTATACAGATAAGTATTATGGACATAATTGACAGATTTTAAATACTATAAGCATGATATACAGGTAGGTGTACTATGAACATACTATACAGATGGATTATGTAAAAGTGTATGTACACTATCGGCAGAACTATGAACATCATTTACACTAATGCAATGGACAGTACAGTGCATAGAAAATATTACAGTGTGCAAATGGATGTAGTGGAAGTAATAACAAGTTTACTGTTTGCTTGTTGTAAATAATAAATAAATCAGTCAGACGCAGTGGTGATGTGGGGGAGGAGTCTGTGTGTGTGGTGGTGTCAGAGGGCAGAGTTCAGTAAGGAGACAGCTGTAGGGAAAAAGCTGTTCCTGAATCTTGTGGTCCTTGGAAATATGGATGATATCCGCCCATTGGTCCCCTATTCACCAGTATTGTCATTACGAGTGGGCAATAAAATGGCCGTTACATCCGGGCTTTTTCCATAGTAAATCAATAGTTTTTAGATAGCATAAACAAACATATTAATCAAAAATTAATATATTTAATTTACCAATAGAGGGGGGGTAATAATTTAAGGGGAGAATATAACTTAAAGGTACAGTGTGTGAGTATTACTCAAAGTGGTGTTATTCAGTGGAACCGACTGGACGTTGGTATAAAGGGTGAGGCCACATTATCAAATAGTATTTTTGACAAAAATACTCTATTGTAAGAACTAATTTTAAATAAAACAATATTAATAAAAAATAATTGAAATAATTAATGAAATCATTTGATTTGAAAATAAAAGATAATTAAAATAGGAAGGAGGATTGACATGTGCATTTGGAATTGTATTGTTTAACGCTCCTGCCTCACAGCAAGAAGGTCGTAAGTTCAAACCCCGGCCAACTTGAAAACCCTTGGACAACTCTGGGCTTTCTGTGAGGAGTCTATGCTCCCAGTATTACTGTGGGTTCTCTCCGGGTACTCCGGTTCCTCCCACTGCCCAAACACATGCGTAGGTTAACTGGCAACTCTGAGAGTCTAGTGAATGAATGTGAGAGAGTCTGTCACTGTCTGTGTCTAAACAGGGCTCTAGAGTTCATTTGTAAAAGTTAGCTGTTAGTCTTCTCCCCGTTTATTTGTAAAGGTTAGCTGTTAGCATTGTCCCCGTTCATTTGTAAAGGTTAGCTGTTAGCATTGTCCCCGTTCATTTGTAAAGGTTAGCTGTTAGCCTTGTCCCCGTTCATTTGTAAAAGTTAGCTCTTAGTCTTGTCCCCGTTCATTTGTAAAGGTTAGCTGTTAGCCTTGTCCCCGTTCATTTGTAAAGGTTAGCTGTTAGCCTTGTCCCCGTTCATTTGTAAAGGTTAGCTGTTAGCCTTGTCCCCGTTCATTTGTAAAGGTTAGCTGTTAGCCTTGTCCACGTTCATTTGTAAAGGTTAGCTGTTAGCCTTGTCCACGTTTATAGCTGATGGTTAGCCTCACCATCACGGCCTCGTTTCGGATCTCAGTCCTTGTCCTAGTTCAGGTTCTGGTTCTGCACTCAAAACAAGTTTCTTCTCCTGGACAATCCTCACGCACAGAAAAACGCACTGGAAACAACACATCGAGCACTTCCGGTATTAGCGCCGGGCTAAGGCTCCGTTTGTTTCTGAGGAGCGCCCTCTGGGAACTTTCTGAAACATTTTAGCTCTGTTTTAATGAACTTGTCCAATAAAACCCCAAAGTCGATTAAGTCCCGCTAAAACCATTTATTACTCCTTAAAAACCAAAAATAAAATGTGCTCATGTCCGACAAAAGCCAGGGACTAAAAAGGACAGGTTTCTATAGAACTGTGAATTTCAAACATTTTATTTATTATGTTAACCCAAATAAAAAAGAGCCAGACACCAGTTTACTCCTTAAACAAAACTTTATTGAGATTTTACATAGATTTGAGTCATTTAACCAAAACTAAACAAACACATAGCAGTTCATCCTGTTCCTTCTTTTTAACGGTTTCAACAGAAACTACACCGAGGGCAGTTATCGAATGATCTCTGATGGTATTCCTCAGGTTTACTATGTTTTCTTCACGTGTGCTGGTCTGTGGAGCCACAGGTTGACAGCTGCTGCAGACGGTCACTCAGCTCAGTCAGGGCTCGGGCCTCAGTGACCTCATCGGTGACCTCATCAGTGACCTCAGCAGCAGGGGGAGGGGCTGACCTGTGCTCTCTCTGTTCGATGAAGTCCCACAGACGAACAGTGTTCATGAACTGGAACAAAACAACCATAAAACAATACAAAATAAACACATACAAAACTTATATAAAACCGAAAAGCTGTTGTTTGAAACCACAACTATCATATTCAAAAATCCATAAAAATAATAAAACTTGACAAAACCTGTTTAAACTTGTTTAACTCCTGGTGAAAACTTGATAAAGTCAAACAAAACCATTCAAAACCAGTTGAAGTCAAAATTAAACCTGTCAACCTTGACTCTGGACTAAATCTGGACTCACCCGAACCTGTCCTTCTGGGCCCAGCTGCTTTCGGACCGGTGCAGGTTCTGCTCGACGTCCGTCAGGGAAACAGTGAAGATAGAGACATCTGTCTCCGAACGGACAGGTCCCTCTGCCCTCAGCGAAGAACTTACACCTCTTAGTACTGCAAAGACCGGGATTAGACCACGTAAAACCAGACATGGGTTAGACCAGAGAGAGACTAGGGTTAGACCACAGTTAGACCAGAGTGAGACCAGAGTGAGACCACAGTTAGACCAGAGTGAGACCAGAGTTAGACCAGAGTGAGACCAGAGTTAGACCAGAGTTAGACCAGAGTGAGACCAGAGTGAGACCAGAGTTAGACCAGAGTTAGACCAGAGTGAGACCAGAGTGAGACTAGAGTGAGACTAGAAATAGACCAGAGTGAGACCAGAGTTAGACCAGAGTTAGACCAGAGTGAGACCAGAGTGAGACCACAGTTAGACCAGAGTGAGACCAGAGTGAGACCAGAGTTAGACCAGAGTGAGACCAGAGTGAGACCAGAGTGAGACTAGAAATAGACCAGAGTGAGACCAGAGTTAGACCAGAGTGAGACCAGAGTGAGACCAGAGTGAGACCACAGTTAGACCAGAGTTAGACCAGAGTGAGACCAGAGTTAGACCAGAGTGAGACCAGAGTTAGACCAGAGTGAGACTAGAAATAGACCAGAGTGAGACCAGAGTGAGACTAGAAAAAGACCAGAGTGAGACCAGAGTTAGACCAGAGTGAGACTAGAGTGAGACTAGAAATAGACCAGAGTGAGACCAGAGTTAGACCAGAGTGAGACCAGAGTGAGACCAGAGTGAGACCAGAGTGAGACCAGAGTGAGACCACAGTTAGACCAGAGTTAGACCAGAGTGAGACCAGAGTTAGACCAGAGTTAGACCAGAGTGAGACCAGAGTGAGACTAGAGTGAGACTAGAAATAGATCAGAGTGAGACCAGATATAGACCAGAGTGAGACCAGAGTGAGACCAGAGTTAGACCAGAGTGAGACCAGAGTGAGACCAGAGTGAGACTAGAGTGAGACTAGAAATAGACCAGAGTGAGACCAGAGTTAGACCAGAGTGAGACCAGAATGAGACCAGAGTTAGACCAGAGTGAGACCAGAGTGAGACTAGAGTGAGACTAGAAATAGACCAGAGTGAGACCAGAGTTAGACCAGAGTGAGACCAGAGTGAGACCACAGTTAGACCAGAGTTAGACCAGAGTAAGACCAGAGTTAGACCAGAGTGAGACTAGAAATAGACCAGAGTGAGACCAGAGTTAGACCAGAGTGAGACCAGAGTGAGACCAGAGTGAGACCAGAGTTAGACCAGAGTTAGACCAGAGTTAGACCAGAGTGAGACCAGAGTGAGACTAGAGTAAGACTAGAAATAGACCAGAGTGAGACCAGAGTTAGACCAGAGTTAGACCAGAGTGAGACCAGAGTTAGACCAGAGTTAGACCAGCGTTAGACCACAGTTAGACCAGAGTTAGACCAGAGTGAGACCACAGTTAGACCAGAGTTAGACCAGAGTTAGACCAGAGTGAGACCAGAGTGAGACCACAGTTAGACCAGAGTTAGACCAGAGTGAGACCACAGTTAGACCAGAGTGAGACCAGAGTTAGACCAGAGTGAGACCAGAGTGAGACCACAGTTAGACCAGAGTTAGACCAGAGTTAGACCAGAGTGAGACCAGAGTTAGACCAGAGTGAGACCAGAGTTAAAGCAGAGTGAGACCAGAGTTAGACCAGAGTTAGACCAGAGTTAGACCAGAGTGAGACCAGAGTTAGACCAGAGTGAGACCAGAGTGAGACCAGAGTTAGACCAGAGTGAGACCACAGTTAGACCACAGTTAGACCAGAGTTAGACCACAGTGAGACCAGAGTTAGACCAGAGTTAGACCAGAGTTAGACCAGAGTTAGACCAGAGAGAGACCAGAGAGAGACCAGAGTGAGACCAGAGTTAGACCAGAGTGAGACCACAGTTAGACCACAGTTAGACCAGAGTTAGACCACAGTGAGACCACAGTTAGACCAGAGTTAGACCAGAGTGAGACCACAGTTAGACCACAGTTAGACCAGAGTTAGACCACAGTGAGACCACAGTTAGACCAGAGTTAGACCAGAGTTAGACCAGAGTTAGACCAGAGTTAGACCAGAGTTAGACCAGAGTGAGACCAGAGTTAGACCAGAGTTAGACCAGAGTTAGACCAGAGAGAGACCACAGTGAGACCAGAGTTAGACCAGAGAGAGACCACAGTTAGACCAGAGTTAGACCAGGGTTAGACCAGAGTTAGACCAGAGTGACACCAGAGTGAGACCAGAGTGAGACCAGAGTTAGACCACAGTTAGACCAGAGTTAGACCAGAGTTAGACAAGAGTTAGACCAGAGTTAGACCAGAGTTAGACCAGAGTGAAACCAGAGTTAGACCACAGTGAGACCACAGTTAGACCAGAGTTAGACCAGAGTTAGACCAGAGTGAGACCAGAGTTAGACCAGAGTTAGACCGGAGTTAGACCGAGACCAGAGTTAGACCAAAGTTAGACCAGAGTTAGACCAGAGTTAGACCAGAGTTAGACCAGAGTTAGACCAGAGTTAGACCGAGACCAGAGTTAGAACAAAGTTAGACCAGAGTGAGACCAGAGTTAGACCAGAGAGATACCAGAGTTAGACCAGAGTGAGACCAGAGTTAGACCAGAGTTAGATCAGAGTTAGACCAGAGAGATACCAGAGTTAGACCAGAGTGAGACCAGAGTTAGACCAGAGTTAGACCGAGACCAGAGTTAGACCAAAGTTAGACCAGAGTGAGACCAGAGTTAGACCAGAGAGAGACCAGAGTGAGACCAGGGTTAGACCAGAGAGATACCAGAGTTAGACCAGAGTGAGACCAGAGTTAGACCACAGTTAGACCAGAGTTAGATCATAGTTAGACCAGAGTTAGACCACAGTTAGACCAGAGTTAGAACAGAGTGAGACCAGAGTTAGACCAGAGTTAGACCAGAGTGAGACCAGAGTTAGACCAGAGTGAGACCACAGTTAGACCACAGTTAGACCAGAGTTAGACCACAGTGAGACCACAGTTAGACCAGAGTTAGACCAGAGTTAGACCAGAGTTAGACCAGAGAGAGACCACAGTGAGACCAGAGTTAGAACAGAGTGAGACCAGAGTGAGACCAGAGTTAGACAAGAGTTAGACCAGGGTTAGACCAGAGTTAGACCAGAGTTAGACCAGAGTGAGACCACAGTTAGACCAGAGTTAGACCAGAGTTAGACCAGAGAGAGACCACAGTGAGACCAGAGTTAGACCAGAGAGAGACCACAGTTAGACCAGAGTTAGACCAGAGTTAGACCAGAGTGAGACCAGAGTGAGACCAGAGTTAGACCAGAGTTAGACCAGAGTTAGACAAGAGTTAGACCAGAGTTAGACCAGAGTTAGACCAGAGAGAGACCACAGTGAGACCAGAGTTAGACCAGAGTGAGACCAGAGTGAGACCAGAGTTAGACCACAGTGAGACCACAGTTAGACCAGAGTTAGACCAGAGTTAGACCAGAGTTAGACCAGAGAGAGACCACAGTGAGACCAGAGTGAGACCAGAGTTAGACAAGAGTGAGACCAGAGTTAGACCAGAGAGAGACCAGAGTGAGACCAGAGTGAGACCAGAGTTAGACCAGAGAGAGACCAGAGTGAGACCAGAGTTAGACCAGAGTGAGACCGGAGTTAGACCGGAGTTAGACCGGAGTTAGACCGGAGTTAGACCAGAGTTAGACCAGAGGGAGACCAGAGTTAGACCGGAGTTAGACCGAGACCAGAGTTAGACCAAAGTTAGACCAGAGTTAGACCAGAGTTAGACCAGAGTTAGACCGAGACCAGAGTTAGAACAAAGTTAGACCAGAGTGAGACCAGAGTTAGACCAGAGAGATACCAGAGTTAGACCAGAGTGAGACCAGAGTTAGACCAGAGTTAGATCAGAGAGAGACCAGAGTTAGACCAGAGTTAGACCAGAGAGAGACCAGAGTTAGACCAGAGTTAGACCAGAGTTAGACCAGAGTTAGACCACAGTTAGACCAGAGTTAGACCAGAGTTAGACCAGAGAGAGACCAGAGTGAGACCAGGGTTAGACCAGAGAGATACCAGAGTCAGACCAGAGTGAGACCAGAGTTAGACCACAGTTAGACCAGAGTTAGATCATAGTTAGACCACAGTTAGACCAGAGTTAGACCAGAGAGAGACCAGAGTGAGACCAGGGTTAGACCAGAGTGAGAACAGAGTGAGACCAGAGTGAGAACAGAGTGAGACCACAGTGAGACCAGAATTAGACCAGAGTGAGACCAGGGTTAGACCAGAGTGAGACAAGAGTGAGACAAGAGTGAGACCAGAGTGAGACCAGAGTGAGACCAGAGTGAGAACAGAGTGAGAACAGAGTGAGACCAGAGTTAGACCAGAATTAGACCAGAGTGAGACCACAGTTAGACCAGAGTGAGACCAGAATGAGAACAGAGTGAGACCAGAGTGAGACCAGAATGAGAACAGAGTGAGACCAGAATTAGACCAGAGTGAGACCAGAGTGAGACAAGAGTGAGACCAGAGTGAGAACAGAGTGAGAACAGAGTTAGACCAGAATTAGACCAGAGTGAGACCACAGTTAGACCCGAGTGAGACCAGAATGAGAACAGAGTGAGACCACAGTTAGACCAGAGTGAGACCAGAGAGAGACCAGAGTGAGAACAGAGTGAGACCAGAGTGAGAACAGAGTGAGACCACAGTGAGACCAGAGAGAGACCAGAGAGAGACCAGAGTGAGACCAGAGAGAGGCCAGAGAGAGGCCAGAGTGAGGCCAGAGAGAGACCAGAGTGAGACCAGAGTGAGACCAGAGAGAGACCAGAGAGAGACCAGAGAGAGACCAGAGTTAGACGAGAGAGACCAGAGTGAGACCAGAGAGACCAACACACATCTACAGTGTTCTACTACACATCTATGTGTACATCTATGGGCGGCAGTAGCTCAGTGGGTAGAGCGGTCGTCTTTCAACCGGAAGGTAGGCGGTTCGATTCCCGCTCTCCCCACAGTTCATACTGTCGTTGTGTCCTTGGGCAAGACACTTAACCCAGCTTGCCTCCAGTGACTGTAACACTGGTAATGTAATGTAAGTCGCTTTGGATAAAAGCGTCTGCTAAATGAATAAATGTAAAAAAATGTAAATCTACAGTCTGTTCTACTGCACATCTAAAGTGTTCTACTGCACATCTACAGTGACCTACTACACATCTACAGTGTCCTACTGCACATCTACAGTGTTCTACTGCACATCTACAGTGTCCTACCGCACATCTACAGTGTTCTACCGCACATCTACAGTGTTCTACTGCACATCTACAGTCTGTTCTACTGCACATCTACAGTCTGTTCTTCTTCACATCTACAGTGTTCTACTGCACATCTACAGTCTGTTCTACTGCACATCTACAGTTTTCTACTGCACATCTACAGTCTGTTCTACTGCACATCTACAGTGTTCTACTGCACATCTACAGTGTTCTACCGCACATCTACAGTGTTCTACTGCACATTTACAGTCTGTTCTACTGCACATCTACAGTCTGTTCTACCGCACATCTACAGTGTTCTACCGCACATCTACAGTCTGTTCTACTGCACATCTACAGTTTTTTACTGCACATCTACAGTTTGTTCTACTGCACATCTACAGTGTTCTACCGCACATCTACAGTCTGTTCTACTGCACATCTACAGTGTTCTACTGCACATCTACAGTTTTTTACTGCACATCTACAGTTTTTTACTGCACATTTACAGTCTGTTCTACTGCACATCTACAGTCTGTTCTTCTTCACATCTACAGTGTTCTTCCGCACATCTACAGTGTTCTACCGCACATCTACAGTCTGTTCTACTGCACATCTACAGTGTTCTACTGCACATCTACAGTTTTTTACTGCACATTTACAGTGTTCTACTGCACATTTACAGTCTGTTCTACTGCACATCTACAGTGTTCTACCGCACATCTACAGTGTTCTACTGCACATTTACAGTCTGTTCTACTGCACATCTACAGTCTGTTCTTCTTCACATCTACAGTGTTCTTCCGCACATCTACAGTGTTCTACCGCACATCTACAGTCTGTTCTACTGCACATCTACAGTGTTCTTCTTCACATCTACAGTGTTCTACCGCACATCTACAGTGTTCTACCGCACATCTACAGTCTGTTCTACCGCACATCTACAGTCTGTTCTACCGCACATCAACAGTGTTCTACTACACATCAACAGTGTTCTACTACACATCAACAGTGTTCTACTACACATCAACAGTGTTCTACTGCACATCTACAGTGTTCTACCGCACATCTACAGTGTTCTACTGCACATTTACAGTCTGTTCTACTGCACATCTACAGTCTGTTCTACTGCACATCTACAGTGTTCTACTGCACATCTACAGTCTGTTCTACTTCACATCTACAGTGTTCTACTGCACATCTACAGTCTGTTCTTCTTCACATCTACAGTGTTCTACCGCACATCTACAGTCTGTTCTTCTTCACATCTACAGTCTGTTCTACCGCACATCAACAGTGTTCTACTACACATCAACAGTGTTCTACTACACATCAACAGTGTTCTACTACACATCAACAGTGTTCTACTACACATCTACAGTGTTCTACCGCACATCTACAGTGTTCTACTGCACATTTACAGTCTGTTCTACTGCACATCTACAGTCTGTTCTACTGCACATCTACAGTGTTCTACTGCACATCTACAGTCTGTTCTTCTTCACATCTACAGTGTTCTACCGCACATCTACAGTCTGTTCTACTGCACATCTACAGTCTGTTCTACTGCACATCTACAGTGTTCTACTGCACATCAACAGTGTTCTACTACACATCTACAGTGTTCTACTGCACATCTACAGTTTTTACTGCACATCTACAGTTTGTTCTACTGCACATCTACAGTGTTCTACTGCACATTTACAGTCTGTTCTTCTTCACATCAACAGTGTTCTACTGCACATCAACAGTGTTCTACTACACATCTACAGTTTTTTACTGCACATCTACAGTTTGTTCTACTGCACATCTACAGTGTTCTACCGCACATCTACAGTGTTCTACTGCACATTTACAGACTGTTCTACTTCACATCTACAGTGTTCTACTGCACATCAACAGTGTTCTACTACACATCTACAGTGTTCTACTGCACATCTACAGTGTCCTACTGCACATCTACAGTGACCTACTACACATCTACAGTGTCCTACTGCACATCTACAGTGTTCTACTGCACATCTACAGTGTTCTACTGCACATCTACAGTGTTCTACTGCACATCAACAGTGTCCTACCGCACATCTACAGTGTTCTACTGCACATCAACAGTGTTCTACTACACATCTACAGTGTTCTACTGCACATCTACAGTGTCCTACTGCACATCTACAGTGTTCTACCGCACATCTACAGTGTTCTACTGCACATCTACAGTCTGTTCTACTGCACATCTACAGTCTGTTCTACTGCACATCTACAGTCTGTTCTACTGCACATCTACAGTCTGTTCTACTGTACATCTACAGTCTGTTCTACTGCACATCTACAGTCTGTTCTACTGCACATCTACAGTCTGTTCTACTGCACATCTACAGTCTGTTCTACTGCACATCTACAGTGTTCTACTGCACATCTACAGTGTTCTACTGCACATCTACAGTCTGTTCTACTGCACATCTACAGTCTGTTCTACTGCACATCTACAGTGTTCTACTGCACATCTACAGTGTTCTACTGCACATCTACAGTCTGTTCTACTGCACATCTACAGTGTTCTACTGTACATCTACAGTCTGTTCTACTGCACATCTACAGTCTGTTCTACTGCACACCTACAGTCTGTTCTACTGCACATTTACAGTCTGTTCTACTGCACATTTACAGTCTGTTCTACTGCACATCTACAGTCTGTTCTACTGCACATCTACAGTCTGTTCTACTGCACATCTACAGTCTGTTCTACTGACATCTACAGTGTTCTACTGCACATCTACAGTCTGTTCTACTGACATCTACAGTCTGTTCTACTGCACATCTACAGTCTGTTCTACAGTGCAGTATATTTTTTGTGCATAAGCAAGCTTTATAAATGAGGCCCCTGGTCTTGGTTTGTACCTGACAGCAGACTTGAACAGCGCCACCAGCTGGTCTTTCTGGTCTCGGTCCTGGACCCAGTGGACTGAGGGAATCACCAGCTCTGAGGGCACTCTGCACTCGGGACATGCTCTGGAACAAACCATTAACTCATCAATAACTATAAACCCAGGCTCTGATGTATTTACAAGGAAACAAGAACAAAAACACCATAAACAAAGTCCAACTAAACCCTTTTAAAACCAAACTGAAACTACATATAACTCATTTAAGTCCAACTACAACCATGTAAAATCTGACTGACTGATTACCTCACCAGTGTTGTGCCTGAACACATTCATTGAACGATAGTTCATGAACTCGTTCATATTTTGGGTGAACGTGAACTGAACGTGCTGTATTACGGCCTGATGAACGTTACTGTGAACTCGTTCAGTCTGGTGTCTGTGAACGGCACGCTCTCTCAGGTTAACTTCGTTCAATAGGGTGCCAGATTTCTATAGAGCCTTCCAGGCGAAAACCGGGCTAAAACACACCGCAAACGGGTCTTAATATGTAGCGGAAAAACACCAAACCTGGCAACACCAGCCACCTGTGTCGCACCGCCGTCCGCCGCATGCGTGACGCGTCATCAAAAAAAATAGATAAAAAAAAGCATGGAGGCGACAGCAGCATGTAGTAAGGCGTATGATCATTTAAATTCATTCATGTAACTTGTTTGTTGAACCTGCCTGGTCTATTTTTCCAGGATTCCAATATTCTGTTTTAGCATGTGGACAATGGAAAATTATTAAAATTTAAAAACGTTTTCACCTTAATGATTACTGTCCTGTTTTTCTTTGAATAATTCCTCATTAAAAAGACCATTCAAGCAGCACGTTTGTCCTCATGTTCTTGAGAATGTACTGTAGGGTTGAAAGCTGCAGCTGCTACTAGTGTGGAGTGAATGGACAGCAACAAAGCATTAAAGCAACAATGTCCCCTCAATGCTAATGTAAACCCTGGTTGGATAAGGATTAAAAATTGGATATGAAAATGAAATCTGACGCATAGCTTCATTGTTAAAACTGATAAAATAATTGCTGTCTGTGATTCTACTGTATATGGGCTGTGGCAATAATTTTGAAAAATAATAGCTCGCAGCAACATATGGAAAAAAAGAACTATGAACTAGTTCATTTTTGGAACTGTGAACTTAGTTCAAAATTTTGAAGTTTGAACTGAACTGAACTAGTTCATTTTAAAATTTGTGAACTGAACTTTGAACTAGTTCTTGTAGAAAGTGAACTTTCCCAACACTGCTCCTCACTCCACACACTTCAGCCAGAACCCGGTCAGGCATATTGCACCGTCTGTTCTACTCCAGGACTAAACTTAAGACCATGGGTGACAGGGCCTTCGCAGCTGCTGCTCACCGGCTGGAACGCCCTTCCAGACTATCTCTGGGCTCCACAGACATTTTTAAAAAAAAAAGACTAAGAACCTTTCTTAGCACTTTTTGTAAAGTGCAATAAAAATAAATGTATTATTATTATTATTATTTGTATTAATAATAATAATAATAGTGATAATAATAATAATAATTCATTATTATTATTATTATTATTATAATAATTATTATTATTATTTCTGACAAAAAATCCCTTTAAAGTCCAAACAGAACCAGTCTGAAGTTCATAAATGTTGGTCTGTGACATAGGGACATCATGAGGTCACACACTGGGTCAGGTCTAGTGTGTGACATCGTGACATCATAACGTACTTGATGACCTCGTTGGAGAAGGGGGCGTGTCTCCACCTCCTGATGCAGCCGAGGCAGAAGCAGTGGTCACATGACGACAGGATCCCAAACCTGCGTTCTGATTGGCTGAGCTTCTGCACCACCACCTCCATACAGATGGAGCACACCTAAAGGCCAATCACAGTAGAGCACAGGTGAGAGCCAATCAACCAGTAACACTCAGGTGAGGCTCTGGTAAGTCCAGGTTCTAACCTTGTCCTGACTGAGCTGAGCAGCAAAGGCCTTCTCCATCTCTGCCTCGAAATCTGCCAAGCACAGCTGTAAAACAGAACATTAATTAAAGCCGCAAGCGGCGATAAAGGCCCTCGCCTCCCTTGAGACCGCGGGGACACATGCACTCGGAGGATCGCATGTCCTGCTTTAAAGCGTAAACTTCACGGTAATGTCAAATAATCGGGCCTGTGCTACTGCTGGGGCCTGCTACACCACCTTGTAATTTAGAGTTAAAGGTCTCCACAATCCCTGGTTTTCCTGGGAGCTGTCTGAACCTTTGAAAATAATAGATTATGCTTGGGCTAAGGCGAGAAAAACAAAGTACTGGCTGGAGATTTGAGATGACTCAGGAATCGCTGCACCCCCCTGTTTAAAAAGGCAAAATGTAAATATAACTTGTCTAAAAGTACAAGGTTACAAGTTCCAAAGGATTCTGAGGAGTTTTCTAAGACTCTAGCCGTGGCTCTGGAGGGGCCTCCTCTAAAGGAAGAATCCTGGCAATTGGGAAATGGCATTTATTTCCTAAAGAAATGGCTGCCTCTTCACAGACTCATTACGACCACAGCCACAAATCTATCAAAAACAAATTGATAACTTTTTTTTTGCACACGTGTCTAGATGATACTCACCAAATTTGGAGCTGTTTAGATGAAAAGTCTTTAGACACAAGGGGTGCAATTTAGGTGGTCACGCATTCCACCCAACATAGTAGATTTCCTGTTGAGTTTACGGTATGGCTGTAATAAACTTTTCTGTTTGCCCTGAGGTGTCCTATGGATGTAAAAAATTACTTTCATTTTCCATAGGCACAATGTATTTTGACTTTTCTAGGGGTCGCCACTGAGTCATTTTTCATATTTTTTTTCCGGGGACTTCAAATACATAAATTTTTGCCGGGCTTGAAGTCTGGGACCAATAAAAATGACTTTTAGTTGTTGGTTTACTGGGTCAAATTTAGGATCATTTTGCAGAAAAAATAAATAATCCGAGCAAAAACAATAGGCCCTCCCGGTCATCACCGGCTCGGGCCTAATAAAATAAGAGAAGATTAAAGCAAAGGCATCTGGACTTAGTTTTATAATAATTACTGGTTGCTCCTAATCCTCTTCTGGTCATGGCAGTCCTGATCATGTCATGTCCTTCATGCTCATCCAAACATGAACACAGTCTAGACTAGGGCTAAATGATATATTGTTATCGTATCTATATCTAGATATGAACTTTATACATATTACTATCGAAAAAAGCAATGATATAGATTTCCCCTCTCCGCGCTCGCCCTGAATACAACTCTGGCAGTCACAACAAACATCAGTTTTACGAGTGCCCTTGAATGCACCGCTAAAGCCAGCGCGCACACACCAGGGACGTGGGAACTATATTGTGAGAGGGGGGGCGGCGTTTCCATGGTGACGCGTCATTGCTTGTCACGTGACACACCGCAGCAGCAACAGCGCTGAATGAACGATGATCTGCTTTTATGTCATTTTTCCTTTTTTATTCAGAATATTCACAAATGTGTTGATGGAATGAAATATGTGATATTCCGATTGTCAAATACATGCAAGTGGAAGTATATTGTTGTTTAAACACCTTTTATAACAATCGCGTTAGCCGTGTTAGTTTGTGCCGTAGACGCAGTTCAGAGAATCGGATCTGTTGGATTTACAACCTCTTTGTTTACAACACGTGAATTCATCCACTTCTCCTGAAATACTTAAAAGTAAGAGGCTGGTGACCTGGGAATAGAATAGAGTAAACATTGAAGTTACTTACACAATGTGTATCTGATATGAATAAAACGTGTCGAATTATAATGGAAAGGATTATTATTACCTCTTCCATAGACATCAGTGTGTATTTTACAAACTCTAAATGTATTGTTTTTTTTAGTACTTATGTGAATTTATATGTTTGAAACCAAAAATAAACAGTATGTGGTTGAAAACACTGAAAAGTTGTGATATATACGACAGCTCTGAGCGCGCCTGTCTTAGTTGATCATGTGATGCACTTGGCTCCAGGGACCATGAAATGCTTGGTTTTCACCGAAAACGTAGTCATATCGTATTGTATCGATATCGAAATATCTATTTTTCAACTGTCCTGGACACATTCCTGCACGGCCTGTCCGTCCTGGGAGTGGATCCCTCCTTCTGTGGTTCTCCCTGAGGTTTCTCTTTTTTCCCGGCTGTTTTTTTTTTTTAAGTTTTTCCTCTGACCCTGATGGAGGGTCTAAGGACAGGGGATGTTGTCTAGTGCAGTCTGTTAAGCCCTTTGAGGCGACTGTGATATTGGGCTATACAAAAATAAATGTCTTGTCTTGTCTGTAGCAGGCTCAAGCAGAAGCACAGACCTGTTGAGGATTAGATGGCCAAAACAGTAGCACAGGCTCAGAGTGGTGTGTCAGGCCCAAGCCAGTAATACAGGGCCCAGCAAGAGAAAAAGTCTACAAAGAACAGGGTATAGAGAAGCAACTTGGCAGCAGAACTGTGTAAGTGTATGTGATTCACATTAGAAATGTTTGGTGAGATAAAATGTGCACGATAACATATTATTAAGCGAAAATACATACATTACATTAATTCTTTCCCCTCCAGTACCGAAAGCAGAACCGATAGCGTCAGATCTTATTGATACTACGGTCATAATTTAGCCCCGGGGCCAGTTTAATACCGGGTTTCGGTACCCATCCCTAGACGTGAGTGACAGACTGAAGGGATAAGAACAGAGAGACACACAGTCCGAGGAGCTGACTGACATCTCAGCACGGACTGTGGACAAACAGAAAAGAGTAAACAACACCGAGAGTTAACGGATATGAAGGGGTTACATCCAGAGAAGAGTTACATCTAGAAACAGACCGGTGAGCTGCTACATGGTATTACGAGCCTGACCATGGATAGGAAACATCAAGGTTACTCCACAAAATGGACACAAGTTACCAAAAATCTAAATATATAAATTACACATTTCTGTCTGCTGTACCTCTACCCATCCACATCTGTCCTATGATCCACATGAAATGAATTTCCCTTCAGGGATCAATAAAGTTCTTCTAATCTAATCTAAATAATGAAATAAATAATAGTGATATGACTTTTCTGGAGAAGCACTATTTAGTCTGATTAAACCAAACCTTTCAATGCAACAGTACATTACTCTGTGGGATTTTGATTATCTTTGATTTTAAACATATCACACTATAGTCATTTGTTGTCTTTGATTTGACATGTGTTACATTTAATCATTTAAACTGATTACATATACTGGATGCCTTGTTTGTGGATTGCACCGCCTTGGGCAGAGGGGTGAACAGGAGAATTTTCCCCAGCGTTAGGTCCATTTACCGATTGGTCAAATGTTCTTAGGCTAGGTCAGCTGCCCTGCTGGGTTTTCGTTCCTGCCAAAGAACACAATTCACACTCAAGCTAATATTTTGTTTTATGCTAATGTTTTATCAGCATAAAGTGGGGGAAATTTACTATGGTTAATAATTATTGAGTGCTCCTAGTTCTATTCAGGTCATGTCATGTCCTTCATGCTAATCCAAACATAAACATAGACATAACTAGACGCAGACACTTGCCAGGGACTAAATTCTGCACCTGAGACCTTGTGCTGGGGAGCGTGTGAAAGATACGCCTCCTACAGCCTTTACTGCATAAAAGAAAATCTCATGTATTGTTTACTTTTTCAAGCAAACGTGTCACAATGGTACAGGAAGTACCATTGTGACACGTTTGCACTTTGCTTCTTCTTGCAAGAATTAAACCTGACCATTCCTTTTTAAATTGTATGCCGTCTCCGTGGTCTCCCTGAACAAAGAATTCTTATAAACACTTAGTGTTCAAGGTAAAGACGTTTTGTCTCTTAGGGTTAGGGTCGCGGGTGACTGGAGCCTATCCCAGCAGCTCTGGGCCTGAGGCGGGGTACACCTGGACAATGGCCAGTTAGTCGCATTCATTCACGAGAGACACAGTTGGCAGTAAACCTACACATGCATGTGTTTGGGCGGTGGGAGGAAACGGAGTACCCGGAGAGAACCCATAGTAACACGAGGAGGACGTGTAGACTCCTCACAGAAAAGACAGAGTTGGCCGAGGATGTTAGTGTTGGCCCGGGGTTTGAACTCATGACCTTCTTGCTGTGAGGCATACTATACTCTTTAAATAAAAATAAAAGAATATTATAGTTGATAAAAGTTTGTGTAAAGACCTTCTCGTGCTCCCGTCGCTGCTCGGCGTCCTCAGGATGTAACAAGTACAGACCACACACCTCACACAGGTCGCCGTGGAGATATTCACAGCGGTCGCCATAGTGACACTGACCCATCACCAAATATGGGCACAGCTGGGCGGAGCTAGGGGCAGCTGCAGGACAGAAGAAACAATAAGAAAACAGCTCTAAACCAGGGACGTGTCTGAAGCTGGAACAGGAAGTAACCCTGGGTTTTCAGTTTCAGAAGCTGGAAACCTATGCTGAATGGTAAGGACGTACACTCACCAGCCACTTTATTAGAAACACCTCGCTAGTACATTGGAGCCCCTTTTGCCTCAGAAATGCCTTAATTCTTTGTGGCATAGATTCAACAAGGTGTTGAAAACAGTCCTCAGAAGTTGATCTTCCATGAGCTGACTTTCCCATTCCACCACATCCTAAAGGTAGATTGAGATCTGGTGACTGTGGAGGCCATTTGAGCAGGGAAGTAACGATTGACTCACGATTCGACTCAATTGACGATCCTGATCTCACAATTCAATTTTGTCACGATTTTCTTCTATAAAATAAGTTTAGGCAAATTAGAAGTGAACGAGTGCCCTTTTATTATTTCACAAATCAGGGCTCCAGACTAACTTTTTTCATCACCGTCCTAGTAACATCCCGAAAGCTAGTTCAAACAGTCCCCAATTAAATGTCAAATGTTCCCATATTTATTTAGAAAATAGGCTACCATTTGTCCATTTTATAAGTTTATAAATAAACCTAAATAAAATCAAATTCTACATGCATTTACATAAGGCTAGGTACTTTGAATAAGTGGATATTAAACTAATATTAATATTAAAATAAATTTTATTAAGTAACTTAAAATCCCCAATAAACCTGCCTCTGATGGATTTAGATCTGGTTAAGAACTTTGTGTTCAATAATTAGATCTTATTAACTTTAGCTGAGACCTAAAACCTCTTTAGATCAAACCCAATAATAAACACTGGTCTCATGTTTTTCCCTTAAAACAGTAGAACCTTCTTAAAACAACTCTCATTTGTTTAACTCTTACCTTTTATGCATTTTCACCTGTTATTTATAAATAATAGCAATAATGTATTAACAGTAATAATTAATGTAAGGACCAGAAGTACTTCACAAAAGGATTTGAAGTTGGACAGCCCTGGTCTTTACTGTCAGTGTCTGCAGCAGAGACTCACAGAAGGCAGGACGTGATCCAGAACATTATTACATCTCTCTGACCACGGCTTGTGTTTAAGACGGGTCTGACTCTGTTATGAACTAACTTCTGGCTCAGAGATGGTTCAGACTCAGCAGCCTCTGTTTAAAATTTAGCCTCTTTGTTAACACAAATTACTGCTCACATTCTCTCTGTTCTCCACCAGTGACGGGACATTTACAGTACTTTTTGTCCATTTTAAAGAAAGTAAAGCTCAGCTTCAGACAGATATGTTTTTGTTGCGTGCTTGTTAAGTCCGTATGAAGCCAACTCGGCCCGGACCGGTCTGTGCAGCAGGAGAGACACACAGTGAGCGCCTTTTGCCAAAGTGGATTTATTTATGCTGCCACACCTCTGATTTGAACGAGGAGGAGACTTCCTCAATATCCACATCCACACTCTCGTGGTCATGCTAGAAACTGTTTGCAACAACTTGTTATAAGTGTGTCTGCAGTAAACAGAGCGGCCCTTGTTCAAAACATTCAATTCAATTGAATTAACATCTCAACCGACTGGAAACGTCATATACGAATAGATTTTCCACTGGCTCACGGTTAATTGTTACATCCCTACAGTTGAGTAAAGTGAACTCATTGTCATGTTCTTGGGGGCGCAATGGCTCAGTGGTAGAGCGGTCATCCTACAACCAAAGGGTTGGTGGTTCGATTCCCGCTTTCCCCACAGTTCATACTGTTGTTGTGTCCTTGGGCAAGACACTTAACTTACCTTGCCTCCAGTGTCTGTGGCACTGTGATTGGTGATGGTTGGAGAGTCCGCCTCAGCCCCAGGGCAGCTGTGGCTACAGATGTAGCTTACATATGTAAAGCATCTTTGTGTCCCCGTAATAATAATAATAATAATTAAAGCCGCAAGCGGCGATAAAGGCCCTCGCCTCCCTTGAGACCGCGGGGATACATGTACTCGGAGGATTGCATTTCGTGTTTTAAAGCGTAAACTTCATGGTAATGTCAAATAACCGGGCCTGTGCTACTGCTTGGGCCTGCTACACCACCTTGTAATTTAGAGTTAAAGGTCTCCACAATCTCTGGTTTTCCTGGGAGCTGTCTGAACCTTTGAAAATAATAGATTATGCTTGGGCTAAGGCGAGAAAAACAAAGTGCTGGCTGGAGATTTGAGATGACTCAGGAATCGCTGCACCCCCCTGTTTAAAAAGGCAAAATGTAAATATAACTTGTCTAAAAGTACAAGGTTACAAGTTCCAAAGGATTCTGAGGAGTTTTCTAAGACTCTAGCCTTGGCTCTGGAGGGGCCTCCTCTAAAGGAAGGATCCTGGCAATTGGGAAATTGCATTTATTTCCCAAAGAAATGGCTGCCTCTTCACAGAGTCATTACGACCACAGCCACAAATGTATCAAAAAACAAATTGATAACTTTTCTGGCACATGTGTCTAGATGATACTCGCTAAATTTGGAGCTGTTTAGATGAAAAGCCTTTAGCACAAGGGGTGAGATTTAGGTGGTCACGCATTCCATCCAACATAGTAGATTTCCTGTTGAGTTTACGGTATGGCTGTAATAAACTTTTCTGTTTGCCCTGAAGTGTCCTATGGATGTACCAAGTTTCATTTTTCTACGTTGGAAAAAAGTTACTTTCACTTTCCATAGGCTCAATGTATTTCGACTTTTGTAGGGGTCGCCACTGAGTCATTTTTTGTATTTTTTTTTCGGGGACTTTAAATACATTAATTTTTCGCCGAGCTTGAAGTCTGGGACCAATTAAAATGACTTTTAGTTGCACGTTTACTGGGTCAAATTGAGGATCATTTTGCAGAAAAATTAAAATAAAAAAAAATATACCAAATTATAATAAAAAAAAATATAACTCGAGCAAAAAAGTCTAGAAAAACGCTTGTCTATTTTACATACATATGTTTAGCTCATTTTGCCCAAGTTTGGTGTCTGTGGAATGAAGCAGCTATTTTCTGTGTTCTTTTAAAAAAGAGGTGTATTTTAAGTCGGTTCACATTTTCAATTTAAAATGGCCGCCTTCCCGTGTGTGATAGGGTGTGGTCCCCATTGGCTTTTTTGTTCATAAGCCCATGGTGGATGTGTGTACCAAGTTTCATTCGCCTACAACAATCTAAAAATCTTTCTTCCCATTGACTTTTTCCACATATTTGGGATGTTGCTATGGCAACACATTTATAGATAGGGGGTGGTTGTCATTGGCTTTTATGCTCGTCATGACATAAGAGATGTGTGTACCAAATTTTATGTCTCTATGACAAACTAAATTCTTGGGTCCCATTATAAGTTTGTAGGGGGCGCTGGAGAGCCATTTCTAAAGATAACCCTTTTATTTACATATCTTTGTGTTCAGGTCATGAATGTGCACAAACGCCTTTTTGGGTCCAACTCGATCCGAGAAGGCGTTTGAGAGTTAAAAGACATTTTATTTTCACAAAATGGCCACCACAGGCTTGCCACACCCACACCGATAAGATATCAAAAAACAAAGTCACAGCTTTGGTTGGCACACGTGTCTAGATGATACTCACCAAATTTGGGGCCATTTAGATTAAAACACAATGATTTGCATCTTTTTGCGCACAAGGGGTGCGATTTTAGTGGTCACGCTTTTCACCCCACATGGCGGACTTCCTGTTGAGTTTAGGGTGTGGCTGTCATAGACTTTTCTGTTTGCCCTGAGGTGTCCTATGGATGTACCAAGTTTCATTTTTCTACGTTGGAAAAAGTTACTTTCACTTTCCATAGGCCCAATGTATTTTGACTTTTCTAGGGTCGCCACTGAGTCATTTTTCATATTTTTTCGGGACTTCAAATACAAAATATTTTTGCCGGCTTGAAGTCTGGGACCAATAAAAATGACTTTTAGTTGCACGCTTTACTGGGTCAAATTGAGGATCATTTTGCAGAAAAATTATAATAAAAAAATATACCAAATTATAATAAAAAAATATAACTCGAGCAAAAAGTCTAGAAAAACACTTGTCTATTTTACATACATGTGTTTAGCTCATTTTGCCCAAGTTTGGTGTCTGTGGAATGAAGCAGCTATTTTCTGTGTTCTTTAAAAGAGGTGTATTTTAAGTCGGTTCACATTTTCAATTCAAAATGGCCGCCTTCCCGTGTGTGATAGGGTGTGGTCCCCATTGGCTTTTTTGTTCATAAGCCCATGCTGGATGTGTGTACCAAGTTTCATTTGCCTACGACAAACTAAAATTTTCACTTCCCATTGACTTTTTCCACATATTTGGGACGTTGCTATGGCAACACATTTATAGATAGGGGTGGTTGTCATTGGCTTTTATGCATGACATAAGAGATGTGTGTACCAAATTTCATGTCTCTATGACAAACTAAATTCTTGGGTCCCATTATAAGTTTGTAGGGGCGCTGGAGAGCCATTTCTAAAGATAACCCTTTTATTTACATATTTTTGTGTTCAGGTCATGAATGTGCACAAACGCCTTTTTGGGTCCAACTCGATCCGAGAAGGCGCTTTGAGAGTTAAGAGACGTTTATTTTCACAAAATGGCCTCGTTACAGGCTTGCCACACCCATACCCGATAAGATATCAACAACAAAGTTACAACTTTGGTTGGCACACGTGTCTAGATGATACTCACCAAATTTGGGGCCATTTAGATTAAAACACAATGATTTGCATCTTTCTGCTGCGATTTTAGTGGCCATGCGTTTCACCCAGTGTTAATTTTGACTCAAAATTTTAATTTAGTTTTAGTTTTAGTCTTTTGACTATAATTCTTTTTAGTTTTAGTCAAGTTTTAGTCATCTGATTTGTTTTAATTTTAGTCTTATTTTAGTCGACTAAAATTGCTTGTTATTTTAGTCGACTAAAATAAGACTAAAATCAATAACAGATTTACTAGACAATTTTTTACAATATTTTTTAAGTTTGGTATAGAAAATAAACTTAAACAAAATATATAAAACACAAATTCAACTTTATGTCAACAAAACGGTGTCTTTATTTCAATTCAAAAGCTTTTATGCAGCAACAAACACTGTCATGGTAATGTAAACAATAACTAGCTGCCAATTCACCATCAATAAAAGAAAAATAAAGTTAGGTCCAGGACCTTAAAGCTTACAGCTGAGCTGAACAATAAGTGCAAACATTTTTATTTTCGAATCTAAAGTGCACTGAACAACATTTTCTTCTTGCTACCACAATGCTGGCAATTCAACCACAGAATAGTAACACTTATTTACCTCTATTCATTTTCAAGAAAGCACTTCGTGCTACAGTGACTTTTGCTCTGTTACGCTTTCCCCTGGTTAGGTCACCTGTGACACTGAAAACTCTCTCTGCAAAAGCTTCATGGCCGGCATTGCTAACAGATCTAATGCTAATGGTCTCAAGCTGTCCGGGTGGCTCGTCTGTAAATGTCTTTTTAAATTGGTTGTGTTCTTGCCACGAATGATCGCTCCGCATGCTTCACACTTTGTTTTGTTTTGCTCGTCGTCAAACGTGAAGTGAGCCCACAAGTCTCCCCTTCTTTTTCTCCCAGCTTTGGACATTTTGTCGCTCTTTGAATGCCGTCTTCCCGGGAGCTCAATCAAATCTATGATTGGCTCTCTTCTTCTCATGCAGTTTCGCCTGTTCCGGTCTTCTTCTTCTTCTCTAGTATTAATGGCGGGTCGCAACCAATTTTTTCGGTGCATACCACCACCTACTGTACCGGAGTGTGTTTGCCTGTTCCGTTTTGCGGATTGTTTTGTGGTTCATCTCTCCGTCTGCTAATTGGATTTTCGCCACGGTCTATTTTCGCTTTGTCCTTTATTCGTTGACGATAATGTCAATCAATTTAGTTATAGTTTTAGTCTCCATCAGTGACTTCTTTTTTAGTTTTCGTTTCGTTTTCGTCCGCAAAAAAATATTCGCGTGACTTAAAAATAATGACGAAAAATATTTCACAACGAAATTAACACTGGTTTCACCCCACATGGCGGACCTCCTTTGAGTTTAGGTGTGGCTGTCATAGACTTTTCTGTTAGCCTGAGGTGTCCTATGGATGTACCAAGTTTCATTTTTCTACGTTGGAAAAAGTTACTTTCACTTTCCATAGGCCCAATGTATTTTGACTTTTCTAGGGTCGCCACTGAGTCATTTTTCGTATTTTTTTCAAGCGACTTCAAATACATAAATTTTTCACTGGGCTTGAAATCTGGGACCAATAAAAATTACTTTTAGTTGTACGTTTCCTGGGTTAAATTGAGGATCATTTTGCAGAAAAAATATGATAAAAATATATACCGAATTATAATTTAAAAAAATATAACTCGAGCAAAAAAGTCTAGAAAAACGCTTGTCTCTTTTACATACATAGGTTTAGCTCATTTTGCCCAAGTTTGGTGTCTGTGGAATGAAGCAGCTATTGTCTGTGTTCTTTTAAAAAAGAGGTGTATTTTAAGTCGGTTCACATTTTCAATTCAAAATGGCCGCCTTCCCGTGTGTGATAGGGTGTGGTCCCCATTGGCTTTTTTGTTCATAAGCCCATGGTGGATGTGTGTACAAAGTTTCATTTGCCTACAACAAACTAAAAATTTCACTTCCCATTGACTTTTTTCACATTTTTGGGACGTTGCTATGGCAACACATTTACAGATAGGGGTGGTTGTCATTGGCTTTATGCTCACATTTGCTTTACAGGTCCATCATCACAGCCAAAATTTAACTCATTCGAAGTGTTACTCATCAAACATATTCCTTCTCAAATTAATGGAAGGAAGCCATTTTATTTAGCTGTAGTCTATCGCCCTCCGGGTCCCTACTCTTCTTTCTTGGATGAGTTTGGAGTTTTCCTCTCGGACTTAATAACCCACGCTGATAACATCCTTCTAGTTGTTGACTTTAATATTCATCTAAATAAGGAGTGTGATCCTTTGGCCAGAGCATTTCAATCACTGCTTACAACCCTGTCTTTCAACCAGTTTGTTCATGAGCCCACACACATTAGTGGAAACTATCTGGATCTTGTTTTGGCTCAATAGATGTCTCCCATCTCTTCGTCTCCTCTCTTTCATCTGCTGTTTCAGATCACTCACTGGTGGAATTTGAGATTAGTTATAGACTCCCGTCAAATTCCAACAATTGCGTAGTGTCTACACGGAATTTTAGCGCGGCTGCAATGGAAATGTTTGCCACACGGCTGACAGATGTTCTTCCTAATTTAACTCCACCTGGAAACTCAATAGAAGCCTACACAAAGGAGGTCCATGCAACCCTCTCGGCCATCACTGACTCAGTGGCACCCCTCAGGACAAAGCCCAGACCAACCAGACGACCTACACCATGGTATAACGAGGAAACCCGGGCTTTAAAACAAGCCTGCAGGAGTTTTGAACGCAAATGGCGCAAGTCAAAAACGAATCTAAATCATCAAAAGTGGTGTTTGTGTGTAAACACCTATAAGCACGCCCTCAGCACTGCAAAGACGGCTTATTTCTCATCTCTAATCAGAGAAAACCGGCATAACCCCAGGTTTCTATTTGGGACAGTTGCTAAACTAATCCAACCGAGAACAAATGAAGACCCTTCTCCCTTTAGTGCACAAGACTTTTTAGATTTCTTTAAACATAAAATTGAAGCTATCAGGGATAATATTTTGGTTTTGTCTTCCTCAGCTCCGGGTCCCATTCACTTGGATCCACTGACCTCTCGTCTCTCAGTCCTAGATCCTGTATCCCTCGATGAGCTGACAAAGGTGGTTTCTTCATGTAAAGCAACTACGTGCCTTCTGGATATCCTGCCAGCAAAACAGCTTAAAGAACTGTGGCCCTATGTAGGGCAAATTATGTTAAACATTATAAACTTGTCCCTGTCTACTGGTTCCTTCCCTCTTCAAACAGGCTGTGGTCAAACCCCTACTCAAAAAACCTACTCTGGATCCTGGATGCCTAAATAATTACCGTCCTGTCTCCAATTTACCTTTTCTATCTAAAGTCCTGGAAAAAGTTGTGTTAAAACAACTTACTCTATATCTATCGGAAAATGACCTCCTCGAGCCGTTTCAGTCTGCATTTAGGGCCTCTTATTCCTCTGAAACAGCTTTAGTTAAAGTGACTAACGATCTCCTCCTTCAGATTGATGAGGACTCATCGGCTGCTAATCAACAGACTAAAGAATGTGTTTGAAATCCTTCTCCTCCACGGCACCAGTGAAATTCGGTCTCATTCATGCATTTGTCACATCCAGGCTGGACTAGTGCAATGCGTTATTCTCTGGACTGCCGAGGAAAAGTACTCATAGACTACAAATGATCCAAAACACAGCCTCCTGACTTTTAACAAAGACTAGGAAGTTCGATCACATTACTCCGGTCCGCTCACACTGATTGTAGCCATTATTATTACATCTGCCTATTTTTGGAGTAGTACCGTATTTTTCGGACCATAAGACTCACTTTTTCTTCACCAAATAGTGGGAGGAAAAGTGCCTGCGTCTTATGGTCAGAATACCATATATTAGATTAGATTAGATTAGATTCAACTTTATTGTCATTACACAAGTACAGGTACAAGGCAACGAAATGCAGTTTAGGTCTAACCAGAAGTGCAATAGCAGTAAAGTGCAGGATATATACAATGGTTTGTGCAGGATATGGAGATGTACAGGATTTACAGGTAATATGTACAATGATTACTATAAAGGTGAGTGTGTGCCGTAAATATAATTACAGGTGTCTCTTTTCTATAAACAGCATTTACAGGTGAATATGTACTCTAAATGTAATGTAATACACACACGCGTCATCGCACACATACACACACTCACTCACATACACACACACATACACACACAACCGTACACACATACACACACACACATACACACACTCACATACACACATACACACATACTCACAGGGAATTAAACCGGAGAGCTATACACACAGACACTCACACACTCACATACACATACGCTCATACTCACACACACACTCACACACAAACACACACACACACTCACATACACACTCACATGCACACATACTCACACCTACACACATACACACACTCACTCACATGCACACGTACACATACATACACTCACACACACTCACATACACGCACTCACACACAAGCACACACACACACACTCACACATACACACATACATACTCACACATACACACATATACACACACACACACACACATATACACACACACACACGCACACACACACAAACAAACAAGCACATGTGATATACAGATGTCTCTGACTATGAACAGAATTTTACAGTTAGCTTGTATGTTAGCTTAAGGTATGCAGTAGATTTAAGGTAGTGCAAACAGTGAAATGTAAACAGTTGGTAGCAAAGGTGCAGTAGTGCAAGGGATGGTGGGATGGTGGGGGATGAGAGGAGAGTCTGTGAGGAGTGGGATGGTGGTGGGGATAGAAGAGTCTATGAGGGTAGTGGCATGGTGGGGGTGAGAGGAGAGTCTGTGAGGGGAGTGGCATGGTGGTGGGGGTAGAAGAGTCTATGAGGGTAGTGGGATGGTGGGGGTGAGAGGAGAGTCTGTGAGGGGAGTGGCATGGTGGGGGTGAGAGAGGAGTCTGTGAGAGGTGTGGGGTCAGCAAGGGTTAGAGTTCAGTAAAGACACAGCTCTGGGGAAGAAACTGTTCTTTAGTCTGCTGGTTCTAGTCCGGAGGCTCCTGAAACGCCTGCCGGAGGAGGAGGGAGAACAGTCTGTGGGCTGGGTGAGAGGAGTCCTTAAGGATGCTGCGAGCTCGGCGCAGACAGCGTTTCCTCTGGATGTTTTCGATGGCAGGAAGTGGAGTCCCTGTGATGCGTTGGGCAGTTTTCACCACCCTCTGCAATGCCTTGCGCTCAGCGACAGAGCAGCACCCATACCACACTGTGACACAGTTCGTCAGGATGCTTTCTATCGCGCAGTGGTAGAAGTTCACCAGGATGGCCGAGAGAGCTGGTTCTTCCTCAGTGTCCTCAGGAAGAAGAGGCGCTGGTGAGCCTTCTTGACCAGGCTGGAGGTGTTGGTTGTCCAGGTCATGTCAGCCGAGATGTGGGTCCCCAGGAACTTGAAGCTGGAGACACGCTCGACGTCCATTCCATTGATGTGGATGGTGTCGTGTGTGCCTCTAGACTCTTTCCTGAAGTCCACGATGAGCTCCTTCGTTTTGGTGGTGTTGAGGAGCAGGTTATTTTCGTTGCACCATGTGGACAGGTGCTGGATCTCTTCCTGTAGGCAGTCTCATCGTTGTTGCTGATGAGACCAATCACTGTAGTGTCGTCTGCAAACTTGGCGATGGCGTTGGATCCAAACACAGGCTTGCAGTCAGAGGTGAAGGGAGTAGAGAAATGGGCTTAGCACACAGCCCTGTGGTACACCAGTGTTAAGTGTGATGGATGTGGAGCAGGTGGATCCAGATCGGACATTCTGGGGTCTGTTGGTCAGGAAGTCCAGAATCCAGTTGCAGAGTGAGGTATTGATGCCCAAGTCTTCAAGTTTGGCTATTAACTTGGTCGGGATGATAGTGTTGAATGCTGAGCTGAAGTCAACAAACAGCATACGTGCATAAGAGTTCTTATTGTCCAGGTGGGTGAACACAGAGTGCAGTGCCATAGCAACTGCATCCTCTGTGCTCCTATTGCTGCGGTAAGCAAACTGATGCGGGTCCAATGTGGGTGGTATGGAGTCTTTTAGGTGTTCCAGGATCAGCCGCTCAAAGCACTTCATGATGATGGGTGTGAGTGCTACAGGGCGGTAGTCGTTGGGGCACCTTGGACTGGAGTGTTTTGGCACTGGCACAATGGAAGTGCATTTGAAGCATGTTGGTACAGCTGCTTGGGCAAGAGACAGGTTGAAAATGTCTGTAAAAACCCCAGCGAGCTGCTCCGCACATGCCCTGAGAACACGACCAGGGATGTTACCAGATATTACGGTATTCGGACCATATCTTATGGTATTCCCTCACCCGCTGCCGCTTTGCAACTCGTCTCATGGTCCGAGTTGCAAAGCGGCAACGGGTCCCCCGGGACCTTCCGTGTCCCTTGAAACTGCATCATCCCTCCCCCGCCCCGTGTCCAGGCTTCTCAGTAGTCCACTGAGATACTGGCAGAGTGGCAGCGCCCCCTCCCCGTGTCGCCTTGCCTTCCCGTAGTGGCATAGCGGCAGCGGGTCCTCCCTCACCTTCCTTACGGAAGCCGATGTGTGCAGGAAGGCGCGATGCTGCTGTACTGTGTCACCGCCGTATGCTATTGGAGGATAGCATGTAGTAGGCGGTGTTACAGTACACAGCAGTGCGCATGCCCTTCACTCCAGTCATATAATTCAAATATTATTCTGTTATACTTTATTAAATATTTTATTACACTATTTGGTTCAGAATATTTTTTTTCCTATTTTTCTCCTCTAAAAACCAGGTGCGTCTTATGGTCCGAAAAATACGGTATTTAGCACTTTTTTTTCCTTTTCCACCTCCTCCTAGGGTGGACGCAAACCTCTAACCTGCTGGGTGATGTGCTGGGTGGTGGTCCCAGCCACCCTTACACACACACACACACACACACACACACACACACACACACACACACACACACACACACACACACACACACACACACACACACACACACACACACACACACACACACACACACACACACACACACACACACACACACACACACACACACACACACACACACACACACACACACACACACACACACACACACACACACACACACACACACACACACACACTTGTATAACAGTGTGTAATAAACAGTAATAAATATTAGCTTTTTGTGTGTTTTCCAGCTAACATTGTGACTGAGAATCACCCCCAGAAATGAATGCTTATTAATTCTTTCCATTTTTACTTATAGTAATTTAAAAAATAGAAAGAATTAATTGCTATTTAGAAAGTGTATATCAGGGTCAACATTTTTTACAGTGGGGATCGAAAGTTTGGGCACCCCAGGCAAAAAATTTTATTAATGTGCATAAAGACGCCAAGAAAAGATGGAAAAATCTCCAAAAGGCCTCAAATGACAGATTAGACATCCTTATAATAAGTCAAAAAAGTTAGATTTTATTTCTATCATTTACACTTTCAAAATAACAGAAAACAAAAAAATGGTGTCTACAAAAGTTTGGGCACCCTGCAGAGTTAATACCTTGTACTACCCCCTTTGGCAAGCTAGGATCTGACAGTGTCATGGATTGTTCTCAATCATCGTCTGAGATTTACATCACCTGGTCTATCCAAAGGTTTTAAATGCCCAGACTCATCTGACCTTGCCCCAACAATCAGCACCATGGGTTCTTCTAAGCAGTTGTCTAGAAAACTGAAACTGAAAATAGTTGACGCTCACAAAGCAGGAGAAGGCTATAAAAAGATAGAAAAGCATTTTCAGATGCCAATATCCTCTGTTTGGAATGTAATTAATAAATGGCAGTCATCAGGAACAGTGGAAGTTAAAGCAAGATCTGGAAGACCAAGAAAAATATCAGATAGAAAAAGTACCAAAAAGTAAGTCAAAACCCACGTTTGACTGCACGATCCCTCCAGAAAGATCTGGCAGACACTGGAGTTGTGGTACACTATTCCACTATAAAGAGATACTTGTACAAATATGGACTTCATGGAAGAGTCATCAGAAGAAAACCTCTTCTACGTCCTCAACACAAAAATCAGCGTTTGAAGTTTGCAAATGAACATATAGACAAGCCTGATGCATTTTGGAAACAAGTTCTGTCGACCGATGAGGTTAAAATAGAACTTTTTGGCCGGAATGAGCAAAGGTATGTTTGGAGAAGAAAGGGCACAGAATTTAATGAAAAGAACCTCTGTCCAACTGTTACGCATGGGGGTGGATCGATCATGTTTTGGGGTTGTATTGCAGCCAGTGGCACAGGGAACATTTCACGAGTAGAAGGAAAAATGGATTCAATAAAATTTCAGCAAATCTTGGATGCTAACTTGATGCCATCTGTGAAAAAGCTGAAGTTAAAGAGAGGATGGCTTCTACAAATGGATAATGATCCTAAACACACCTCAAAATCCACAGTGGAATACATCAAGAGGCATAAACTAAAGGTTTTGCCATGGCCTTCACAATCTCCTGACCTCAACATAATTGAAAATCTATGGATAGACCTTAAAAGAGCAGTGCGTGACAGACAGCCCAGAAATCTCAAAGAACTGGAAGACTTTTGTAAGAAACAATGGGCAAAGATACCTCAAACAAGAATTAAAAGACTCTTTTTGGGGCGGCAGTAGCTCAGTGGGTAGAGCGGCCGTCCTTCAACCGGAAGGTAGTAGGTTCGATTCCCGCTCTCCCCACAGTTCATACTGTCGTTGTGTCCTTGAGCAAGACACTTAACACACCTTGCCTCGTATGAATGTGTTAGAATGTTGATGGTAATGGTCGGAGAGGCCGTAGGCGCGGAATGGCTGCCACGTCTCTGTCAGTCTGCCCCAGGGCAGCTGTGGCTACAGATGTAGCTTACTACCACCAGTGTGTGACTGTGGAGTGAATGAATAATTGATATGTAAAGCGTCCTTGAGCTCTGGAAAGGCGCTATATAAATAAAACTATATATATATATATATATATATATATATATATATATATAAAAATATAAATAAAACTATATATATATATATATATATATATAAATAAATAAAACTAATATATATATATATATATATATATATATATCTTTAATGAACCGAAGAGAGCGCACGTATCTCCTCTATTCATTAGGTTACACTGGCTCCTGTTGACGCCCGCATCAAGTTCAAAGCTCTGCTCTTGGCCTACAAGACCACCACTGGCTCCGCCCCCTCATATCTTCACTAACTAATACAGACCTACGTTCCTACCAGATCCCTGTGCTCTGCAAATGAACAACGTCTGGTGGTACCGTCCCAAAAAGGTACAAAATCACTCTCACGTACCTTCTCTGGATCTGTTCCACATTGGTGGAATGATCTACTGCTGCTACAAGATCAGCAGATTCTGTAGCCATCTTTAAAAAACACCTGAAAACACATCTCTTCCATCAACACCTGACTGACAAACACTGAGTTCTACTTCCTTTCTATCCATTCCTTTCTTTAAAAAAATTAAAAATAAAAACCGGAAGGTAGGCGGTTCGATTCCCGCTCTCCCCACAGTTCATACTGTCGTTGTGTCCTTGGGCAAGACACTTAACCCACCTTGCCTCCAGTGACTGTAACACTGGTAATGTAATGTAAGTCGCTTTGGATAAAAGCGTCTGCTAAATGAATAAAATGTAAATGTAAAAAAAAATTATTTTCTCCTATGCATTGTAAACTGTGCTGGGTTTAAACTGACTAGTTTTTTGTGCACTTATGCTTTTTGTACCTTGTGTTGTTAAAATTGCTTCCATTGTTATCCTCACTTATAAGTCGCTTTGGATAAAAGCGTCTGATAAATGACTAAATGTAAATGTCTTGGCTAGTTACAAAAAGTGTTTACAAGCTGTGATACTTGCCAAAGGGGGCAGTACAAGGTATTAACTCTGCAGGGTGCCCAAACCTTTGTAGACACCATTTTTTTGTTTTCTGTTGTTTTGAAAGTGTAAATGATGGAAATAAAATCTAACTTTTTTGACTTATTATAAGGATGTCTAATCTGTCATTTGATGCCTTTTGGAGATTTTTTCATCTTTTCTTGGCGTCTTTATGCACATTAATAAAATTTTTACCTGGGGTGCCCAAACTTTCGATCCCCACTGTAACATATCATTATTTTTTTTCCTTCATTGACAGACTGGCCAAGAAGCATGGCTCTACTTTTTTTTGGCGAGTAAAATTCCAATTGTGTATTTTGCCGCTTTATTAACAGCTTATCTTAAGAGCTTATGCTAACAGACCTTAATGCTATTACTTAAGGCTTTTACTAAAGCAGTTGAAACCTGTAACAGAAAAGTATATATTTTTAATTTTATATTTACTACATATAATGGACTATACAGTATTTTAACTTAATACGTTTGTATTTTCTGTTTGCAATAGACCAACTTTGTGTCTGAAATAAAGGTTGAATATTGCTAACATTTTTACAATATTATAAGTCAGTATTGTTGGGGCCATTGTATTTGTCTGTGTTGTTCCTGTAGGAGGTGATCCAGACAAACTTGACCAGTGCTGCTGAAACTGCTGCGACGTATTAAATACGTCCGTTTATGCCATCTGAAAGCATAAACGGCATAAGCGCAATCTCATTTCTAAAAAAGTATAGTTTTATGTCTGATACAGAAGGTCAAAATTATTACCTCATGAAAAATTATTTTGATTTGGTTGACTAAATTTATTTAATTTTAGTCGACTAAAATGGCATGACATTAAAACTAAAACAATAAATAAAATGAGACTAAAACTAAATAAAATTTTCTTGTCAAAATTAACACTGCCTGAGATAGAGGAGAAGACATTGATTATTTTTACAATCTATGGTCCAGAGCGATGCTATTGTTTTGCATGAACCAAACACCGCCGTGTAAACCACTGACGTCACAACGTGTGCACTTATTCAGGTTTACTGATAAGTGCATACCGACTGAACACGAGCGCAAACATCATTGAAATCACTGAAAGTGAAAACAACGGTTGAGAGCTGCCGGGTGTGAGTTGGCCTTTAGACGACCTCTGATGCTAAAAAGCTCAGAAACGGTTCTTTGAGAAGTTTTACAAAGGCTTGTCCCAACACGTGCACTTGTCTAAAACAGGTTTAAACTGGTGAAGAACAGGTTTTAAGAGGTCTTACCTGCAGCGGTCTCCGTAGGCACAGGCTCCTCTTTGGTAATATTTACAGATCAGAGACGGGCTGCTGCTGGAAACATCGTGAGAAAAGTGACAGTTACTGCCCTCTCTGCAAACGCCGTGGAGGAAGTACCTGCAAGACCAGAGAAAGACTGGGTTATACCAGCGTGAGACCAGAGAGAGACCAGAGAGAGACCAGAGAGAGACCAGAGTGAGACCAGAGAGAGACCAGAGAGAGACTAGAGAAAGACCAGAAAGAGACCAGAGAGAGACCAGAGAGAGACCGTAGAGAGACCAGAGAAAGACCAGAGAGACCGTAGAGAGACCAGAGAGAGTCCGGAGAGAGACCAGAGTTAGACCGGAGAGAGACCAGAGAAAGACCAGAGAGAGACCAGAGAGAGACCAGAGTTAGACCGGAGAGAGACCAGAGAAAGACCAGAGAGAGACCAGAGAGAGACAAGAGTGAGACCGGAGTGAGACCAGAGAAAGACCAGAGAGACCGTAGAGAGACCAGAATTAGACCGGAGAGAGACCAGAGAAAGACCAGAGTTAGACCAGAGAGAGACCAGAGTGAGACCGGAGTGAGACCGGAGAGAGACCAGAGAAAGACCAGAGTTAGACCAGAGAGAGACCAGAGAGAGACCAGAGTGAGACCGGAGAGACCGGAGAGACCGGAGAGAGACCAGAGAGACCAGAGAAAGACCAGAGTTAGACCAGAGAGAGACCAGAGTGAGACCGGAGAGAGACCGGAGAGACCGGAGAGAGACCAGAGTTAGACCGGAGAGAGACCAGAGTTAGACCAGAGTTAGACCAGAAAAAGACCAGAGAAAGACTGGGTTATACCAGCGTGAGACCAGAGAGAGACCAGAGAGAGACCAGAGAGAGACCAGAGTGAGACCAGAGAGAGACCAGAGAGAGAATAGAGAAAGACCAGAGAAAGACCAGAGTGAGACCAGAGAGAGACCAGAAAGAGACCAAAGAGAGACCAGAGAGAGACCAGAGAGACCGTAGAGAGACCAGAGAAAGACCAGAGAGACCGTAGAGACCAGAGAGAGTCCGGAGAGAGACCAGAGTTAGACCGGAGAGAGACCAGAAAGACCAGAGAGAGACCAGAGAGAGACCAGAGTTAGACCGAGAGAGACCAGAGAAAGACCAGAGAGAGACCAGAGAGAGAGACCAGAGTTGGGCCGGAGTGAGACCGGAGAGAGACCAGAGAAAGACCAGAGTTAGACCGGAGAGAGACCGGAGAGAGACCAGAATTAGACCGGAGAGAGACCAGAGAAAGACCAGAGAGAGACCAGAGTGAGACCAGAGTGAGACCAGAGTGAGACCAGAGTGAGACCAGAGTGAGACCAGAGTTAAAGACCAGAGAGACCAGAGTTGAGACCAGAGTTGAGACCAGAGTGAGACCAGAGTTAGACCAGAGTGAGACCAGAGTTAGACCAGAGTTAGACCAGAGTTAGACCAGAGTTAGACCAGAGTTAGACCAGAGTTAGACCAGAGTTAGACCAGAGTTAGACCAGAGTTAGACCAGAGTTAGACCAGAGTGAGACCAGAGTGAGACCAGGGTTAGACCAGCGTTAGACCAGAGAGAGACCAGAGTTAGACCAGAGTTAGACCAGAGTGAGACCAGTGTTAGACCAGAGTGAGACCAGGGTTAGACCAGAGAGACACCAGAGAGACACCAGAGTTAGACCAGAGAGAGAACAGAGAGAGACCAGAGTGAGACCAGAGTGAGACCAGAGTGAGACCAGAGAGAGACCAGAGAGAGACCAGAGAGAGACCAGAGTTAGACCAGAGAGAGACCAGAGTTAGACCATAGTTAGACCATAGTTAGACCAGAGTTAGACCAGAGTGAGACCAGAGAGAGACCAGAGAGAGACCAGAGAGAGACCAGAGTTAGACCATAGTTAGACCATAGTTAGACCAGAGTTAGACCAGAGTTAGACCAGAGAGAGACCAGAGTGAGACCAGAGAGAGACCAGAGAGAGACCAGAGTTAGACCATAGTTAGACCATAGTTAGACCAGAGAGAGACCAGAGAGAGACCAGAGAGAGACCAGAGTTAGACCAGAGTTAGACCAGAGAGAGACCAGAGAGAGACCAGAGTTAGACCAGAGTGAGACCAGAGTGAGACCAGAGTGAGACCAGAGTGAGACCAGAGTGAGACCAGAGTGAGACCAGAGTGAGACCAGAGAGAGACCAGAGTGAGACCAGAGTGAGACCAGAGAGAGACCAGAGAGAGACCAGAGAGAGACCAGAGTGAGACCAGAGTGAGACCAGAGTTAGACCAGAGTTAGACCAGAGAGAGACCAGAGTGAGACCAGAGTGAGACCAGAGAGAGACCAGAGTGAGACCAGAGTGAGACCAGAGTGAGACCAGAGAGAGACCAGAGTGAGACCAGAGTGAGACCAGAGTTAGACCAGAGAGAGACCAGAGAGAGACCAGAGTGAGACCAGAGTGAGACCAGAGTGAGACCAGAGTTAGACCAGAGTTAGACCAGAGAGAGACCAGAGTTAGACCAGAGTTAGACCAGAGTTAGACCAGAGTGAGACCAGAGAGAGACCAGAGTTAGACCAGAGTTAGACCAGAGTTAGACCAGAGAGAGACCAGAGTGAGACCAGAGTGAGACCAGAGTGAGACCAGAGTGAGACCAGAGAGAGACCAGAGTGAGACCAGAGAGAGACCAGAGTGAGACCAGATTGAGACCAGAGTTAGACCAGAGTTAGACCAGAGAGAGACCAGAGTGAGACCAGAGTGAGACCAGAGTTAGACCAGAGTTAGACCAGAGAGAGACCAGAGTTAGACCAGAGTTAGACCAGAGAGAGACCAGAGTTAGACCAGAGTGAGACCAGAGTGAGACCAGAGAGAGACCAGAGTTAGACCAGAGTTAGACCAGAGTGAGACCAGAGTGAGACCAGAGTGAGACCAGCGTTAGACCAGCGTTAGACCAGAGAGAGACCAGAGTGAGACCAGAGTGAGACCAGAGTGAGACCAGAGTGAGACCAGAGTGAGACCAGAGTGAGACCAGAGAGAGACCAGAGAGAGTTAGACCAGAGAGAGACCAGTTACAAACCCGATTCCAAACATGTTGAGACACTGTACAAATTGTGAATAAAAACAGAATGCAATGATGTGGAAGTTTCAAATTTTAATATTTTATTCAGAATAAAACAAAGATGACATATCAAATGTTTAAAGTGAGAAAATTAATCAATTCAAGGGAAAATTAAGTTGATTTTAATAGGAATGTTGTCCCATTCTTGTCTAATACAGGCTTCTAGTTGTAGGTCTTCTTTTTCGCATCTTCCTCTTTATGATGCACCAAATGTTTTCTATGGATGAAAGATCTGGACATGTCAGAACCAGATCCTTCTTCTACGCAGCCATGATGTTGTAACTGATGCAGGATGTGGTCATTGTCATTTTGGAAAATGTAAGGTTTTCTCTGAAAGAGACGATGTCTGGATGGGAGCATATGTTGTTCTAGAACTTGGATATTTGTTTCTGCATTGATTGTGTCTTTCCAGATGTGTAAGATGCCCATGCCACACACACTTACGCACCCCCACATCCCATCAGAGATTCCTGAGCCCATGTTGTGATTTCCATCACAGTAACATTCCTGTTTGTGATGCAGTGTTGTCTAAGGGCCCAAAAATCACGGGCATCCAGTCTGGTTTTCAGGCCTTGACTCTTACGCACAGAGATTCGCCAGAAAGTCGCCAAACCAGTTTACAAACAGATTAAAGTGTGGCCAGAAGGATCATCAGAGATTCTTCAGGACTGCTTCAACACAACTGACTGGGACATGTTTAAACAGGCTGCCACACGCAATAACACCACTGACCTCCAGGAGTACTCAGAGACTGTTACTGCCTACATCAATAAGTGTATTGATGATGTAACAGTCACAAAAACCATCACTGTCCGGGCCAACCAGAAGCCATGGATGACAGGGGAGGTCTACAGACTCCTGAAGATACGGAACGCTGCCTTCAGAGCTGGAGATGAGGTGGGCCTGAGAACAGCTAGGGCCAACCTGTCCCGTGGCATCAAAGAGGCTAAGAGACAACACTCCAGGAGGATAGCTCACCAATTCAGCGACAGCAGAGACACTAGGAACCTGTGGCAGGGGATACAGACCATTACGGACTACAAGCCCCACCACGGACCTGTGACAACAACATCTCTCTGCTGAACAAGCTGAACACCTTCTTCGCTCGAGCAACAAAACAACACCACTGCACAGAAGACTCCACCTCCTCCCGGCGACCAGGTGATGACGCTGACCCCAGACAGCGTGAGGAGATCCTTCAGTAGGATCAATGCCCAAAGCTCGGGTCCTGACAACATCCCTGGGCGTGTACTGAAAGTCTGTGCAGCAGAACTCACTGATGTCTTCACAGACATTTTTAACATCTCACTGAGTCAGGCTGTTGTTCCCACATGCTTTAAAACTACCACCATCATCCCAGTCCCGAAGAAGCCATCTCCATCCTGCTTCAATGACTACCGTCCTGTTGCACTTACCCCCATCCTCATGAAGTGCTTTGAACGGCTAGTCATGCACCACATCAAGTCTACCCTCCCCCCCTCCCTGGACCCCTTCCAGTTTGCATATCGGTCCAACCGGTCGACCGATGATGCCATCTCCACTGCCGTCCACTCAGCACTCACCCATCTGGACAAAAAGGACTCATATGTCAGAATGCTGTTCATAGACTTCAGTTCAGCATTCAACACAATCATCCCTCAACAGCTCATCTACAAGTTGAGTCAGCTGGGGCTCAACACCTCGCTGTGCAACTGGCTGTTGGACTTCCTGACTGGAAGACCTCAGGCAGTGCTCGGCAGCAACACATCCAGCACCATCACACTGAACACTGGGGCCCCCCAAGGATGTGTGCTGAGCCCCCTCCTCTTCACTCTGCTGACCCATGACTGCACACCGTCACACAGCTCTAACCTCTTTATTAAGTTTGCAGATGACACGACTGTGGTGGGTCTCATTAGCAACAAAGATGAGACAAACTACAGGAGTGAGGTGAGCCACTGGCTGGGTGGTGCAGTGACAACAATCTCTCTCTGAACGTGGAGAAGACGAAGGAGATTGTTGTAGACTTCAGGAGAGCACACACTCAGCACGTTCCTCTGACCATCAACGGTGCGACTGTGGAAAGAGTGAGTAGCACCAAGTTCCTGGGTGTGCACATCACAGAGGACCTCTCCTGGACTGAAAACACCACAGCACTGGCCAAGAAATCAAATCAGCGTCTCTACTTCCTCCGCAAACTGAGAAGAGCCAGAGCCCCACCCCCCATCATGTACACCTTCTACAGAGGCACCATCGAGAGCATTCTGTCGAGCTGCATCACTGTGTGGTATGGCGCCTGCGCGTCCTGCCGAAAGACTCTGCAACGCATAGTGAGAACAGCTGAGAAGATCATTGGTGTCTCTCTCCTCCCTCCAGGACATTTATGGAACACGTCTCACCCGCAAAGCCCTCTGCATCACAGGTGATCCCACTCACCCATCACACAGCTTTTTCAGCCTGCTACCATCAGGGAGGAGACTGCGGAGTCTCCAGGCCAGGACCAGCAGACTGAAGGACAGCTTCATCCACCAGGCTGTCAGGAAGCTGAACTCCCTCCCGAACCTGCCCCCTCTTCTTCCCCAGGCACCACTGAACTATGAACCCCCCCCCACTAATTTATGATGACATGCACTAGTCACTTGTGCAGCATTGGTCTGCTCACTCACCGCACACTACCTCATTCAACATGGAACTGATGTCACTCCACTACCTCATCAGTCAGTAAATAACTGCTCTTGGACACTTGTCACTTTAATCAGACAAGATATTTTAATAAGTGATTTTTTTTCACTAAAAGAATCTTTTAACTGCACTGTTGTTCACTTTATTGATTTGCACAATATCTGTCATTTACCTTGCGCTGCTTTATTTAACTTTATTTTTAGCTTTATTTTTTAATTTTATTATGTCTTTTTTTTTATCACTCTCTTATTGTATAGTTGTACCTACATTTTTAAATTTGAGTTATTTTTTAGGCTTTAATGTTAATGTTATCTGTGTGCACCGGGGACTGAGAGTAACGCAATTTCGATTCTCTGTATGTATGTACTGTACATGTGGAAATTGACAATGAAGCAGACTTTGACTTTGACTTTGAGATTGTTCCAGATTCTCTGAATCTTTGGATGGTAATTTGAACTGTATGATGATGGTGATGATAACTTCAAACTCCTTTCTGATATTGCTCCACTATTTTTGCTGCAACATTGTTAAAATTGCCCATCTTGACTTCTGAGAGACACTGCCACTCAGAAGGCTCTTTTTATACCGAGCATGTTTCTAATTGACCTAATAAGTTCTAAATGTGTCCTCCAGCTGTTCCTTATATGTACATTTAACTTATTCCAACGTTTTTGAAATGTGTAGCTCTCATGAAATCCAAAATGAGCCAATTTCTGACATGACATTTCAAAATGTCTCACTTTAAACATTTAATATGTTATCTATGTTGTATTCTGAATAAAATATTGAAAATTGAAACTTCCACATCATTGCATTCTGTTTTTAATCAAAGTTTGTACAGTGTCCCAGCTTTTTGGAAATTGTGTTTGTATTAGGGATGCACCGATACCGATACTGGTATCGGCCTCGATACCACATTTTCGAAAGTACTCGTTAAAAGTCCCCCGATACCGGGGACGATACCAGGGTAAGAGAAATGTCTATGTTTGAGCGGCGTGTAAGGGGTTAATCACAGACCCCGAGTGCCTGCCCCCAGGCCCCGGCTGCAGCTCAGAGCGGGGAGAACGAAGGCAAGACGAGACATGTCAGCCGTGTGGAACTATTTCAAAGTGAATAAAGACAAAACAAAACAAAGGCGGACTGCAAATTGTGCTCAGCTAAATTGTCCAGAGGAGGCTCAAAAGGTAGCGCATTTAACACAAGTAATTTAATCAAGCACCTAAAATCCCAACACGACAACGAGTATAAAGAGTTTACCCCCACGCTTCTAAACCAACACAACCCACACTGCAGCAAACTCTTGCAAGACGAGAGAAAATGTCCAGAGACAATCCACGTGCTGTGAAAATAACACAGGCAATCAGTACATTGCATTGAGTGACCAGCCACTTTCGGAGGTAGAAAATGTGGGATTCATGCGTCTCCTCCATGTTCTGGAGCCCAGATATGATGTCCCAAGCCGCCGCTACATGACTGACACGGAGCTGCCTAAACTACACGACTCCATGAAAAAACACATCCACAGCCTACTGCAAGCCTCCTCTTCGTTTAGTTTCACCACGGATATTTGGACAAGCAGTGTTTGCCCCGTGCCTTGTTTTTTTGTTAAATTATATGACTAAAGCTGTTACCTGTAAATTTAAATCATGTTTTTTTATTAAGTACTCGGTATCGGTATCGGCGAGTACTGAAATGCAAGTACTCGTACTCGTACTCGTTTTCCAAAAAAGTGGTATCGGTGCATCCCTAGTTTGTATACCAGAGTTAGAACCAGAGTTAGAACCAGGAATAGAACCTGGTAAAGTCCTCTAACAGACAGGAGCCAGATTACACTATAAACAGTAGATTCTCTAAAAACATAAGATTATTTTCTACACGTTTTATTATTAAAACCCATTTAAAAGACAGACAGTTCAATAATATTTATCTGTGTTCAGTCAGCTGTACGTTTGGTCTCTAATAAATAAATTAATGAATAAAAATAATACTGAACAAATAAATGAGAGAAAACATAAAGCCAAAGTGTGCTTTTAACAGAGGTTAGTAATACACGATGGATAATTGGAACTACCACATTACAGCTGCTCGCACCCCGAGGCTAACGGCTAAAAACACGGAGCTAAAGCTAACGTAGGCTTTATGAAACCCTCTCTGAAAATAAATATGAGCGTCACGGAAGCCTCTCACCTGCAGGTCACGTGTTTTGTGCCCATGTCCCGCTCAGGTGTCTCAGATGAGTTTAAATTGAAAAATGAACAGATTTAACGCCAAACTGCTCCGTCACAAAGTCCGCTGTGTTCACTTTAAACCCGTCCGACCTGCAAAGGAGACACTTGACACTTTAATTCCGAGGCCTTTTGATAAAAGGCTTTTGTGTATCAATAAATCAATCTTTTCAAGATGTCCTGGATGACTGAGAACCTTTACAGACATCAATAAACATAAGAAAATGTTACAATTAAATACATCTACAAACATCAAATTGTAACATGTAACTATAGAAAATACAGTAAAATAATTAATTTCGTGGAACATTTTAAACTTGAAAAACTCGGTTTAAAACAGAGCATCAGAGGTCAGAGGTCAGATTAGAGAAGTGGGGTTAGCACCATAGATTTGATTAGGACTGGGATCAGCAGAAAGCGGTTTTAATCTGAGTAGGAGTTCTTTTAACGTCCAGCAGGCAGCAGTAACAATTAAAACAACTGTTTGGATGTAAGCTGCCGTAAAGCTCACAGAAGAAGAGCAGCAGCGGTTTGTTTTTGAACCGAGGGCTGTGATTGGTCGCAGACGCGCTGATCAACGTAGCCGCGCTGAGATTGGCTGCCACGGCAGGAAGTGGCGGTTCAAACGGAGTCAGTGGCGGGTTTCATGTAAAACAAACGGCAACTTTTTAGACTCAGCTCACACCGGCGTTTTACCGGAATTAAGAGTGTTTAACGGAGAAGCGGCAGGTGAGAACGGGGTTGGCGGGTTTGGAGAGGGTCAGACCGCGGGAGAACTGAGCAGTGACCGGAGGTTTAGAGGCGTTAGAGCCAGAGATGGACAGAGAATAGCGGCATTAGCATCGAGCTAAAGCTAAGTCAGTTTAAAGCAATAGCTGTTTTTGTGCAAGATGTTAAAATGCAAGATTGTACATTTTCTGTACATAATGGTGTCTCAGAACATGTTTTTATGAAATGTCTGTAGACAATGGCGTCCCAGAACATGGACCCGGCCGCAGCATCGTCCACGGCTGCTTTAAAAGGAAATGACAGTGGGACTAGTTCAACCAAAGGCTCCGTCACTAAACGGTACTGAATGTTTCATTTGCAAACGATACACAGGACAAGTGTTCTTCTGTGTGTTAACCCATGTGTTTGTGTCTCAGGCTGCAGCAGGAGCTCATGACTCTCATGGTGAGTCCAGTCTGTATTATAATAATGTTTAAGGTGTTTTTGCAGAAGACGGTCTAATTCCCTTCAGTAGTTTTCAGTTCCACACTCCATTGACCTTTTCCTGAGTGTTTCCCGCTGAGTTACACCATTGAAAATCAATGAACCTACAGTAATACAGGCCACAGTTACATTTACATTTAGTCATTTAGCAGACGCTTTTATCCAAAGCGACTTACAAGTGAGGAAAACAATGGAAGCAATTTTAACAACACAAGGTACAAAAAGCATAAGTGCACAAAAACTAGTCAGTTTAAACCCAGCGCAGTTTACAGTTGAACACTTTTAACAGATTTATTTTTTTTGGGTGTATATTCCTGACAGATGTGTGGAGACAAAGGCATCAGTGCATTTCCAGAGTCTGATAATCTGTTCAAATGGGTCGGAACCATCGACGGGGCACAGGGAACAGTACGTACACTTTATTTTATTATTATTATTAATAATATTAATATTATTAACAATTATAATAGCTAGAAATGACGTTGACTGCTGCCAACCACAACTGGGGCTGTTCTGCTCTTATTCCAGGTCTATTCTGGTCTCTGGTTTTCCATCTTGCTGCAGGTCCAGAGGCTCTAAGTCCTGTTTTATTTTTGTTTGGTTTTTTTTGGTCTTGTTGCAGGTCTACGAGGGTCTGCGGTACCGCCTGTCGATGGAGTTCCCGGCCGGTTACCCGTACCACGCTCCCAGAGTCAAATTTGTGACGCCGTGTTTCCATCCAAACGTGGATGAGCAGGGCTTCATCTGCCTCGACATCCTTAAAGACAAGTGGTCTGCGCTTTACGACGTCCGCTCCATCCTCCTGTCGGTCCAGAGTTTGTTAGGAGGTAAAGACGGGGGTTATGGTCGGGTCTTTGTCGGAGAGGTTATGTTGGGAGTTACGGAGAGTTAAGGAGAAAGTTTAGTGCTAACCAACCTGTTCCTGTTTGATTCCAGAGCCCAATAATGAGTCTCCTCTGAACACAGCTGCAGCTCAGCTCTGGGACGATCAGGAAGGTAACTACAGCTGTAATACTGTATTTTAACCAATGACTGTATAAATATGGACAGCCTCCGCGTGCACGCGTGCGTGGTGGTTGCTGTAGTTCTAATCCATGTTTACTCTGGTCTGTTTTTGCTGCAGCATTCAAGGCCCATGTTCAAGCTACGTTCCAGAAATGAGCCTCTTTTATTTGTGTTTGTACAGTATTTCTGTGTTGGTTTTGTCACATTCTTCTTAATAAAGGTCTGAATCACTCTTTTATTAGTGCCTGGTTTATGTCAATCACTTTCTACCGCTTAGTCCCGTTAGGGGTCATGGGTGACTAGAGCCTATCCCAGCAGCTTAGGGCCTGAGGCGGGGTACACCCTGGACAGTGGCCAGTTAGTCGCAGGGTTAACATTTAGAGACAGACAGTGACAGACAACCATTCACTCTCACATTCATTCACTAGGGACACTTTAGAGTTGCCAGTTAACCTGTACATGTGTTTGGACGATGGGAGGAACTGGAGTACCCGGAGAGAACCCACGGTAACACGTGGAGGACATGCAGACTCCTCACAGAAAGACCGGAGTCGGCAGAGAATGTTTGAGTCGGACGGGTTTTCAACTCTCGTTCTTCTTGCTGTGAGGCAGGAGTGCTAACCACTCTGCCACATGCACCCTATGTTTATGTCTGAAATAAATTTTTTGATGTAAAAGCAGCAAACTCTAAACCAATGTCCCTGTTTTTTATGGAATTTATCACATTTGTTACAGCCATTACCTTCTTAATGACTTCAGTGTTGACCAATGGGAGTGCACCTTGTTCAGAAGTGAGCTGTGATTAGACAAAGCTTCTGTTCAGGACTGAAAACTATTTAAATCCTTAATTAAGTCTAGATGAAGTCTCATTCGTTTTTTGGTTTGAGATTAAACATTCCTTAAACACAATAAGAAAACCTATTTATGAATAAATGGTCAGTTGTATAGATTGAAGTTATTTAAAAGCCAGACCTGAGAGAGTTGCAGCAGGTTGGTCTGAAAATGAGCCTTTTGTGTCTGGATTACATCACTTTCTTAAATACTTAAGTAAATTACAAACGAAGAGGATGTCTGAGACTACCAACAGGTTTCTGCTCTTCATCAGGTGTAGTGTCAAAACTGACCCCTCAGTCTTTGGCACTATTGTATGGAATAAGTTATAAACACAACACCAGATCAATGCCATAGAGTCTTTATTGTTCACAACCAACACAATAAACGACCCGAGTAGACTTCCCCAGCTCTACTGAATAATATACAGTAGATATAAGTTTTTATACAGTTTTGATGAGACAGTACAGTAATAACTCTTTCTGTAAAGCTTTGAAGTTCATTATTAACTCCCTGATGTCATCCTGTAAGGCCTTGGGGACTCTCCCTCAGGCTCTGTATCCTGTGTGTGTGTCTGACATTAGGTTTTCTCTTTTATATTAATATGTTTAAATGATAACTGAGTATACATAGTTAAAACACATAACATAAAATATTACATCACATATCCAAAATAAAAGTAGTGATTGATGTTTTGCTAAACAGTTTTGTGTATCTATTAGTACGAGAACTAATAGAGGTCCTTAATATCAGTGTGGTTCAAACACACGGTATAACGCCAATAAAAGAATGAAAATGATTACTTTGTAATTGGAAGAATTTAAATATGTGTCTTAAAGTTGAATTGCGAAGAGTAAGTTTATAAAGATAATATAACTTTATAGTTATATAACTTTATAGCTTATGGGCCATAAGCTCACATTTAAAAGAAAACAATGTTACCAGAACCTAAATAAAGAAAAGGAGCATTTATGTAGTTTTCTGGTTTGGTTTTGATGAATAATGGAGAAAGTGGATTCAAAACAACCACTGTTTGGATTCACGAGGAATGTTTCAACACAAGATAACATTCTATGAAAGTCAAAGTAACAGGGGACTCACAGCACACACAAGGTCCTTTTGAACAGAATTTAATTTTTTTGTTTTGGTTTTGACCAAACATTAGGTCTTTGTAACCTAAAGAAAAAGAGAAAGAAAAGTTGAGATGTTGCATTTATTGAATGAACAGTAAATTATAGTTACCTGATGTATCTACAGTTCTACGAGTGTACGTAGTGTACGAGTGTACGTAGTGTACGAGTGTACGTCTACGAGCCCACCTACAGGCTTCGCTAGTGGTTACCTCTCCCTGGTGCGAGCCAGACTTCTGAGAAGGATCAAAGCATTCACCGCGCCAATCATGCCAGTGTACTGGCACAGCCTCAGGAGCTATATAAACCCCCTCGCCCAACGCTCTACCTTCTCCGAACCAGCTCAAAAAAGGGAAGCAGTCCAGCTGGGCCTGAGAGTAGGTGGGCTACGCACACACTTGTAGAACTGTAGTTACATCAGATAACTATAATTTCTACTTTGTGTGTGCTCCGCCCACCTACGGGCTTCGCTAGTGGTTACCTACCAAGGCGAAGGCCGTAGGGGATAAATGTACTCCCAGCTGGACCGGTTCACAACGATTGGCGCGGGAACAAACAACGTCAGGAGCAATGTGGTCCCGCCTCTCCCAAGAGCAGCCAAGCACGCCCCACTACAGGCCACGGCGTCCAAACTGCCTCTCCCAAGAGCATCCTGGCACCCTGTTCAAACTCCCAACTTCAGTGTCCGTGGTCGGGGGATGGACCGCCTCTCCCAAGAGCATCCATCCTGCCCGCCGAGCCCGTGACCGCCTCTCCCAAGAGCACACGGGCCCTCACACGGCTGCGCAGACAAACACATCCAAAAAGGAACCGCCACTAGTTGCGGTACAAGTGTCCTCAGCTACAATAACAATAACATCTGCAGTGTGCACCAGCCTAGGTGACGAGGTTCTGGCCTCTATTCAACACTGAATGAGTGACAGAGCTCGCAGACACGTCCATGAGATAGGACCGCACAAACGTGGACACAGAGGACCAAGATGCCGCCAAGCATATATCCTCCACAGAGACACCCCTACACAGGGCCACCGACGTGGCAACCCCTCGGGTAGAGTGTGCCCTGATCAAGGCTGGGGGAAGGCGGCCTTGAGCCACGTAGGCCGCTCCAATACCCCCACAGAACCAGTGTGCCAGGCGTTGGGCCGACAACGGTGTCCCACGCCCCCTGGCCGCAAAGCACACAAATAAGTGGTCTGATTTCCGAAAACCCGCTGTGCGCTCCACATAGCAGCGCAAAGCCCTGACCAGACACAGCATGAGTAACCGCGCATCAGCTGTCATCCCGTCTGAGATGGAGCAGAGAGCTCTAATCCTGATCACCCTGGACCGGAAGGATGAGGTGATAATCTTCGGCTGAAAGGCTGGGTTGGGCCAGAGGTGAATTAGGCTTCCATACTCACTGAGCGACATGCACGAAGGATGAACCAACAAGGCGCACAGGTCCCCCGCCCTCTTGGCGGAGGATAGTGCCAACAGAAGGGCGGTCTTGAAGAGAGCAGCCGGACTTCCGCCCGCTCCAAGGACTCAAAATGAGGTCCAGACAGACCATCCAAAACAGTCTGAAGGTACCAGGGAGGCACCACCTGTCTAGAGGGGGGCCGAAGAAAACGCTTAACCAAAGGGTGACTACGAGCCAAGAAGCGCCCAAAGCCCTCATGGCCCGTCGTGATGGCTGCCGCACACACCGCCAGAGTAGATGCGGCACGACCACTATCCAGAAGTCCCTGTAGAAATTCCAGGACTACATTAACTGGACAGCTACAGGGGTCCAACGTCCTGTCACCACACCAAGCGGCAAAGAGACGCCAACGGGTGATGTATGCCCTGGCCGTGGAAGGTGGACACCACTGCCGGGGGAAGTCCTATATTAATAAGCCTCCCCCTTTCAACCTCCAGACTAGGAGCCTGCCGGTCAGGAATGGTCGGGACTGAAGGGAACCCCCGGCCTGCAGCAGTGTCTCGGGTTGGTCGGGGAGAGGCCACGAGTCCGTCACCGCCATCTGCACCAGGTCCGGGTACCATCTGGCACCCGGACTGTCCGGAGCCACCACCAGGATGTGAAGGCCCTGCAACCTCACCCTGTGAAGCAGAGGGGACAAGAGGCGTAGTGGTGGGAAGGCATAGAGGAGGCCTATGGGCCATGACTCTTGAGCCAGCGCGTCCACCCCTAGCGGTGGGTCGTCTGACGACCTGAGCGAGGACCAGAGTGGGAGCTGTGCGTTCTCTGTACTGGTGAACAGGTTGGCCACAGGCTGACCAAGCCAGCACCAAGTCTGTCGTGCGACCTTGGGCGCCAAGCCCCATTCGTTGCGTAGAGGGCCACCCCGGGACATCCTGTCTGCCCCTGCGTTTGTCTTTGTTTGAGTGTCACATGCCGTGCCCTTAAGGAGGCCAGGTGTGTGTCTGCTCACATCATGATGCTGCCCTCCGATGAAGGAGGGGTGACCTGGTTCCTCCCTGTCTGTTCAGGTAGGCCAAAGTGCAGAAGCACCCTCTGCACCGCCACCATCTCCAGTACATTTATGTGGGATAGCGTTGGCTCCCAGGCCCCGCCCACTGCGAGCCAGCCTAAGGTCCCGCCCCATCCAGTGAGTGAAGCGTCCGTGAACACCTCCACATAGTGTGGGACGCATCCCATGCGCACTCCCAGTTGGAGACGGTCCGGGGTGAGCCAGAATTCCAGGTCCTGCCGAGCCCCCAAGGACAGTGAGACCCAGGTCTGTCTGTCACCGGGTGAGCTGCCGCCATCATGCCCAGTAGGGACCGGACCAGACAAGACGGTGCTGATGGAGCTACTACCAGCCTCTGAGCCAGACTCCTGAGTGCCACCTGTCTCTCCACGGAGAGCCGTGCGTGCATGGTCTGTGCATCCAACTCCAGTCCCAGGTACGTCACCTGTTGAGCTGGCAACAACGAGCTCTTGGCCTGGTTCACCACGAACCCCAGCTTTAAGATGTGACGTAGTACTCTGTTCGTATGCTCCACGGCTTCCTGGCGAGAGGGAGCAAGGATGAGCCAGTCGTCGATGTAAGTCAGGATCCTGAGACCCTGACGGACGGCTCAGTGCTGCCTCCACGCATTTGGAAAAGGTGCGTGGGGCGAGGGAGTAGCCGACAGGATGGAGACGTGAAAATAAGCATCCATCAGGTCGATTGAGGTCATCCAATCCCCCGGGCGGACACTCTCCAGGAGGTGCCTGATAGTTAACATGCGGAACCTCCTGGTGGTCACATACTCGTTCAGGATGCGCAGGTCCAGGATCGGCCTCACTCCCCCGTTTCTCTTTGGGACCAAGAAATAGGGGGAGTAAAACCCTATCTCCGCCTCCCCTCGGTCCAGTTCTGAAATTGCAACGCAATTGCACCAGCAGGAGTGAAGAGACCTCCTCTTGGAGGGCCATAGCCGCTGCCCGGGTTGTGAGCTGTGTGCGAAGGACACCGCAGAAGGGAGGGGGTCGACAGGTAAACTGCAGGGCATAGCCCCTCCTTAACGTCCTGTCCAGCCAGGGCGATAGAGGGCCGAGAAGGCGTGTCCACGCTTCCAAGAAGTGCGATAGAGGGCGCACCACGCCCTGAACAGGAGGATGCATCGGCCCACCCTCCATCACAAACCCAACTGGAGGTTCAGGATGCGGGGGGCCCCCCCTGAAAGGGCTGCCCTACCCTCTCGGCACTTCTGGGGTTCTGTGGGTGGCTGGGGGTGGGCTGCTGTCTGAGCTAGAACCCCCTAGGTCCAGAGGACCTGGGGGGGTGGGGCAGGGCCCCCCAGAATGAGTCGCCCGACTCCTTCAGGTGGTGCACCCCTAGTAGCTGACAGTGTGGCAGCAAGCCCTGGTCAGCATGACTGAATAACTGCGGGAGGATGCCCCTGGCCCCTAATATCTGGCAACCTGGGAGTTGCTGAGTGAAATCTGGGCCGTTTACCAGCCGCCTTTGAGTTACAGGAGAGCGCAGGGGAGCGCCTCTTAAGCTCCTCCCCGGGCAGCATGGAAAGCACCTGTACTGCTGTAGGAGCGCCTGACCCACTTAAACCAAGCACAATCCGTCTGCGTGGCGTGGTGGAAAGGGCGGACCATGAAGAGCCGGAAGGGATGACCCAGATACGTGCTCTTTAAATGAGAAGTAACGGGCCCTGCGGCCTTTATTGACATTATTTTTATTAAAGGACGACTTGTGGGAACGGGAGAAGCCAGCGCCTCTATAACGTTGAAAACCTCTTCTCCCGGCGTTTTTCCGCCCTGCGCTATAAGACGCGGGGACAGGATCAGCAGCGGCAACGATGGGGCGTGCCCTAGCTCGCTCACGGGGAGTCGCGGTCACCTGGTGCCGGTCTGCACGACCGCTGGCATCTCGCTGGAGATGAGGAGCGAGCTGCTGGGACGTTTTGGAGGGTGATTCTAGTCGGTCTACAAAAGTCTGAATATCAGGACCAAACAGGGATGAGGTGGAGAGCAGTAGACCGAGGATGCGTCTCTTCTCCTGTTCCTTCAGGGAAGACAGGCCGAGCCACAGGTGTCTGGCGCCGAGCTGAGCCGCGCTCATGGTGCGGCCCCCATCCACGGCTAATGCTTGGGACATCCTCAGGAGAACAGCCGCTGTGGTCTGAACCTCATCTATCTCCTCGGGCGTGAGGACAGATCGCTCATGCGTGAGCTTGTCCAAGGAGCCCGCCAGGAAAGCCATATTGCTAGCCAACGCCACCACCTGAGCGGCGTTAGCGTAGCAGCGATCTATCAGCGACGCCGTTAACCTGTCCCTCACCGATGGACAAGTTAACGGCGTCGCTGATAGATCGCTGCCAGCCAACGCCACCACCTGAGCAGCATTAGCGTAGCAGCGATCTATCAGCGACGCCGTTAACCTGTCCCTCTCCGATGGTAGAGCCGGCTTACCGCTCGGCCAGGGGGTAGATGACGGTAGCAGGCACATCCTCACCCCGTCTTCAACAGGTGGGACGCCGGTGATCTCGTTCCAGCCCTTCACGTTGCAATATCCCAGATAGCCCCGGGCGGGGCCTCTCGCCGAGAGCGGGCTCTGCCATTCTCGCTGGGCATAATGGCCGATGGGTGTCATCAGAGGGCAGAGAGTCGCCACACGTGGCCGAGAACGAGTCTGTGACGCTAGCCCCAGTGTGAAGTCCGCCGGGGCCGTCTCAAGCGGCTGGGGCGGAAGCGGCATTAGCGTAGCAGCGATCTATCAGCGACGCCGTTAACCTGTCCCTCTCCGATGGTAGAGCCGGCTTACCGCTCGGCCAGGGGGTAGATGACGGTAGCAGGCACATCCTCACCCCGTCTTCAACAGGTGGGACGCCGGTGATCTCGTTCCAGCCCTTCACGTTGCAATATCCCAGATAGCCCCGGGCGGGGCCTCTCGCCGAGAGCGGGCTCTGCCATTCTCGCTGGGCATAATGGCCGATGGGTGTCATCAGAGGGCAGAGAGTCGCCACACGTGGCCGAGAACGAGTCTGTGACGCTAGCCCCAGTGTGAAGTCCGCCGGGGCCATCTCAAGCGGCTGGGGCGGAAGCGGGGTCTCCATTCGAACCACAGCGGAAGCAAACAGCTGCGGCAGGTCATCTAGCGGGTACCGATGAGCTGGCTGGAGGTCAGGGGCGGAAAACCCAGTACAGGTGGAGCTAGTGTCCTCGCCACGTCCTCACTACTCGCTGCCCAATCCAGGGGACTGTCGAGGCACTACTCTGATTGGGCAGCGAGGCAGGGGACACCGGGGGACAGATCGGGTCGAGACGGAGAAATAGGACCCATAAAAGCAGCGCGGCCCTCGGACTCCTCTCTGGGAAGGCCGAGGCAGGCGGAGCAGGTAGACCGCTCCAGCTGATGACGCCATCCGAGGAAGGTGAAGCAACAATCGTGGCCATCCTCGGGCAGCAGCCGGGCGCAGCAGCCGGGCGCAGCAGCCGGGCGCAGCAGCCGGGCGCAGCAGCCGGGCGCAGCAGCCGGGCGCAGCAGCCGGGCGCAGCAGGAGCGGCGGTGACAATCTTCGGGCACAATTCATTCTTCTAATATGTGTAATCTTCGCTCTTTTTTTTTAAATATCTCAGAAGTGCTGAGAGAGAAGAAGGGAGAGCGTTGGGCGAGGGGGTTTATATAGCCCCTGAGGCTGTGCCAGTACATTGGCATGATTGGCGCGGTGAATGCTTTGATCTTTCTCAGACAACTGGCTTGCGCCAGAGAGAGGTAACCACTAGCGAAGCCCGTAGGTTCACCGTTTTGGTGAATTTGAATAAATAAAGAGAGACAGAGTTATTTTGATTTTACATTTGATGTTTAAAGTTTCTGTTTAACATTGAGTGAGGTGAATTCTTTATGTGGCATCTGAATGACAAATTAGTGGAAACATGAAAGTAGTAATTGATAAAACGTTTTTATGTTATGTTTAAATTTATATGAAATAAATACAAAAACAAAATGGTTTATTGTATTGAGCACCTGGTGGTAAAACTGAGTTTTATAGAGACAGTATAGAACAAATCTACAGAATTTGAACAGAACTTTGTTGATTTTATGTTTAGTCTTTCCTTTTAAACGACAGTCACAAAGGTGATGGTGTTTTGGAGGAAAGCAGTGTGAACAGAGCAGAGGCTTTGTGGTGTGTTCAAGCAGCTGAGACATGCTGCTGTTACTGGGTTAACCCCAGAGGGGGTCTGACCCAAGGGGGATTAAGAAATTTTGTTTTGAAGTAAGAGAAAAATGTGTTTTCTTTCTAAAGAAAGTAATTTGAGGTAAAGTGAACAATATTCTGAGAATATTCTAATTTAAAATAACATGTGAAATAAATTGTGAATTGAAGGTGAATGTTTAAAAGTTTGTGAAAATAGATCATGAGAAACCAGTTCTGATCTATATAAATTATTTATGTTTGCATCGACTGAGTTAAAATTTATCAAATTGTGGAAGATACCAATGACCTACAACTAATGGTAACTAAAATTAAAACTGAACTAAACAAAGTGAAGTTTTAAATATAACATAAACAAAAGTGATGCTATTTGGAAAACATAAAGAAGATGAATAATTAGAAATGCTAATTAATGAAATAACAATTTAAGGTGGTAATTGGAAAAAAACATTCTGTTTTGATTTTTTTTTATCTTTTATTTTATTTTGTTTCAAATTTTTTTTTTTTTTTTTTTTTTTTTTTTTGGGTGTTTTGAGCCATGGTTGTCCCACGTCTCAAAAAGGGGGGAGAAAAAGATAACCCTTTTATTTACATATCTGTGTTCAGGTCATGAATGTGCACGCCTTTTTGGGTCCAACTCGATCCGAGAAGGCGTTTGAGAGTTAAGAGACATTTTATTTTCACAAAAATGGCCACCTCGTTACAGGCTTGCCACACCCATACCCGATAAGATATCAACAACAAAGTCACAACTTTGGTTGGCACACGTGTCTAGATGATACTCACCAAATTTGGGGCCATTTAGATTAAAACACAATAATTTGCACTGAGTCATTTTTCATATTTTTTTTTCGGGGACTTCAAATACATACATTTTTCGCCGGGCTTGAAGTCTGGGACCAATAAAAAATAATCCAAGCAAAAACAATAGGCCCTCCCGGTCATCACCGGCTCGGGCCTAACAAGAGTGATAAGCACAGAAATAGGAACTAAACTGTGTAACTATGGTAACAAACAATGCAGGAGGTAACAGGAACCAATAGGAACAGAGACATTTCAACATAAAAGTCCTGAACGTATTTCCTGAAAGCAACACCCAAACTTAATGAAACACAACAATTCTCACCAAACAGTGCTTTAATAAACTCAAGTTCTCACAAATGTATTCATTCTTTTGATGTTGTTTTTTTCATCCTTTAGGTGAAAGGTTCACTTGGAATGAATATTTTCAGTGCTATAACTGCAGGCACTTCTTTTATCATACTTTCAATGGATTTAGCTTTCGGGCCATTGAACATGTACACGGACTGCAACAATTATGATTGTTATTATACTGACTTAAAGTATAAGGTATGTCACCAACGTTTATGTTCAGATGTATTTAGTAATTGTCCATCTGTTCAGTCTGTTTTTACTGTTACTAATCCTTTACAATGAGAGGAGGCATTATAAATGAACTGTAAACTTATAAATGTTGTATTATTATGGTAGGTTCTGAAGCAGTGTGAATAATGATGTCTTTATTTGTGCTAATGTTGAATTGTCTCTCAGAGTCTCTTCTGGCGAATCACTGGTGTGTTGTTGATCTTCGCCGTCCTTGAGATGATCCATCTCCATCTGTCTGTCAGCCTTTGCCTGTAAAGTCATCTGCTGCTGTTCTCCACAGGTGAGTCACAAACTGAACCCTACCACATTCAATTGTGTAGGTTCATTCTTCAGTCCACAAGAATCCTGCCACACATGTCCACTCAGCACAAAGTGAACCAGCAGACATTAAACTCAGAGCACTTGTGTGAGAACTGAACTGAATGAGGCGCTCTAAAGGCCCGTTCACACCGGGACAAATTTCGCGCGCGATATTCGCCAACGTGTAACGCCTCGTGACTAAACAAAGGGCGCCAATGTGAGTGTGCACACCGACGCGAAAAACGCCACGCGTAAAAGCATAATTTTTAAAAAAACGCCTCGGGTTTGTTTCTTTGGTTTGACGCGCTGCGTTAAAAACTATACGACCAATGAGATTGGAGCTTTTGCTCACGTGTCTGGAGCTTCTGAAGTTACAGTAAAACACATCTTGGGGGCGCTCAAACACAAAACGGTCTTGCCGAGCACACATACATAACGCCGAAGAAGATATACGCCAAGTAGCGTCTACACTGCCGGGAAGAAATAAGACGAAGAAGATGCAAGGCAAGATGAATGTAGAGCTGGTCTCGTTGGTGTCGGAACACAAAGAACTATATTACAAACGTGACAGCGATTACAAACATCTTGATAAAAAAGAACTGTTATGGAGTGGTATTGCACCATCTAATGTCAGGGAATGAATTTGCATGTTCCCTCGGCTCATCGTCAGCGAAAATTGATCGATATTCGTCCCGGTGTGTACGGGCCTTAAGAACGTTGTTTAATGAGCTGCACACAGTCTTTCACTCAAACATAGAACAAATAATTCAATAGAGTCAGCTTTCCCTTCTTTATTATTGCCTTTAATATCAGCAGATCTGTAAAAGATGAACTATTTCAAAAACAGCAGCATTCTGAAATCTAATAATACATAAATATTCAGTTGTGAAATTATTTGAAGAAATTAAAATGAGAGGTTCATTTCAGCAGGATTTCTGATGTGTGGCAGTTAACACACGTAACACAGGAACAAGGCACTTACTTTTGAGTTTTTTTCCAAAGGTGCCGTGTTGTTTTGGACACAATCATCAAGATCTTAACCAGTCAGAGGGAAGACAAGCCTCTAACCCCAGTTTCAATGTATTATTATAATTATATTATAATATAAATTATATATAATATTATATATATTTTGTGTTACTATATATAATCTTTAAATATTGTGTGCAATAATTGTTTAACATTATCAATAAATACGTGAGAAGTAATATATAGCTTTTGATCTTGTAGATATCTGTGGTCAGCAGATTTCCTCCAGAAACCCCTCCACAATACACCGACAAATAAAGAGAAATATGAACAGTTCCTGTCCATTATCTCTAATGCTCATTTGTCAAAAAGGGAACAGCAAAAGAAAAATCATGTGATCAGATAATAATTACTGATTTATTAAGTCACAAATGTGTAAACAAGAACTACTCAAGAATACTGTTGATCCCATTTCAGGATGTTTTCAAGAAAGTTGCTAAATCCTTAATGAAACTGGACACTTTGTTTTGCACAATTACTTAACAATAATTATTAATAATTAATAATTCAGTGTAATCTTCAGTTTATTAAGTGTTTGAAGTACTTGAATTTGACTTTTTGTCCTGGAAAACAGCCAGATTTATGAAGAGGTACTTAAATGAAAAAATATGAAATGAGAGCTTATTTTTTTCTATAAAACTATAATTTAAAGTTAAATTAAAGCATATAGATATTTTGCATGGCACTGAGCATGATATTGTTCTTGAATATTGTCTAAGATGTTTAGATTAAAATAGATTTTTAGTTTGTGGGAATGTCATAATAACTTTGAAATGACTATTTAACTTTGTATCAAGCTCATGATTAAGGTGTTTTAATTATTATACACATTGTTTTTAGTAGATAATTATTTTATGTAAAATATAAAAAATGTTAAATCCTGGAGAAAAGAAAGTTCTCTATCTTTTCTGTCACATTGCCTTTTCTGCCTTGCATTTGTAATAGTATGAAAAACATCTGATCTTACCTTTTCTTATTCGGGCTTGAGAAGTGGTGGTGACAAAGAGAGGGAAGGTAGTCCACACAGAAGGGGTCTCACTCCCAGAAGGAACAATAGCAGACATTGAGGATGGTTACAAGTACCTTGGAATACCACAGGCAAATGGCAACCTCGAAGAGGTAACAAGGAAAACAGCAACTGCCAAATACCTCCAACGAGTAAGGCAAGTCCTAAGAAGTCAGCTCAATGGCAAGAACAAGGCACGGGCAATAAACAGCTACGCCCTGCCAGTGATCAGATACCCTGCGGGAATAATAAGGTGGCCAAAGGAAGAGATACAGATCACAGACGTTAAGACACGAAAGCTCCTCACCATGCATGGAGGGTTCCACCCCAAATCCAGCACCCTGAGACTGTACGCTAGCCGTAAAGAAGGCGGCCGTGGACCAGTGAGTGTGAGAGCCACTATCCAGGATGAAACATCCAAGATCCACAAGTACATCAAAGATAAGGTCCCAACAGATGACGTGCTCAGTGAATGTCTCAGGCAATGGGGAACAGAGGAGGAGGAGGTGGAGGAGGGACCATCATGGGAGGACAAACCCCTACATGGGATGTACCACCGGAACATAACTGAAGTGGCTGATATCAAGAAATCCTACCAATGGCTAGAACGGGCCGGACTGAATGGACAGCACAGAGGCACTCATCATGGCTGCACAGGAGCAGGCCCTGAACGCCAGAGCAATAGAGGCCCAAATCTACCACACCAGACAAGACCCAAGGTGTAGGCTGTGCAAACAGGCCCCTGAGACAATCCAACACTTAACTGCAGGGTGTAAAACCCCGAGGTCAAAGTGGGAAACACCTCCAAAGGTGATAGAGAATGACCGAGCCAAGATGGCGGCGCGTACACATCGCGAGGCTCAGCGTCTCTCCAGCTTTTGCAATTTTGCAGTTTTATTCCTGCTCATCTCGGGTCTGTTCGTACTGAACAGTTTTGCTTTAAGATCCTACACCCGCCAGAAGCTTTTGGATATCGGTGAGGACTTTTCCAACAGTTTTATCACCAATCTTCGACTCATCCCTGAGATCCTCAGAACACCCGATGCTAAACACTCTACCCGGCCGGGCGGAAGTGCTCGCAGGCGGCGTCGAGATCGTAAACAAAGGCGGGGGAAGCGCGGAGGTCTAAGAGCTAAGCTAAAGCTAACACCGCTCCGGCTCTCTTTACCCAGCATTTTCCTTGCTAATGTGCGGTCACTGGTGAACAAAATGGATGAGTTACGACTTCGCATCACCAACAGTAAGAGACTTTTGGACTGCAATGTCATGGTTTCACAGAAACATGGCTACACAGCCCAATAATGCTATTGAGCTTGCCGGGCGCTACACGCTCCGGGCAGATAGAACAGCAGAGGACTCGGTAAGACAAGGGGTGGTGGATTGTGCATTTATGTCAACAAAGCTTGGTGTACGAACACTGTCATTGTTGGGAGACACTGCTCAGCTAACCTAGAGTTTCTCATGGTTAAATGTAGACCTTTTTATCTGCCACGGAGTTCACTTCCACCATAATAACCGCAGTCTATATTCCACGGATGCTAATGCCAAGCTTGCTTTGAATGAACTTCATGCAGCCATTAGTAAACAACAGACTGCTCACCCAGAGGCTGCTTTTATTGTCGCGGGTGATTTTAATCACTGCAAATTAAAGACAGTGCTCCCCAAATTCCACCAGCATGTTTCCTGCCACACCAGAGGAGACAAAACTTTGGATCATGTATACACTAACATTAATGGAGCTTACATCGCGACCCCCCTCCCCCACCTCGGACAGTCTGATCACCTTTCTTTGTTTCTCACCCCTAAATATTGACCCCTCATCAATCGTGTGAAGCCATCAGTGAAGACCATCAAAGTGTGGCCAACTGGAGCAGACTCTTTACTTCAGGACAGGTTTCAACACACTGACTGGAGTATGTTTGCTTCTCAGGCTGCCTGTGGCTCTCACACGGACATTGATATCTACACCTCCTCTGTACTGGATCACATCAACTTCACCATTGACAGTGTTACAACAGAAAAACAGATAACAACATACCCTAATCAGAAGCCATGGATGAACAAGGAGGTGCGACTTCTGCTGAAAGCCCGCAACACTGCCTTCAGGTCAGATGACGCTGAGGCCTACAGTAAATCCAGGGCTAACCTGAAAAGGGGCATCAAAAAGGCCAAGTACAGCTACAAGCTGAAGGTAGAGGAACATCTTTCTAACTCTGACCCCCGACGCATGTGGCAGGGCATCCAGGTCATCAGTGACTACAAGTCAGGCAACTCCACTCCAACGGTCACGGACGTCTCCTTCCTGAACGAGCTAAATGACTTTTATGCTCGCTTCAACAGCGACAGCAAGGAGATGGCCACCAAAATCTCACCCTCAGCAGACCACCAACCTCTCAAACTCACCTCCGCAGATGTCCACACTGCACTGAGCCGGATCAACGCACGCAAGGCATTCCTGGACGTGTGCTTAGGGCATGTGCTGAGCAGCTTGCAGGGGTCTTCACAGACATTTTCAACCTGTCCCTCACCCAAGCAACTGTGCCAACATGTTTTAAGTCCACATCCATTGTGCCAGTACCAAAAAACTCCTCCCCAATGTGCCTGAATGACTATCGCCCCGTAGCACTCACTCCCATCATTATGAAGTGCTTCGAGCGACTGGTCCTATAAACCTATAAACCTATAAACCCTATAACCCTATAAACCTATAAACCCTATAAACCCTATAAACCTATAAACCCTATAAACCTATAAACCTATAAACCCTATAACCCTATAAACCTATAAACCCTATAAACCCTATAAACCTATAAACCCTATAAACCTATAAACCTATAAACCCTATAACCCTATAAACCCTATAAACCTATAAACCCTATAAACCTATAAACCCTATAAACCTATAAACCTATAAACCCTATAAACCCTGTAAACCCTATAAACCCTGTAAACCTATAAACCCTATAAACCCTATAAACCTATAAACCCTATAAACCTATAAACCCTATAAACCCTATAAACCCTGTAAACCCTATAAACCTATAAACCCTATAAACCTATAAACCCTATAAACCCTATAAACCCTGTAAACCCTATAAACCCTGTAAACCCTATAAACCTATAAACCCTATAAACCCTATAAACCTTTAAACCCTATAGGCCTATAGGCCTATAGGCCTGTAAACCTATAAACCCTATAAACCTTTAAACCCTATAGGCCTGTAGGCCTAAACCTATAAACCTATAGGCCTATAAACCCTATAAACCTGTAGGCCTATAAACCTATAAACCTTTAAACCCTATAGGCCTGTAGGCCTTTAGGCCCTATAAACCCTATAGGCCTATAAACCTTTGGGGCCTATAAACCTATAAACCTTTAAACCCTATAAACCCTATAAACCTATAAACCTATAAACCTATAAACCTATAAACCTTTAAACCCTATAAACCTATAAACCTTTAAACCCTATAAACCTATAAACCTATAAACCTTTTAGGCCCTGTAAACCTATAAACCTATAAACCCCATAAACTATAAACCTATAAACCCTATAGGCCCTATGGGCCTATAAACCTTTAAACCTATGGGCCTATCCTATAAACCTTTAAACCCTATAAACCTATAAACCTTTAAACCCTATAAACCTGTAAACCCTGTAAACCCTATAAACCCTGTAAACCTATGGGCCTATAAACCAATCCTTTAAACCCTATAAACCTTTAAACCCTATAGGCCTATAAACCTATAAACCTATAAACATATAAACCCTATAAACCTTTAAACCCTATAAACCCTATAAACCTATAAACCTATAAACCTTTAAACCCTATAAACCTATAAACCTTTAAACCCTATAAACCCTATAAACCCTATAAACCTTGTAAACCCTATAAACCTATAAACCCTATAAACCTATAAACCTATAAACCTATAAACCCTGTAAACCCTATAAACCCTATAAACCTATAAACCCTATAAACCTATAAACCCTATAAACCTATAAACCTATAAACCCTGTAAACCCTATAAACCTATAAACCCTATAAACCTATAAACCCTATAAACCCTATAAACCTTGTAAACCCTATAAACCTATAAACCCTATAAACCTTGTAAACCCTATAAACCTATAAACCCTATAAACCTATAAACCCTATAAACCTATAAACCCTATAAACCTATAAACCCTATAAACCTATAAACCTTTAAACCCTATAAACCTTTAAAACCTATAAACATGTAACATAGAGTCTTAGAGATTCAAGGACTGCCGATAAAACTCCAATCACCTCCAGGTTTCATTTAAAGAACTTTGCCCTTTTGTAACAGGAGCCTCCAGATGGTCTGTGGAACAGTGCTGTCAGAGCCAGGTCAGACCTTTAGAAGAACCACTCAACAGATTCCTTCAAATAGTCTTTATTAAAGCAGCAGCTGATTGGTCGGCAGTGACTTCAACAGAAACCCATTCAAAATAAAACATCTGCAATAATCTTTAATCAATCAATAAACTCAATTTCACCAAAACCTGAAAAAATAAGAACTATTTAAAACATTTTCTCTTTTTTTCCCTTTCGTTCATAAAAAAAGGGGTCGTCCAGACCTCTCACAGGGTCAGGGGTCAGTAGGGCTCCTTCTTTAAGAACCTGGAGAACATGGCAAAGGCTGCGGCAGGTTTATCCGACGGAACCATGTGACCTGAGCCCTGCAACAGAAACGGAACAGAGGGCTGTGTCAGTGACAGGGGTCACAGAGGGGTCAGAGAGGGTCAGTGACCTGAGCCCTGCAACAGAAACGGAACAGAGGGCTGTGTCAGTGACAGGGGTCACAGAGGGGTCAGAGAGGGTCAGTGACCTGAGCCCTGCAACAGAAACGGAACAGAGGGCTGTGTCAGTGACAGGGGTCACAGAGGGGTCAGAGAGGGTCAGTGACCTGAGCCCTGCAACAGAAACGATGACGTCAGAGTGTGAGAATGGACGCACCTTGACGGTGAGGAAGGCGATGTTGTCAAACTCTTTGACGAAGCCTCCGACCTGACGCCCGTCTGCAGTATCGTAGAGCCATGGCCTCCTCTGGACCTGCACCTGAGCCGTAAGAACAGTTTTAGATGGATTTGGATAGGTTTTAGCTGGTTCTGAACAGGTTTTGGCTGGAATACCTGTTGGTTCAAAGACTCCACAAACCACTCGTCGCCCATAAAGTTACAAGCCATGTCCACGTCACCGTTATAGACCAGCACCCGGTATTTCTGAAGACAAAGACCAGCTTAGACCATGATCAGACTAGGACCAACAATGAGTAGATTAAAGACTGACCAGAGCGGAGAGCAGCTTCAGATACTGTTCTCTGACGTCCATAAACTCACGACGATACTTTAGGTTCACCTCAGCACTGAAACAGAAGAGCCGGATCAGGGCCAGGTCTAACTCCGGTCTAACTCCGGTCTAACTCCGGTCTCACTCCGGTCTCACTCCGGTCTCACTCTGGTCTAACCCTGGTCTAACCCCGGTCTCACTCTGGTCTAACTCTGGTCTAACGCTGGTCTAACCCTGGTCTAACTCTGGTCTAACTCCGGTCTCACTCCGGTCTAACCCTGGTCTAACTCTGGTCTAACCCTGGTCTAACTCTGGTCTCACTCTGGTCTAACTCTGGTCTAACGCTGGTCTAACCCTAGTCTAACCCTGGTCTAACTCTGGTCTAACTCTGGTCTAACTCCGGTCTCACTCCGGTCTCACTCCGGTCTAACTCCGGTCTAACTCCGGTCTAACTCCGGTCTAACTCCGGTCTAACCCTGGTCTAACCCTGGTCTAACCCTGGTCTAACTCTGGTCTCACTCTGGTCTAACTCTGGTCTAACGCTGGTCTAACTCTGGTCTAACGCTGGTCTAACCCTGGTCTAACTCTGGTCTAACCCTGGTCTAACTCTGGTCTCCTGGTCTAACCTGGTCTAACCCTGGTCTAACCCTAGTCTAACCCTGGTCTAACTCTGGTCTAACGCTGGTCTAACTCTGGTCTAACGCTGGTCTAACTCTGGTCTAACTCTGGTCTAACTCTGGTCTGCTGGTCTAACCTAGTCTAACTCTGGTCTAACTCTGGTCTAACGCTGGTCTAACCCTAGTCTAACCCTGGTCTAACTCTGGTCTAACGCTGGTCTAACCCTGGTCTAACTCTGGTCTAACCCTGGTCTAACTCTGGTCTAACTCTGGTCTAACGCTGGTCTAACCCTAGTCTAACCCTGGTCTAACTCTGGTCTAACCCTGGTCTAACTCTGGTCTAACGCTGGTCTAACCCTGGTCTAACCCTGGTCTAACCCGGTCTCACTCTGGTCTAACTCTGGTCTACGCTGGTCTAACCCTAGTCTAACCCTGGTCTAACTCTGGTCTAACTCTGGTCTAACTCTGGTCTAACCCTGGTCTAACTCTGGTCTAACCCTGGTCTAACCCTGGTCTAACTCTGGTCTAACTCTGGTCTAACTCTGGTCTAACGCTGGTCTAACTCTGGTCTAACCTGGTCTAACCCTGGTCTAACCCTGGTCTAACTCTGGTCTAACGCTGGTCTAACTCTGGTCTAACCTAGTCTAACCCTGGTCTAACTCTGGTCTAACTCCTGGTCTAACTCTGGTCTAACCCTGGTCTAACTCTGGTCTCACTCTGGTCTAACTCTGGTCTAACTCTGGTCTAACGCTGGTCTAACTCTGGTCTAACGCTGGTCTAACCCTAGTCTAACTCTGGTCTAACTCTGGTCTAACGCTGGTCTAACGCTGGTCTAACCCTGGTCTAACTCTGGTCTAACCCTGGTCTAACTCTGGTCTCACTCTGGTCTAACTCTGGTCTAACGCTGGTCTAACTCTGGTCTAACGCTGGTCTAACTCTGGTCTAACGCTGGTCTAACCCTAGTCTAACCCTGGTCTAACTCCGGTCTCACTCCGGTCTCACTCCGGTCTAACTCCGGTCTAACTCCGGTCTAACTCTGGTCTAACCCTGGTCTAACCCTGGTCTAACTCTGGTCTCACTCTGGTCTAACTCTGGTCTAACGCTGGTCTAACTCTGGTCTAACCCTGGTCTAACTTCAACTGGTCTAACTCTGGTCTAACCCTGGTCTAACCCTGGTCTAACAACTCTACCTGGTCTAACCTAGTCTAACCTGGTCTAACTCTGGTCTAACGCTGGTCTAACCCTGGTCTAACTCTGGTCTAACCCTGGTCTAACTCTGGTCTAACTCTGGTCTAACGCTGGTCTAACCCTAGTCTAACCCTGGTCTAACTCTGGTCTAACCCCGGTCTCACTCTGGTCTAACCCTAGTCTAACCCTGGTCTAACCCTGGTCTAACGCTGGTCTAACTCTGGTCTAACCCTGGTCTAACCCCGGTCTCACTCTGGTCTAACTCTGGTCTAACGCTGGTCTAACCCTAGTCTAACCCTGGTCTAACTCTGGTCTAACTCCGGTCTCACTCTGGTCTAACCCTAGTCTAACCCTGGTCTATCTCTGGTCTAACCCCGGTCTCACTCTGGTCTAACTCTGGTCTAACGCTGGTCTAACCCTAGTCTAACCCTGGTCTAACTCTGGTCTAACGCTGGTCTAACCCTAGTCTAACTCTGGTCTAACCCTGGTCTAACTCTGGTCTAACCCTGGTCTAACTCTGGTCTAACACTGGTCTAACTCTGGTCTAACTCTGGTCTAACTCTGGTCTAACCCTGGTCTAACTCTGGTCTAACTCCGGTCTAACCCTGGTCTAACTCTGGTCTAACCCTGGTCTAACTCTGGTCTAACCCTGGTCTAACTCTGGTCTAACTCCGGTCTAACTCTGGTCTAACCCTGGTCTAACTCTGGTCTAACTCCGGTCTAACTCCGGTCTAACCCTAGTCTAACTCTGGTCTAACCCTGGTCTAACTCTGGTCTAACCCTGGTCTAACCCTGGTCTCACTCTGGTCTAACTCTGGTCTAACTCTGGTCTAACTCTGGTCTAACCCTGGTCTCACTCTGGTCTAACTCTGGTCTAACTCTGGTCTAACCCTGGTCTAACCCTGGTCTAACTCTGGTCTAACCCTGGTCTAACTCTGGTCTAACTCCGGTCTAACCCTGGTCTAACTCTGGTCTAACCCTGGTCTAACTCTGGTCTAACTCCGGTCTAACTCCGGTCTAACTCCGGTCTAACCCCGGTCTAACTCTGGTCTAACTCTGGTCTAACTCTGGTCTAACCCTGGTCTAACTCTGGTCTAACTCCGGTCTAACCCTGGTCTAACTCTGGTCTAACCCTGGTCTAACTCCGGTCTAACTCCGGTCTAACTCCGGTCTAACTCCGGTCTAACTCCGGTCTAACTCCGGTCTAACTCTGGTCTAACTCCGGTCTAACTCCGGTCTAACCCCGGTCTAACTCTGGTCTAACTCCGGTCTAACTCCGGTCTAACCCTAGTCTAACTCTGGTCTAACTCTGGTCTAACCCTGGTCTAACTCTGGTCTAACCCTGGTCTAACCCTGGTCTAACTCTGGTCTAGCCCTAGTCTAACTCTGGTCTAACCCTGGTCTAACCCTGGTCTAACCCTGGTCTAACCCTGGTCTAACTCTGGTCTAACCCCGGTCTAACTCCGGTCTAACCCTGGTCTAACTCTGGTCTAACTCCGGTCTAACCCCGGTCTAACTCTGGTCTAACTCTGGTCTAACGCTAGTCTAACGCTAGTCTAACCCTGGTCTAACTCTGGTCTAACCCTGGTCTCACTCTGGTCTAACCCTGGTCTAACTCTGGTCTAACTCTGGTCTAACCCTGGTCTAACTCTGGTCTAACGCTGGTCTAACGCTGGTCTAACCCTGGTCTAACTCTGGTCTAACCCTGGTCTAACTCTGGTCTAACTCTGGTCTAACGCTAGTCTAACCCTGGTCTAACTCTGGTCTAACCCTGGTCTCACTCTGGTCTAACTCTGGTCTAACTCTGGTCTAACCCTGGTCTAACTCTGGTCTAACTCTGGTCTAACCCTGGTCTATCTCTGGTCTAACTCTGGTCTAACGCTGGTCTAACCTGGTCTAACCCTGGTCTAACTCTGGTCTAACCCTGGTCTAACTCTGGTCTAACCCTGGTCTAACTCTGGTCTAACCCTGGTCTCACTCTGGTCTAACTCTGGTCTAACTCTGGTCTAACCCTGGTCTAACCCTGGTCTAACTCTGGTCTAACTCTGGTCTAACCCTGGTCTAACTCTGGTCTAACTCTGGTCTAACCCTGGTCTAACTCTGGTCTAACTCTGGTCTAACCTGGTCTAACTCTGGTCTAACTCTGGTCTAACCCTGGTCTAACTCTGGTCTAACTCTGGTCTAACCCTGGTCTAACTCTGGTCTAACTCTGGTCTAACTCTGGTCTAACTCTGGTCTAACCCTGGTCTAACTCTGGTCTAACCCTGGTCTAACCCTGGTCTAACTCTGGTCTAACTCTGGTCTAACTCTGGTCTAACCCTGGGTCTAACTCGGTCTAACTCGGTCTAACTCCGGTCTAACTCTGGTCTAACTCTGGTCTAACCCTGGTCTAACTCCTGGTCTAACTCTGGTCTAACTCTGGTCTAACTCCTGGTCTAACTCTGGTATCTAACTCTGGTCTAACCCTGGTCTATCTCTGGTCTAACCCTGGTCTAACTCTGGTCTAACTCTGGTCTAACTCTGGGTCTAACTCCGGTCTAACTCCGGTCTAACTCCGGTCTAACTCTGGTCTAACTCTGGTCTAACTCCGGTCTAACCCTGGTCTAACTCCGGTCTAACCCCGGTCTAACTCCGGTCTAACTCCGGTCTAACTCTGGTATCACTCTGGTCTAACCCTGGTCTATCTCTGGTCTAACCCTGGTCTAACTCTGGTCTAACTCCGGTCTAACCCTGGGTCTAACTCCGGTCTAACTCCGGTCTAACTCCGGTCTAACTCTGGTCTAACTCCGGTCTAACCCTGGTCTAACTCCGGTCTAACCCCGGTCTAACTCCGGTCTAACTCCGGTCTAACTCTGGTATCACTCTGGTCTAACCCTGGTCTAACTCTGGTCTAACCCCGGTCTAACTCCGGTCTAACTCCGGTCTAACTCTGGTCTAACTCCGGTCTAACCCTGGTCTAACTCTGGTCTAACTCTGGTCTAACTCTGGTCTAACCCTGGTCTAACCCTGGTCTAACCCCGGTCTAACTCTGGTCTAACTCCGGTCTAACTCCGGTCTAACTCCGGTCTAACTCCGGTCTAACTCCGGTCTAACTCTGGTCTAACCCTGGTCTAACTCCGGTCTAACTCCGGTCTAACTCCGGTCTAACTCCGGTCTAACCCCGGTCTAACTCTGGTCTAACTCTGGTCTAACTCCGGTCTAACTCCGGTCTAACCCTGGTCTAACTCTGGTCTAACTCTGGTCTAACCCTGGTCTAACTCTGGTCTAACCCTGGTCTAACCCTAGTCTAACCCTGGTCTAACTCTGGTCTAACCCTGGTCTAACTCCGGTCTCACTCTGGTCTAACCCTAGTCTAACCCTGGTCTATCTCTGGTCTAACCCCGGTCTCACTCTGGTCTAACTCTGGTCTAACGCTGGTCTAACCCTAGTCTAACCCTGGTCTAACTCTGGTCTAACGCTGGTCTAACCCTAGTCTAACTCTGGTCTAACCCTGGTCTAACTCTGGTCTAACCCTGGTCTAACTCTGGTCTAACACTGGTCTAACTCTGGTCTAACTCTGGTCTAACTCTGGTCTAACTCTGGTCTAACCCTGGTCTAACTCTGGTCTAACTCCGGTCTAACCCTGGTCTAACTCTGGTCTAACCCTGGTCTAACTCTGGTCTAACCCTGGTCTAACTCTGGTCTAACTCCGGTCTAACTCTGGTCTAACCCTGGTCTAACTCTGGTCTAACTCCGGTCTAACTCCGGTCTAACCCTAGTCTAACTCTGGTCTAACCCTGGTCTAACTCTGGTCTAACCCTGGTCTAACCCTGGTCTCACTCTGGTCTAACTCTGGTCTAACTCTGGTCTAACTCTGGTCTAACCCTGGTCTCACTCTGGTCTAACTCTGGTCTAACTCTGGTCTAACCCTGGTCTAACCCTGGTCTAACTCTGGTCTAACCCTGGTCTAACTCTGGTCTAACTCGGTCAACCCTGGTCTAACTCTGGTCTAACCCTGGTCTAACTCTGGTCTAACTCCGGTCTAACTCCGGTCTAACCCCGGTCTAACTCTGGTCTAACTCTGGTCTAACTCTGGTCTAACCCTGGTCTAACTCTGGTCTAACTCCGGTCTAACCCTGGTCTAACTCTGGTCTAACTCCGGTCTAACCCTGGTCTAACTCTGGTCTAACCCTGGTCTAACTCTGGTCTAACTCCGGTCTAACTCCGGTCTAACCCCGGTCTAACTCTGGTCTAACTCCGGTCTAACTCCGGTCTAACTCCGGTCTAACTCCGGTCTAACCCGGTGCCCAACCCGGTCCCAACTCTTGTCTAACTCTGGTCTAACTCCGGTCTAACTCCGGTCTAACTCCGGTCTAACCCCGGTCTAACTCTGGTCTAACTCCGGTCTAACCCTAGTCTAACTCTGGTCTAACTCTGGTCTAACCCTGGTCTAACCCTGGTCTAACTCTGGTCTAGCCCTAGTCTAACTCTGGTCTAACCCTGGTCTAACCCTGGTCTAACCCTGGTCTAACTCTGGTCTAACCCCGGTCTAACTCCGGTCTAACCCTGGTCTAACTCTGGTCTAACTCCGGTCTAACCCCGGTCTAACTCTGGTCTAACTCTGGTCTAACGCTAGTCTAACGCTAGTCTAACCCTGGTCTAACTCTGGTCTAACCCTGGTCTCACTCTGGTCTAACCCTGGTCTAACTCTGGTCTAACTCTGGTCTAACCCTGGTCTAACTCTGGTCTAACGCTGGTCTAACGCTGGTCTAACCCTGGTCTAACTCTGGTCTAACCCTGGTCTAACTCTGGTCTAACTCCGGTCTCACTCTGGTCTAACGCTAGTCTAACCCTGGTCTAACTCTGGTCTAACCCTGGTCTCACTCTGGTCTAACTCTGGTCTAACTCTGGTCTAACCCTGGTCTAACTCTGGTCTAACTCTGGTCTAACCCTGGTCTAACGCTAGTCTAACCCTGGTCTAACTCTGGTCTAACCCTGGTCTCACTCTGGTCTAACTCTGGTCTAACTCTGGTCTAACTCTGGTCTAACCCTGGTCTATCTCTGGTCTAACTCTGGTCTAACGCTGGTCTAACCCTAGTCTAACCCTGGTCTAACTCTGGTCTAACCCTGGTCTAACTCTGGTCTAACCCTGGTCTAACTCTGGTCTAACCCTGGTCTAACCCTGGTCTAACTCTGGTCTAACCCTGGTCTAACTCTCGTCTAACTCCGGTCTAACCCTGGTCTAACTCTGGTCTAACTCTGGTCTAACCCTGGTCTAACTCTGGTCTAACTCTGGTCTAACCCTGGTCTAACTCTGGTCTAACTCCGGTCTAACTCCGGTCTAACCCTGGTCTAACTCTGGTCTAACTCCGGTCTAACCCTGGTCCATCTCTGGTCTAACCCTGGTCTAACTCTGGTCTAACTCCGGTCTAACCCTGGGTCTAACTCCGGTCTAACTCCGGTCTAACTCCGGTCTAACTCTGGTCTAACTCCGGTCTAACCCTGGTCTAACTCTGGTCTAACCCTGGTCTAACTCCGGTCTAACCCCGGTCTAACTCCGGTCTAACTCTGGTATCACTCTGGTCTAACCCTGGTCTAACTCTGGTCTAACCCCGGTCTAACTCCGGTCTAACTCCGGTCTAACTCCGGTCTAACTCCGGTCTAACCCTGGTCTAACTCTGGTCTAACTCTGGTCTAACTCTGGTCTAACTCTGGTCTAACTCCGGTCTAACCCTGGTCTAACTCTGGTCTAACGCTGGTCTAACGCTAGTCTAACCCCGGTCTAACTCCGGTCTAACTCCGGTCTAACTCCGTTCTAACTCTGGTCTAACTCCGGTCTAACTCCGGTCTAACCCTTGTCTCACTCTGGTCTAACTCTGGTCTAACTCTGGTCTAACCCTGGTCTAACCCTGGTCTAACCCTGGTCTAACTCTGGTCTAACCCTGGTCTAACTCTGGTCTAACTCCGGTCTAACCCTGGTCTAACCCTGGTCTCACTCTGGTCTCACTCTGGTCTAACCCTGGTCTAACTCTGGTCTAACTCTGGTCTAACTCTGGTCTAACCCTGGTCTAACCCTGGTCTAACCCTGGTCTAACCCTGGTCTAACTCCGGTCTAACCCTGGTCTAACTCTGGTCTAACTCTGGTCTAACTCTGGTCTAACCCTGGTCTAACTCTGGTCTAACCCTGGTCTAACCCTGGTCTAACCCCGGTCTAACTCTGGTCTAACTCCGGTCTAACCCTGGTCTAACTCTGGTCTAACTCTGGTCTAACTCTGGTCTAACTCCAGTCTAACCCTGGTCTAACTCTGGTCTAACTCCGGTCTAACCCTGGTCTAACTCCGGTCTAACTCCGGTCTAACTCCGGTCTAACCCTGGTCTAACTCTGGTCTATCTCCGGTCTAACCCTGGTCTCACTCTGGTCTCACTCTGGTCTAACCCTGGTCTAACTCTGGTCTAACTCTGGTCTAACTCTGGTCTAACTCCGGTCTAACCCTGGTCTAACTCCGGTCTAACCCTGGTCTAACTCCGGTCTAACTCCGGTCTAACTCCGGTCTAACCCTGGTCTAACTCTGGTCTATCTCCGGTCAAACCCTGGTCTCACTCTGGTCTCACTCTGGTCTAACCCTGGTCTAACTCTGGTCTAACTCCGGTCTAACTCCGGTCTAACTCCGGTCTAACTCCGGTCTAACCCTGGTCTAACCCTGGTCTAACTCTGGTCTAACTCTGGTCTAACCCTGGTCTAACTCTGGTCTAACTCCGGTCTAACTCCGGTGTAACTCCGGTCTCACTCCGGTGTAACTCTGGTCTCACTCTGGTCTAACTCTGGTCTCACTCCGGTCTAACTCTGGTCTAACTCCGGTCTCACTCCGGTCTCACTCCGGTCTCACTCTGGTGTAACTCTGGTCTCACTCTGGTGTAACTCTGGTGTAACTCTGGTCTAACTCCGGTCTCACTCTGGAGTAACTCTGGTCTCACTCTGGTGTAACTCTGGTCTCACTCTGGTCTAACTCCGGTCTAACTCCGGTGTAACTCCGGTCTCACTCCGGTCTCACTCTGGTCTAACTCTGGTCTAACTCTGGTCTCTCTCTGGTCTACTCCGGTCTCACTCTGGTCTAACTCTGGTCTAACTCTGGTCTCTCTCTGGTCTACTCCGGTCTCACTCTGGTGTAACTCTGGTCTCACTCTGGTCTAACTCTGGTCTAACTCTGGTGTAACTCCGGTCTAACTCTGGTCTCACTCTGGTCTAACTCTGGTCTAACTCTGGTCTCTCTCTGGTGTAACTCTGGTCTAACTCTGGTCTAACTCTGGTCTAACTCTGGTCTAACTCTGGTCTAACTCCGGTCTAACTCTGGTCTCACTCTGGTCTAACTCTGGTCTAACTCTGGTCTAACTCTGGTCTCTCTCTGGTCTACTCCGGTCTCACTCTGGTGTAACTCTGGTCTCTCTCTGGTCTACTCCGGTCTCACTCTGGTGTAACTCTGGTCTCACTCTGGTCTCACTCTGGTGTAACTCTGGTCTAACTCTGGTCTAACTCTGGTCTCTCTCTGGTCTCACTCTGGTCTAACTCTGGTCTAATCCCAGTCTAACCCTGGTCTTGGTCTCACCTGCAGATGACCCAGTCCAGGGCCTGGGGGCTGATGTGGAGGGCAGTCTTGATCAGGGGGTTGTTGAGGTAAAGGGAGGAGGGGGTGGAGTTGGTGCAGGGCGGGTCCAGACGAACCGGACTCAGGACACGGTTTTGGTCCAGACCTGGGACTAGACCCAGCAGCTTCTGCAAAGACCGAGGCCAGAGGTCACACAGAGTCAAAATACTTGGAACATTTCCAAGGGCCTTAAAAACTGCTGTCATTAAGCCTCTCCTAAAGAAGAGCAGTCTTGATGCTACAGTGCTCAACAACTATCGGCCCATATCAAACCTGCCATTTTTAGGGAAAGTCATCGAAAAGATTGTATATCAGCAACTTAATGACCTTCTATTACTTAACAACTGCTTTGATCCTTTTCAGTCAGGATTCAGGCCCCATCACAGCACTGAGACTGCACTTATCAAAGTCACAAATGACATCCGTATGAACACTGACGCAGGCAAAGTCTCTGTCTTACTTCTGTTGGACTTGAGTGCTGCGTTTGATACAGTGGACCATGAAATCCTGACACAAAGATTAGAGGAATGGATAGGTATCACTGGAACTGCTCTGCTGGTTTACAAGTCTCTTAATGGTTTAGCACCAGAATATACTGTATTTCTGATGTTCCTTATGAACCTCCTCGGCCTTCTGCTCGTGCCCAGAGTTAGAACTAAACAGGGTGAAGCAGCGTTTAAGTTTTATGCAGCAAAGACCTGCAACTCTCAACTTTAACTTTGTTCAAGGGGAGGTTAAAAACCTTTGTCTTTAGCTCCGCCTACATTCAGTAAAGTACTCTTCATCTTGAAATTTTTCTTGGCTAAATCTTTTATCTAAAACTGAAGTTTCAGGTCAAACTCCTCCCTCTAAAGATATAAGATAAGCTCTCTTACCAGCTGACTTTGGTCTTCACCTTGAAAACTGACCCAGATGCTTTTTGCTTTAACCTTTTCTATAAAACACTATGAAACAAACACTTTATAGAACAAAGGCTTGTGTAACTGATCCTTCACATTGTCCTGAAACTGTGTTAACATCAGCTGCAGCAACACCACAGAGGACCTTGTTAAACTATTTTCAACTCTGAAAAGTTAATGTTGTCATGGTTGGTGCTAAAGGAGCTAATGGTGCTAGGAGCTAACAGTGCTAAGCTAAAATAACTAAAGTGTGCCCTCTAGTGGAGCAGAGGATAAACAGGACCCAATGGCTCTGTTTCTGACCTGCTTAAAAGCTAAAGTCTGTGGATGATGGAGGAAGTTGTTGCCCAAGTCTCTCAAAACCAGCTGACCTCGCTCCAAACTGAAACAGAGATTAAACAGACCATGAGCCTTATATTTGTTTAAATAAAGAGAAAGAATGTCATTTATTAATGTTTATTTAAACTGTAACAGATATTCTTGGCAAACATTAAGATCAAACTAAATTAAAATTCTAAACTTAATGTGAGATGTAAATATCAAATATAGTCACTGCAGGTGACTCTCCTTGAGTATGACATTTAGAGAAATAAGATCCAGCCCAAGACCTCTGTAAGTCCTACCTGAACCGGTCTTGGACTCCTCCGGGACACGGCGCGTACAGGTTGTACATGTTCAGACCTGAGCTGTAGACAATAGTCTGGACTTCGGCCAGCTGTGGACCAGGACAGACCAGGGTTAGAACCAAATCCGAACTAGACTAAAGACAGTTCTACACATGTCTGAACCAGTCCAGACCAAAGTCAGGCTAGAACTAGGCTTAAACCACTTCACCTTGAAAACTGAGTCCACATGCTTTTACTTTAACCTTTTCTTTAAACCAAATTAAAACTTTTGTCTGGGTCCAGTTTAAGGTCAAGTTCTGGTCCTTGTCCTGATCCTGGTACCAGCTCTGTGCAGTCCTGGTCCTGGTCCTGGTATGGTCCAGTTCTGGTCCTGGTCCTGGTCCTGGTCCAGTCCTGGTCCTGGTCCAGTTCTGGTCCTGGTATGGTCCTGGTCCTGGTCCAGTCCTGGTCCTGGTACCAGCTCTGTGCAGTTCTGGTCCTGGTTGTTGTAGAAGTTGCAGTGGTCCTTGTCACAGCAGAACTTCCTGAGTCCGGTCCAGAGTCCGGTCCCGATCAGACCGTGGTAGTACGCGAAGTAGACCAGAGAGTTATCATTTAGCTCGTAACTGGACATTCCATTCCCCACGGCAAGACCCTGAAAGACCGGACAAAAACCTGTTAGAACCATATTGCAGTTGCAGCCCTCCCAACCCCATGAAATGAAGACTAAAACCGGTTCAAATCCCTCTAAAACCCACCCTAATCCCTGAAGAATTTATAATTCAGTATTCATTTTCAAATAAAATTAAAACCTGGAGGTTGATGGAGTTGTCCTCCATCACGCGCTGGGCCAGAGTCGGAATGTAGATGCCTCCGTAGCTCTCTCCCGTCAGAAAAACTGGACTGGACTTAAACTCAGGGAACAGCCGCAGGAACTCTTTTAGAGCTAGGTAGTTATTCAGAGACACCTGGAAAAATGGAGGAATACTGTGGAACAAATGGAGAAATGCTGATCCTGGACCAGACCTGGTCTGAACAGTTTACAGAGGGAAAACACACCTCTGTGTCGTTGGTGGCGTAGTTCTTGTCGTCTGAAAAAGAGAAGCCAACCCCTGCAGGTGACTCCAGGTACAGCACGTTAGCAATCTGGCCAGCCACAGGATGATTAATCAGAGGAGAGGAGCAGATAAGGAGAGAGTACAGTGAATCAAGAAACTGATCCTTGAACAGCATTTACTCAGAATCCTCATTTTAGTCCAGGTCTATTTCCGGTCCAGTCCCAGTTCCAGTCCTGACACGGTTTAGTCCGAGTCCGGTCCAGTCCTGACCTTGTTCCAGCTGTAGGGGTTGTACTGCAGAGTGGCTCCATCGTCCTGAATCTGAAAAACACAAAATTAATGGATGTTGTTCTGCTCAACTGTGATTGGTTTATTTCACGACATGAGGTTGAAGCTAACAGCTAAACCAGCTAACAGCTAAACTGACTGATGTAACAATTGTCCTTTAGAGACATCAGAAAACCCAGAATATCCTGTCCTAAGGATTAATCTATTATCAGCGGTTAGCCTGTTAGCCAGCTAGCTGTTAGCAGTGTTTACCAGAAAGGGGCCGTGCTCGGTCAGCATTCCGTCCAAGGAGCTGCAGCCTGGGCCTCCGTTCAGCCACAGAACCAGAGGATCTGAGGAGGGCTTGTCCTGAGACTCCACAAACCTCACGAGAAAAAATACACAGTCATTAGACTGAATTTATGAAAGAAAACCTCAGTTAGTTCTATTATTTCTACTATTACTTTCTTCTTGTATATTTTTCCTCTTCGGCTCTTAAATGTGTTTCCAAATTACTACTGTCATTTCAACACGGAAATTATCATCTGTTTCACGCAAAAGGCAACGCAACCATAATAATCTGCATGTTGTATCACTGTCAAAAACTGCCCCTTCTACTTTCCCAATAGGCTTGTGGAACTGCCAGTCTGCTGTGAACAAAGCTGATTTCATTACAGCTTTTGTTCAACATTCTGGTCTTTCAGTTGTAGCACTTACAGAAACATGGATCAAACCAGAGGACTCTCCCATAATCACACTTTCTCCCACAGTCCTCGCCTCACTGGAAGGGGCGGAGGGACCGGACTACTTATTCCTACTGACTGGAAGTTCAAACAGCTATCACCCTTGTGTGACAACAGCTCCTTCGAGTTCCATGCTGTTACCATCACCCACCCTGTTAAAAGTCATTTTGTAGTCATCTATCGGCCCCCAGGTCAGCTCGGACATTTCTTGGAGGAGTTGGATGCGCTTCTTTCATCCTTCCCTGACGATGGTACCCCTCTGGTGGTATTAGGAGACTTCAACATCCACCTTGAAAAGCCACAGGCTGCTAACTTCATTAACCTAACTGCATCATTTGACCTCAAGCAGGTTTCCACATCGGCAACCCACAAGTCTGGTAACCAACTAGATCTTATCTACATAAGATACTGCTCCACTCGGCACACTCAGGTCACGCCACTGCACACTTCTGATCATTTCTTCATAACTCTCGACCTTGACCTAACTTCTCCAGACACTGCAATTGTTTTACCGCTGGTCACTTTCCGACGCAACCTGCGTGCACACTCAGTCCCTCCCGTTTTTCCTCTGCTGTCTCTTCTGCGCTCCTCTTCTGAGGAGCTCTCTCTTTTAAACACAAACAACGCCACCGACACTCTGTGCTCCACGCTACATCCTGCTTGGACAACTTATGCCCTCTTACATCTAGACCAGCCCGTACATCCTCGTCTGCCCCCTGGTTATCCGATGTTCTACGCGAGCACCGCGCCAGCCTCCGGTCAGCTGAGAGAAAATGGCGCAAGTCTAAAGATCCTACTAACCTCTCTATCTACCAGTCTCTCCTCTCTACTTTCTCCGCTGATGTCACCTCTGCAAAAACTGTCTACTACCATTCTAGGTTAATCAACTCACCTGACTCGCGCACTCTCTTTAGAACCTTTTCCGCCCTCCCTTGTCCGCCTGCTCCCCCACCTTCATCGGATTTAACAGCTGATGATTTTGCGTCTTTCTTTATAAAGAAAACGACCGCCATCAGCAGTCAGTTCTCTTCACCACCACCTGTCGAGCTCATTCAGACCCCTGATATGTGTTTGCTCACTTCCTTCTCTCCTCTAACTGAAGCAGATGTTTCCAAGGTCATTAGTTCTAACCACCCTACTACCTGCCCGCTGGATCCCATCTCCACACATCTCCTTCAGGCCATCTCTCAATCTGTCGTGCCTGCTCTCACCCACATCATCAACTCATCTCTTTCCACTGGGTCATTCCCCACAGCTTTCAAAGAGGCCCGCATCACACCACTACTGAAGAAACCCACTCTTAACCCTACTCTGCTTTAAAACTACAGACCGGTTTCCCTCCTTCCCTTCATTGCCAAAGCTCTGGAGCGAGTTGTGTTTACTCAGCTCTCATCCTTTCTCACACGGAACAACCTCCTGGACCAGAACCAGTCTGGGTTCAAGAGCGGTCATTCCACGAAACTGCCCTGCTCTCAGTCATGAAGCTCTGAGACTGGCAAAGGCAACATCCAAGTCATCTGTACTCATCTTACTGGATCTGTCTGCTGCTTTTGACACTGTTAATCATCACATCCTCCTGTCCTCTCTCAGGGCGATGGGTGTCTCTGGAATGGCATTGCAATGGTTCAAGTCTTACCTCTCGGATAGGTCATTCAGAGTATCCTGGAGAAACGAGGTCTCTGAGTCCCAACATCTCAATACAGGGGTGCCACAGGGCTCAGTGCTCGGACCGCTACTCTTTTCCATTTACATGACATCCCTTGGCTCTGTCATCCAGAAGCATGGCTTTTCCTATCACTGCTGCAGATGACACTCAACTCCACCTGTCATTTAACCTGACGATCCGACGGTCTCTGCTCGCGTCTCGGCATGTCTGAGCGACATCTCACTTTGGATGAAGGACCATCACCTGCAGCTGAACCTTGCAAAAACAGAACTGCTTGTGATTCCGGCCAAACCAGGGACCAACCACAACCTCTCCATTCAACTAGGCCCATCAACCATTACACCGTCCAGCACTGCCAGAAATCTGGGAGTGGTAATTGATGATCAGCTAAACTTCACAAGTCATGTCGCCAGCACCACCCGGTCCTGTAGATTCATCCTCTACAACATTAGGAAAATTAGACCTTTCCTATCAGAGCACTCTACGCAAATTCTAGTCCAGGCTCTTGTCTTGTCCAAACTGGACTATTGCAATGCTCTACTTGCTGGACTCCCTGCTGCACAACCAAACCTCTGCAGCTGATCCAGAATGCAGCGGCAAGAGTGGTCTTTAATGAACCAAAGAGAGCGCATGTATCTCCTCTATTCATTAGGTTACACTGGCTCCCGGTTGACGCCCGCATCAAGTTCAAAGCTATGCTCTTGGCCTACAAGACCACCTCTGGTTCTGCACCCCCATATCTCCACTCACTAATACAGACCTACGTTCCTACCAGATCCCTGCGCTCTGCAAATGAACAACGTCTGGTGGTACCGTCCCAAAAAGGTACAAAATCACTCTCACGTACCTTCTCTGGCTCTGTTCCACATTGGTGGAATGATCTACTGCTGCTACAAGATCAGCAGATTCTGTAGCCATCTTTAAAAAACACCTGAAAACACATCTCTTCCATGAACACCTGACGATTCCTTTTATCAATTCCTTTTCTTTATTTAAAAAAATATATATAAATAAAATATCTATCTTTAGCTTTGTAAACTGTGCTGGGTTTAAACTGACTAGTTTTTTGTGCACTTATGCTTTTTGTACCTTGTGTTGTTAAAATTGCTTCTATTGTTTTCCTCACTTGTAAGTCGCTTTGGATAAAAGCGTCTGCTAAATGACTAAATGTAAATGTAAATGTAAATGTAGTTAGTTATGTTTGTTCAAGTGAAGCTTTACCAGTAGTGAAGGTGTTTTCCTGTGGGCAGGTTCAAATATCCAGAGAACTGTCTGAAACTGGGCTGTTTGCTTAAACCGGGCAGATACTTGATCTCATCCGGATCCGGAACCGCTCTGACCCCCAAGAAGTGAGGCAGCACACACAGGAAGCTGGCCAGTGCAACCAGAAAGTGATGTAACAGCCACATCTGCACCAATAGGATCAGAGAGAAAAGAGAAACTTTGTTAGTGAGCTCTGGACTAAACTATGTTTAAGGATGTATTATTATTATAACAATGTCAAGATAAAATAAGACAGAGGGGAAATTCACTTGTACAGCAGCTCTTAGACATGAAAGTGCAAGAAGTAAAAGAAAGGTGCGCATGCAATAGAATAAAAAAAGATTCTTTAGCTATAGTCAGCTGCGCCATCTAGTCCAAGATTGCGCCGCTGACAGATGCCCTGGTGCCTTGGTGCTCTATGTTTTGTCTGTTTTTGTGTAAATTGTGTGTCAGCTCTTACACCCGTGAAGAGCTCTTAGACATCAGGGGCACAGTGGCTCAGTGGAAGAGCGGTTGTCCTATAACCAGAAGGTTGGTGGTTCGATTCTCTCCCCAGTTCATACTGCCGTTGTGTCCTTGGGCAAGATACTTAACTCACCTTGCCTCCAGTGCCACAGCTCTGGTGTATGATTGTGTGAGAATCAAGCCCCTCTTATGGAACCCCTTAAAAGTCCTCGTGTAAGGGCGCCACCATACAGCGATATACAGCAATATACCTCCGTCCACCAGAGGGCAGGCTCCTAAAGCAGACTCCACGAGAGTTTGCCTCATTCATTCTGGCCGCTGTTTACATTCCATCGAGTGCCAACGCTAACGTGACATTGACGTATGGGTGTCAACCATACTGTGTTACAAGGACCCGCCCTTCTCTGCTTCTGATAGGCTTGTAACGTTAGTTAAATCTGCCTTCCTCTCATATGATTGGTAGGTGAAATAAATTGGCTCGAAAATATTAAACCGCATGTGCAGGCTCTCAATTATTTTTTTCCCTCACGGCCACACGCCGGAGATCCGGCACGGTGCCGGAATACTTTAAGCCCTGGTACTAGCAAGCTATCGTCCCTGCTGTGCTAATAACCAGCTAAAGAAGTTGCCCTGTTAGGGCACCACTAACTTACGTCAAACAAATATTATACTGGTGATATTTTTGTTATGTTGACATCCGTTTTTCTATAACAGTCATAGCACCATGTCATAGCAAGTTTGTAACTTAAATATTAATAACTAGCATTGCATGTCTTACCTCTATATGTTTCTTCAAATTTGAAGGGGAGTTTTTAAACGCCAACAGTTCTTTGCGTTGAGGTAGGCACTTGACACATTGAAAACGCCAGGAGTCATTCTTTGAACCTTTAAATTCAAATAACTTGCTTAAATAAGGCCAGGGATGTCTCTCAGAATCAGAGCTGCAGGGCACAGGCTCAAGCTCAGTCGACGTTGTTGGCTTTTCGTCCATGTTTGATATTTGGTGTCCACCGTGTCCTTTTTCTTGATTTACATCAGTTCCACTTGTGTTGTTTCAAAACGCGCGCTGAGCGCGTGAGTTCTTTGACCAATCAGATCTCCGATCTGTTTCAACGTCATTGGCCAGCAACGCCAAAAGCGTCAGTCGACCAAAATTTTTTTATGCAAGATTCGGAAGGATGTAACGACACGCATTTTAATAATGTAGTGGAGTACAAAGTACAGATAATTGCTGAAAAATCTACTCGAGTAAAAGTATAAGTATGCATTATTTTTTTTACTTAAGTAAAGTATAGATACGTAAAAATTTACTTAAGTACAGTAATGAAGTACAAATACTTCGTTACATTCCACCACTGGTGCTTCGGGATACCTCCCTGAAATGACTTTTTGCAGGTTGGGATGTCTGCTTTTATCATTTTGAAAATGTAAAAGATGAAAATCAAAAAAGATTTTGTTTTAAATATAAAGTGAATAAGTTATGACACTTGCTTAACTGTTCACAATAACAGAAGTTTAGACCAGGGCTGGCCTGCCACTGTTAAATCACTACAACAGAATTACACACGAGACTTAATCACGGCGGATTCTTGTTTGGACTTGAACACATGAACATTCAAACCTCAGTTTTAGATGGACTTGAACACATGAACATTCAAACCTCAGTTTTAGATGGATTTTAATAAAAACGAAACTCTTGTTTTAGACTCACCTTTTGTTGCTGCGGTGAAACAAACCAGTGCAGTTCCGCAAAAACAGGGCTCTGTCACGTGAATTACGGACAGTCACATGACCCACCTCCTCACCGGAACCGGAAGTATGTTTTTTTTAGACAACCTGCTTTATACACAAAAGGTCTTTAAATCTTTAACTGAGTCACATTTATTTCCAAATCTTCTTTAAAAAACACCCAGAAATTACATTTTACTTCAAAATTTAAACTAAATTGTCAAACGCTAAACAGGTCGGACTCTTCCAACACTCAACTTATTTTATGTAAATGTTGACACAGAAACACAAGTTATTTTAATTGGTTTATAAATAATGCATTTACGTATAGTTTGACATTTTGGGAATTTTAGTTTTCATTAAAACCCAAAACCTTTTTCTCCAGGGTCCTGTTCGACCCATTTCACTTTTCTTTCCACTCACTTTCCCAGCGAACATTTACATTTGGTCCAGAGGACTGTTTAGCCCTTAATGTGACACTACACTGACCCTAAACTCAGTCTGAACTAAAGCAGAGACTGACATTAGGAAGAATGTAGTGTTTATTACAGGACGGTCCCACGACACAGGCCTGTTACAGAAACAAAGACTGGCCTAAACCTGACGTGTTCCACACGGCGAAAATAAAACCTGAATTCATCAAAGACTCAAACGTAAACGTCTTTATTAAAAAACAAAGTAAAAATAAATCTGTACAAAGAGTCAGCAGCTTCATGGACGAGGAGGGGGTCTCATCCCGGGAGGAGGGGGTCCTGCAGGAGAGCACAGGGGTTAGACCCAGAAAAACCTGTTCTACTTGAACTCGCTATGATCCAATTAAACCCAGATACACCGCTCCGAGTCCTGCTCAGACCAGGTTTAACCCGGCTCACCTCTCATGCCCGGAGGAGGGGGTCTCATTCCAGGAGGAGGCATCCCCATCGGAGCCCCTCGTCCTGGAGGCATCCCCATCGGAGGGCCCATTGGGGGCCGCATCCCAGGAGGTGGGCCCATCATCCCTGAAGACCAATCATGAGAGGAGTCAGAAGAGCAGCCAATCAGAGCTCAGAGAAGAGCAGCCAATCAGAGCACAGAGAAGAGCAGCCAATCAGAGCTCAGAGAAGAGCAGCCAATCAGAGCACAGAGAAGAGCAGCCAATCAGAGCACAGAGAAGAGCAGCCAATCAGAGTGTACAATAACTGAATGTACAAGGCTCCTCCAGTTAAACATAAAACCTTAAAGACATCCACATTAATTATTTTAAATGGCTCACCTGGAGGAGCCCCCCGGCCCATCGGGGGTGGAGCTCCTCGTCCTGGAGGATACTGAGTGGGGGCCCCAGCAATACTGGCCCCAGCTGCAGCTGCTGCTACTGTACCCCGGCCCTGAGGGGTCATCACCTGAAAAACCAGGTCAGAACCAGCTAGAACCAGACAACTACTATTACTGCACCGGCCCCCAGGTTAAAATCAACAGAGACCTGTTCAAACCCCCCTGGTCTCAGACCTTACCTGTTGGGACGGTCCTCCGACGCCCCTCACGGGTCCGGCCAGTCCTGCCGGGGCCTGGGGCATGGGGGCTCCTGCTGGCACCCCTCTCCCTGCAGCTCTGCCCACACCAGGACCTCCAGCCACTCCGGCCAGGGGCACCCGGGCGATCCCCGTCTGAGGAGAGACAGAAGGTTAGATCCTAAGAGTCCGGACGCACGCCCAAGAGAAGGGGCCCCAACACTCACGTCTTTCGGAGGAGGCCCCTCAACAGTCATCGACACAAGGTTTTCTCCTCGAAGCAGAACCAGACCCAGGACCCGCTTCTCCTCACGCTCCGGCTGCTTAGAGTTCTTAGGCCTAAAACCAGACAGAACTAGGTCACAGCCAAGTAACACCAACTCCAGTCCTCCTCCTCAGGACCCTCTGAAAACTCACTTGATCTTTCTGAACTCGTCGCAGTCACACAGGATCAGGTTCATGTGTTTGTCGAAGGCCTTGAACGTCCCGATAAAGATGCGTCCGTCCTGAAGGATGCACCTCATCCTAAAGTCGATGTGCTGCAACATCTTACTGCTCTTTCCCACCGTCTGCGAAAAAACAATATAAAACCTCACCTTTGGTCCGTTTTTGGAAAAATCACACCTAGAAAGATTCTGAATCATTGTAGGATGTATTTTAACAATGGACTACAAACATGGCCGGTGCTGGAGGCTGTGCTTTTTTTTCTAATCACCGACACACACTTGACCATTTAAAAACTTATTTTGACTTTAGCATTTCCTCTTACCAAGTCTCTCTAAACCCACAGTTCATCCAACTCTGCCAAAAAAACGAAAGAACAGCAAGAAAACGTGTTAAACCCAGGTCGGTTTCATTGAAATAAACCAGGCGGTTTTATCGCGTTTAATAGTTTCTTCTGCTCAGTACAGCGTCATTTTGCAAACAAACACATTTAAGTGGAACAATTTTGTTTTTAAAAGACAAATAAAAGCGCTGAAATATTCAAAACGTGAAAGACATTTACCAATAAATAAATAAATAAAACCACGGAAAAAGACGAGACAAATTCGCCGTAAAAAAACCCAAAATTAATTAAACTGGAAACGGTAACCATTTAACGGTTTATAATATTTTATAAAAGCTAAACAATTGTCTGTTTATACAATCTATGGTTTAAAAACTGTTCAAGACTGAATGCATTAAACAAAGGCGGGAACAAGTCAAAGACAAACGCGCCACTGTTCAGTAAAAATGCACTTTAAAAGGAATTAAAAGACAACATATCTTCAGTTTAAGTAAAGAGGCAAAAGAGATAACGCTGTATTTAACGGAGAACAACTGAATGAAAAGGGGATAAAGTTGAGGCTGAACGTATGAGTGTCGCACAAATACGGTACGGTAAACCTCATCCCTTTCACCGGGATTTAACAGTGATTTTCGGGTAAATATCCGTTCGTGGCTTGGGTCTGGACAGAGTTAAAAGCCCCGGGACTTGACTCACCATCGCTGCGGTTCTGATGGCTCCGGATCGGACGGATTCACCAAAACAAACCAAAAATATTAAGCCGCGGAGGGGTTCACCGGGCCGCCTTTAACAGAGAGGAAACACAAGTGACGTAGTCGAGAACGTCGAGACAGGGACAGGAAGTGAGTCACGGGAGAGGGTCCGGGTGGGAAACAGGTCAGGGCGGATCAAACAAACGTTCCGTCTAAGAACCTTTAAACCTGTAGCAACAGAAAATCAACTTAAATAAATAAAGTATAATAGAACTGGTTTAGTCCAGGTTTAGTCCTGGTTTAGACCTGGTTTAGACCTGGTTTAGACCTGGTTTAGACCTGGTTTAGTCCTGGTTTAGTCTTGGTTTAGACCTGGTTTAGACCTTGTTTAGTCCTGGTTTAGACCTGGTTTAGTCCTAATTTTGTCCTGGTTTAGTCCTGGTTTAGACCAGGTTTAGACCAGGTTTACATTTACATTTACATTTATTCATTTAGCAGACGCTTTTATCCAAAGCGACTTACATTACATTACCAGTGTTACAGTCACTGGAGGCAAGGTGGGTTAAGTGTCTTGCCCATGGACACAACGACAGTATGAACTGTGGGGAGAGCGGGAATCGAACCACCTACCTTCCGGTTGAAAGACGACCGCTCTACCCACTGAGCTACTGCCGCCCCTGGTTTAGACCAGGTTTAGTCCTGGTTTAATCCTGGTTTAGACCTGGTGTAGACTTGGTTTAGTCCAGGTTTAGTCCAGGTTTAGACCTGGTTTAGACTTGGTTTAGTCCTGGTTTAGTCCTGGTTGAGTCCAGGTTTAGACCTTGTTTAGTCCTGGTTTAGTCCTGGTTTAGACCAGGTTTAGTCCTGGTTTAGTCCAGGTTTAGTCCAGGTTTAGTCCTAATTTTGTCCTGGTTTAGTCCTGGTTGAGTCCAGGTTTAGACCTGGTTGAGTCCAGGTTTAGACCTGGTTTAGTCCAGGTTTAGTCCTAATTTTGTCCTGGTTTAGTCCTGGTTGAGTCCAGGTTTAGACCTGGTTTAGTCCTGGTTTAGACCTGGTTTAGACTTGGTTTAGTCCTGGTTTAGTCCTGGTTTAGTCCAGGTTTAGTCCAGGTTTAGTCCTGGTTTAGTCCAGGTTTAGTCCAGGTTTAGTCCTGGTTTAGACCTGGTTTAGTCCAGGTTTAGTCCAGGTTTAGTCCTGGTTTAGTCCAGGTTTAGTCCTGGTTTAGACCTGGTGTAGACTTGGTTTAGTCCTGGTTTAGTCCAGGTTTAGTCCAGGTTTAATCCTGGTTTAGACCTGGTTTAGACCTGGTTTAGTCCTAGTTTAGTCCTGGTTTAGACCTGGTTTAGACCTTGTTTAGACCTGGTTTAGTCCTGGTTTAGACCTGGTTTAGTCCTAATTTAGTCCTGGTTTAGACCTGGTTTAGTCCTGGTTTAGTCCTGGTTTAGACCTGGTTTAGTCCTGGTTTAGACCTGGTTTAGTCCTAATTTAGACCTGGTTTAGTCCTAATTTAGTCCTGGTTTAGACCTGGTTTAGTCCTGGTTTAGACCTGGTTTAGACCTGGTTTAGTCCTAGTTTAGTCCTGGTTTAGACCTGGTTTAGACCTGGTTTAGTCCTGGTTTAGTCCTAGTTTAGACCTGGTTTAGTCCTGGTTTAGTCCTAGTTTAGTCCTGGTTTAGACCTGGTTTAGTCCTGGTTTAGTCCTAGTTTAGACCTGGTTTAGACCTGGTTTAGTCCTAGTTTAGTCCTGGTTTAGACCTGGTTTAGACCTGGTTTAGACCTGGTTTAGTCCTGGTTTAGACCTGGTTTAGTCCTAATTTAGTCCTGGTTTAGACCTGGTTTAGACCTGGTTTAGACCTGGTTTAGTCCTAGTTTAGTCCTGGTTTAGACCTGGTTTAGACCTGGTTTAGTCCTGGTTTAGACCTGGTTTAGACCTGGTTTAGACCTGGTTTAGTCCTAGTTTAGTCCTGGTTTAGACCTGGTTTAGACCTGGTTTAGTCCAGGTTTAGACCTGGTTTAGACCTGGTTTAGTCCTGGTTTATTCCTGGTTTAGACCTGGTTTAGTCCTGGTTTAGTCCTGGTTTAGTCCTAGTTTAGTCCTGGTTTAGACCTGGTTTAGTCCTGGTTTAGTCCTAGTTTAGTCCTGGTTTAGACCTGGTTTAGACCTGGTTTAGTCCTAGTTTAGTCCTGGTTTAGACCTGGTTTAGTCCTGGTTTAGACTTGGTTTAGTCCTGGTTTAGTCCTGGTTTTGACCTGGTTTAGACTTGGTTTAGTCCTGGTTTAGTCCTGGTTTAGACCTGGTTTAGTCCTGGTTTAGTCCTGGTTTAGACCTGGTTTAGTCCTGGTTTAGTCCTGGTTTAGACCTGGTTTAGACCTGGTTTAGTCCTGGTTTATTCCTGGTTTAGTCCTGGTTTAGTCCTGGTTTAGTCCTGGTTTAGACCTGGTTTAGACCTGGTTTAGACCTGGTTTAGTCCTGGTTTAGTCCTGGTTTAGTCCTGGTTAATACCTGGTTTAGACCTGGTTTAGTCCAGGTTTAGACCTGGTTTAGACCTGGTTAAGACCTGGTTTAGACCTGGTTTAGTCCTGGTTTAGACCTGGTTTAGACCTGGTTTAGTCCTGGTTTAGTCCTGGTTAAGACCTGGTTTAGACCTGGTTTAGTCCTGGTTTAGACCTGGTTTAGACCTGGTTTAGACCTGGTTTAGACCTGGTTTAGTCCTGGTTTAGACCTGGTTTAGTCCTGGTTTAGTCCTGGTTTAGTCCTGGTTTAGACCTGGTTTAGTCCTGGTTTAGTCCTGGTTTAGTCCTGGTTTAGTCCTGTTTAGACCTGGTTTAGTCCTGGTTTAGACCTGGTTTAGACCTGGTTTAGTCCTGGTTTAGACCTGGTTTAGACCTGGTTTAGACTTGGTTTAGTCCTGGTTTAGTCCTGGTTTAGTCCAGGTTTAGACCTGGTTTAGTCCTGGTTTAGTCCTGGTTTAGTCCAGGTTTAGACCTGGTTTAGTCCTGGTTTAGTCCTGGTTTAGACCTGGTTTAGACCTGGTTTAGTCCTGGTTTAGACCTGGTTTAGACTTGGTTTAGTCCTGGTTTAGACCTGGTTTAGTCCTGGTTTAGACCTGGTTTAGACTTGGTTTAGACTTGGTTTAGTCCTGGTTTAGACCTGGTTTAGACCTGGTTTAGACTTGGTTTAGTCCTGGTTTAGACCTGGTTTAGACCTGGTTTAGACCTGGTTTAGACTTGGTTTAGTCCTGGTTTAGACCTGGTTTAGACCTGGTTAAGACCTGGTTTAGTCCTGGTTTAGTCCTGGTTTAGACCTGGTTAAGACCTGGTTTAGACCTGGTTTAGACCTGGTTTAGACTTGGTTTAGTCCTGGTTTAGACCTGGTTTAGACCTGGTTAAGACCTGGTTTAGTCCTAGTTTAGTCCTGGTTTAGACCTGGTTTAGACCTGGTTTAGTCCTGGTTTAGTCCTGGTTTAGTCCTGGTTTAGACCTGGTTTAGACCTGGTTAAGACCTGGTTTAGTCCTGGTTTTGACCTGGTTTAGACTTGGTTTAGTCCTGGTTTAGTCCTGGTTTAGTCCTGGTTTAGACCTGGTTTAGTCCTGGTTTAGTCCTGGTTTAGACTTGGTTTAGTCCTGGTTTAGACCTGGTTTAGACCTGGTTTAGACCTGGTTTAGTCCTGGTTTAGACCTGGTTTAGACCTGGTTTAGACCTGGTTTAGTCCTGGTTTAGACCTGGTTTAGACCTGGTTTAGACCTGGTTTAGTCCTGGTTTAGACCTGGTTTAGACCTGGTTTAGACCTGGTTTAGACCTTGTTTAGACCTTGTTTAGACCTGGTTTAGTCCTGGTTTAGACCTGGTTTAGACTTGGTTTAGTCCTGGTTTAGTCCTGGTTTAGTCCTGGTTTAGACCTGGTTTAGTCCTGGTTTAGTCCTGGTTTAGACTTGGTTTAGTCCTTGTTTAGTCCTGGTTTTGACCTGGTTTAGACTTGGTTTAGTCCTGGTTTAGACCTGGTTTAGACCTGGTTTAGACCTGGTTTAGTCCTGACTCTGTGGATTCCTCTTTAACGACTTAATGAAGAGCCTCACTCTAAAACAGACCGGTCTCACGAGACCAGACTGTTCAGTCCAGACTTAGCTCAGAGCCGTCTGAGTCTTCTTTTGTCCAGGTTTAGACCGGGTTCAGACTGGGTTCTAGTCCATGATGTGGTCCAGAACAGTCCTAGAGTCCTTCAGAGGCTTGTCTCGCAGAACTCCACAGGTTTGGATTCTTTTATTTATATTTATTGTACTGTTTTAATGTTTTTACTCGGTCTCTTGGACTTTAGTTTTCCTAACGGACTAACTGTACTTTTTTGTGCGTTTTTTAGAGAAATTAAAGAGTTCACTCTTGATTTTCTTCTTTAAATTCTTTTGAGTTTAAAGGTGCTTCTTTTGATTCATCTTGAATATCACTGTTAATAATTACACCATTCACACCTGGGGCAGACAGAGAGAGAGAGAGGGCAGACAGAGAGAGAGAGAGGGGGCAGACAGAGAGAGAGAGAGGGGGCAGACAGAGAGAGAGAGAGAGGGGGCAGACAGAGAGAGAGAGAGGGGGCAGACAGAGAGAGAGAGAGGGGGCAGACAGAGAGAGAGAGAGGGGGCAGAGAGAGAGAGAGAGAGGGGGGCAGACAGAGAGAGAGAGAGAGGCAGACAGAGAGAGAGAGAGGGGGGGCAGAGAGAGAGAGAGAGGGGGGGGGCAGAGAGAGAGAGAGAGAGAGAGGCAGAGAGAGAGAGAGAGAGGCAGACAGAGAGAGAGAGAGAGAGGGGCAGACATTTTTGACATTTGAAAATCCCTTTATTAATAACATAACATTTGGGATTTATCTACATAAATATTTACAAACTCAAAGATTTTATTTTATTTTATTTTTTTTTAAACAATGTGTTAAAAACCAAACACATTTTTTTTTAAACATCCTCCATTAAACAATTCCACCTATATTTTCTTTCATATACACATTAGAGAATGTTTAGATTAAAACTTCCATTCCCATCAGGCTCACACAGAAAGTTTTTAAAACCCCAAAGATGAAAAAAAGACTGAACATTGTGTGTTATGCTATAAAAAGCATACTCTACCGTTAACCTTTTTTTTACAAAACATTTACTCAATAAAATAGGATCAATACACCCACTTTCTTCAACTTTGTGTTTTCTAGTACACCAAATTGCCAACTTTACCATTCCATAAAGAAAATTTAGAATAATAACTTTCTTCTTGTTTTCTACTGAGTACTTTGGCCCATAAATAAACAATGAAACATTAAACGAACCCATTAGCTCCAGACTCCAAACCTTCACTAACTGCATCAAGTTTTTCAGGCGATAACATTCCATAAATGCATGTATCACAGTTTCTGAAGCGTTACAAAAAGGACAACCCTCCCCAACTAAAGGATTCAGTCGTGCTATGTGTCTGTTTGTGGCTAAAACTCCATGTACAATTCTCCACTGCAGATCTCCCACTCTCTTTTCAGTGGGTTTTTTGTACAGGGCCCGCCAGCTACCTTTCGGGGAGTCTGACCCCAACACTAAAGTCCATTTGCTTTCTGTTTGGTCTTTAAGGTCTTTATAGTTCATAGTTTTAACACATGCTGTATACAAAGTTCTTTTTGATAAATCATTGAACAAACCCATTTCTGGAGTATTCAAAGACAACAATTTTGCCCGATCTTCCTCTTGATAATCCCTTTTCATCAAAAAGTCAAATTCCGGAAAAGTGAATGGCTCTGTATCCTCTCCCGCACAAGTCTCTTTTAGAAATTCTTTAGCTGAAACTGTAAGTTCAGTTTCTAGGTCTTCTAGAACTCGTTAAGCGAGTCGCACAGACCTGAAACCCACTTTTCGAGCAAGTTCGTCAGCTTCAATCCACCCATCTCCTATCCTTAGATCCCGAAACGCAGCCAGCAAGTTTGACCTTATGGTGTCAGAGTTCAGAATCTCAGCAGGAAAAAGAGGATTGAAAAAGAGATTAGACAGCCCACGGACCTGGTTTTGACCACTCTCTTGAAACAGAAAACATTTGCCATAAATCCATAATATTAAGGTAAAACGAGTTAAGTCCAAGAGAAGTTCTCTTTAGAGTCATGGTGAAAAGCTGTTTTTCTAGACCCATTCGTCCAGCCTTGCGTAGAAGAGCACATGTTAGTTCCTTCCATCCATGCTGCTGGTGATATAGTAGGCGCTGAAAAGCCTGCAGTCGAAAAACTGTCAGTCTAGCTCGAATGTCTATCAGTCCCTGTCCCCCTTCTTGAACAGGAAGATAGAGGACAGCAGCCCTCAGCCAATGCTGACCATTCCAAAAAAAATTAACAAGTCTCTTTTGAATTTCTTGGATTAAAATGGCTGGTGGATCCACAACCATCATTTTATGCCAAAGCATTGAGGCAAAGAGATTGTTGGCAATCAGTACTCTTCCCCTGTATGATAACTGGGGTAGCAACCATTTCCAGCTAGACAACCTCGCACAGACCTTCTCCACTAAACCCTTCCAATTTTTCTTTTTATATTCCTCTTGTCCAAGATATACTCCAAGATATTTCAAACCAAGTGTACCCCACTGAATATTATTTGGGAGTTTTGGTAAAACCGTATTGGTATTTTCAGTAGAACCATAGCACACAGCTTCTGTGTTATCCCAGTTAAGCCTAGCAGATGACGCTCTTTCATAGATGTCTAAAGCCCCCTTTAAATTCTGTACATCTTCCTGCTTCTGAATTATCACAGTAATATCATCAGCATATGCAGATAATATAATAGACTCTTTTTTTAAACTACCATTTATAGCTAGACCTTTTAGTTTACATCGCAGCATACACAATAATGGTTCAATCGCCAAGCTGTACAGTTGGCCAGACATTGGGCAGCCTTGTCTGATTCCTTTTTGTATTTTAACTGGTACACTTAACCCACCTCCTATTTTTATCATACTCAAAGATCCTTTATACAACAATTTTATCCATGATATAAAACTATCACCAAAACCAAAACACTTTAAGACATGAAACAAATACAGATGATCCACACAAATGCTTTTTCTTGGTCTAGAGATATTAGACCAGCACCAACATTGTACATTCCTAAATATTCTAAAAGATCTCTCATTAAGAACAAATGATCATAAATACATCTTTTAGGAACACAATAAGACTGATCTTCATGAACCAACAAACCTAAAACCATCTTAAGTCGATTTGCAATTGATTTAGACAATATCTTATAGTCAGAGTTAAGAACAGCAACAGGTCTCCAGTTTTTAAGTAAACACAAATCTCCTTTCTTTGGAAGAAGAGAAAGGACTGCCCTTTGACAACTTTTTGGCAGTTCCTTCAGTTTACAGCTTTCTTCAAGAACTTTAAAAACGTCCTGTCCAATTATTCCCCAAAACGACTTGTAAAATTCTGCGGTAAGTCCATCAAGACCTGGTACTCGGCCAGTTGAGAGTTGTTGTACTGCATCCGTTACTTCTTCAAAGGTAATGCTGGAGTCTAGAGACAGTCTTTCATCTTCTTTCAAGTTTGGTAAATCTTTAAAAAGTTCACATGTTGTATTCAGATCAATGTCTTCTTTTGCAAATAACTTAGAATAAAAATCAACAGCAGTTCTTCTCATCATTAAAGGATCGGATGTAATACTACCATCAGGTCTTCGTAAACAATGCATAAAATTATTATGAACAACCTTCTTTTCTAAATTAAAAAAGTATTTTGTAGGTGCATCCATATCATTAATTGAAATAAACCGTGCTTTAACGAGTGCTGATTTCACTTTTTCATGTAAAATACCTCTTAATTCATGTTTTTTGGATAACACATTTTCTTGCACTCCCATGTCATTCTTATTATTCAATGAAACCTATAATGCAGAAATATCTTCTTCTAGTTTAGACATTTTCCTTTTTAAACTAATCCAAGCTTGTGATGAATATTGTTGGCAGAAGAGCTTCATTTGAACTTTCCCCACCTCCCACCATTGAAGAAGATTTTCATAATTACTTTTTTGTTCTGTCCAATAGTTTCAAAAAAGATAACATTTTTCATGAAAATCAAGATTCTCTAATAATTTATTACCAAATCTCCAATAAGAACAATAAGGAGTTGTTTGTGTTACAATCATTTTTAAGGAAATTAAATGATGATCTGAAATCGGGCTTGGGCATATTTTTGTCTCTTCTATTCTACTGCACATTGTATTCTTGACATAGAATCTATCTAACCGTGCTGCACTGATCCTATTTTCTGTCACTTTAATCCATGTATATTGTTTTACGGTTTTATTTTTCTCTCTCCAAATATCAATAAGTCCAAATTGTGTTGTAATCTCTCTCAAAGATACAGCTGATAAAAAATGAGGTTCTTCTCCATTCCTGTGAAATCTAACGTACAATTACAATCTCCTCCAATTACTAAAAATCTTCATTTATAAAAGAGGAAACTACATCTTTCAATTCAAGAAAAAAAGCTATTCTCTCTCTACCTGTTGTAGGAGCATAAATATTTATTAGCACAAAAACTCTATTTTTTATTTCTACTCTAAGTGCAAGTAGGCGCCCTCTCACTTCTTCATTCTTAGACAAAATTTTAACTTTACATCTGGGTGAAAATAAAATTGCCACCCCTGCACAAAACATGATCTCCCTCCCACCACATCCCAAAATCAGATTCATTTTCCTCATTACTAACTTGAGTTTCTTTCAAATTGAAACACTCTTTTAATAAAGGCCATTTACTTCTGTCCCTTGCCCCGTTTATATTTAAGGATCCTATTTTAAGAACATCCATAAATAAGGGGAAGGAAAAAGAAAAAGAAAGAAAAAAACATAGCAAAGGCCAGATCTCCATGTGCATTTATTTAAGTTCTAGTTCTAGTAGACCTACGTTTACCCTTTATCTTTTAAATTTTTTGTCTGACTGCTGTCAAATATTTCTTTAGTCTAAACCTTTTCTGCTGCGACAAAATCTCAACGTTACATTCTTTACGAGCTTTTATTACGGATGCGATAAATTTCTCTCAGGAAAAAACTCTTCAACATTAACACTCCTCCCCTTAGTTTCATCCAGAAAAGAGTTTATCCGTTCAACAGTATACAAATCTCCATATCTGCCAACGTCTACATCAATGCATGAATCATCATCTCTAATACTCTCGTCTTCAGACTCTTTTTCCACTTCATCATTTGAACCTGTATTGTCTTCTTGCATTCTATCATCTTTGAAGCATAAAGCACCAGTAACAATATAACCAATAGACGAAACCTCTTCATTTATACCCTCAGCACTTCCAGTCGCGGTTACACTCACCTTTACTCTATCACCAGCTTCACTTTCTTTTTCTACATCTCCGTTCTCTTTCCGAGCTCCCACATCATTCACCGGCTCTCCCACCTCAGTCGCTCCGCTACTCGCACTCGTCAAACCTGCCGGCCCTGCCATGGCCGCGGGAAGGGGGGGTGCTGGAGGTGCTGCAGCACCCCCTAGTGACGAGAGGGAGATAAAAAAAAATGTAGGCCTATTAAAATATTTTGCACAATTTATAAATTCCTTATGAATATTTTAGAAAATGATTTTGACACACGTAGGCTATTACGTATTCTTTTGGATTTTAATTTCACATTTTGAGGCCTAATCAACACAGGTTCGGAAGTTACGTTGTCAACGTCAGGCAGCCAGGTCACCGCCTTGAACTCCAGCTCAAAATGCTTAGGCCAAGCATCGCCAAGCAGCTTGCCGATGTCACAAAAGACAGAGGGTTTATGTGTGTCACAGTCCAATATGTAGCATCATGTTTGATAAAGCTCCAGCCACAAACAAGAGCCATGTTTTCAGAGATAGAAAAACTGATCGAGTTATGTCTGTGACTACCCATCTCCGTGGCCGAACGCACTTTTTCCGACTTGCGTTTTTTTAAGACATGGGTACGCAGCACCATGACCCAGAAAAGACTCACACACCTTTCGCTGATGCATACCAACACAGACATTCTGAACTCCCTGGACATTCGTCCCCTCATCAGAGACTTTATCTCCACGACCCCAGAGCGCACCTCGACATTTGGACACCTGTAACCAGGGCACCTGCCTGCATGTAGCTCAGGTAAGAGCATGGTGCTGCCGCGCTTGTAACATTTATTTTTTTGGCAACATGTGTGGGATCAGCTTTGACTAGCAAAGCAATTGTAAGTAGTACACTATAGTATTTTTGTAAGGTGGTGGGGATGGAGATGGAGAGTATTATTTCGTTTGTGTGTTCTTCAAGATTCAAGATTCAAAGTGTTTATTGTCATGTGTACAGACAGAAAGCATGTTTCCCTGTACAATGAAATTCTTACTTTGCCGTCCACAGTAAAAAGTCACACAATTAAGTAAAAATAAAAAAATAAGACAAATATACAAGTAATAATAATGGAAGTATACCAAAAAAAAATACAAATATACAAAAAGTGCAAAGTGTAGTAAGGTAAGGTAGTGCAGTTGTGATGGTGTAAAGTGACGTGTAAAGTAAAGTGACGTGTAAAGTAAAGTGACGGTGTAAAGTAAAGTGAGGTAGTGCAGTAGGTAACAATTGTTCATGTAATGTTGTGATTGTAGACTCCTATCTGCTGTTTAGGAGTCTTATGGCAGAGGGAAAGAATGAGTTCTTCATTCTGGAAGTCCTGCATTTCACACTTCTGTACCTCCGTCCTGAGGGTAGAAGTGTGAACAGACCATGTTGGGGGTGGGAGGGGTCTTTGAAGATGGAAGCAGCTCTTCTGTGGACTCTGCGGTGGTAGATGCTCTGCAGAGAGGGCAGTGGAGTCCTGGTGATCTTCTGCGCAGTCTTCACCACTCTCTGCAGGCGTTTGCGGTCCATGACAGAAGTGCTGCCGTACCACACAGTGATGCAGCTGAGAGTGTCCTGACCAGCTGCATCACTGTGTGGTACGACAGCACTTCTGTCATGGACCGCAAACGCCTGCAGAGAGTGGTGAAGACTTTGCGTAATGGATGTGGAGAAATGTTCAATAAACAAATTGCTTAAATAGTCGGAGATTATTTCCTTGTGGTGTGCGTAAAAAGATTCTGGAGTTAATAGAGTTGCGTGTGACATAAACGTGCAGTGACTCAAGCCAGCTGACCAAATCGATTGCATTGTTTTAGCGTTATTGGGAAGTTTGATTAATATTATATTTTGTTGTAATATTATTTGTTGTATCTAAATAAGTTGCATGTATGTATAGGCTATCTGAAATTGAAAGTAATTATTTCGTTTTCTTTCGATTATTAAAATATTATTTCTGATTCTGCTTCTGCTTCAGATTAATAGCGCATTGCGCATATCTGAGAACTGATGTCTGTGTGTTTCAGACCCTGGCTGAAGTGTATATGACAATAAAGTAGTAAATCTCAATGTATTTATTTTTTAAATGTATTTTAAATAGGCCTATAGGCTCATAGGTTTTTTGTCAAAAAAAAAAAAATTTCACAGCACCCCCCTGTTCCCGCGGCCCTGGGCCCTGCTGTTTCCTCTGCCTGCTGCTGTTTATGGGGACAAGACAATCTCTTGTGGCCATAAAACCCGCACTCAAAACAACGTAAAGTATCAGTGCTCGCGTAAACCATATAAGAACTCTCTCCACATGTCACTCGAAACGAAACATCCAGTGTTTTAGTAGGCGCTGTCAGAAACATAAACGCTTGTCGTCTAAAAGACAATACGTGCTTAAGTTCGGTAGATTTACAACCCAAAGGAATCGTTTTCACAGCACTAGCCAACTTTACGAACCGTGTCAATTCTCACACGATCGCATCATCTTTAATGAAAGGAGGTACATTGGAAATTGTCACTTTTGTACCTGGAGCAAAAAGAGGTGTAACGGGTACAAAAGTTTCTTTCACCCAAATGCCGCTTTCAATTATTCTGATTACTAGTTGTTCGTTTTTTAAAAATACGACAACAGCCTTGTTCATGCGAGATGCAGAAACAATGTTTTCATGTCCTACCTGTTCTCCTGTTGCTAACAGCACCTCCTCAATCGCTGTACCTGCCTCAGGAACACACCTGAAACCATTCCCTTCCCCCGCAGGGAGAGAGGCCGTCTCGTTTGACTAGAAAACCCCTCACAAACTTGGAAAAATAATCGGTGACCCAAAGTCAAGTCAAAGTCAAAGTCAAATTTATTTATATAGCACATTTACAGATGGCTGAGCCACACCAAAGTGCTTCACAATAAAATGCTAAGTGCAATAAACAAAGGAAGACAAAGAAGAAATAATATTCATAATATATAAAACAGATTTAAAAATAAAATAAAATAAAAAAATAAAAGAAGAAGGGCAACAATACAAATAACTACAGGAGTTAAAATAATGTAGGCCTTTTTCTAGCCTTTGACACTAATCAAAGGCTAGAGAAAAGAGGTGAGTCTTCAAGAGAGACTTAAAAATGTTTAGAGACTGGGCTGCACGGATGTGGAGGGGAGGCAGTTCCAGAGTCTGGGGGCTGCTACTGCAAAGGCTCTGTCCCCCTTGGTTTTTAGCCTGGACCTGGGCACTTCCAACAGCAGTAGGTCAGCTGACCGTAGTGCTCTGGAGGGGATGTGGTGGTGGAGAAGCTCAGACAGGTATGTGGGGGCCACACCATGGAGGGATTTAAAGACTATAAGTAACAGTTTAAAATCAACGCGGTAGCGGATGGGAAGCCAGTGTAGCGATGCGAGGACCGGAGTGATATGTTCTCGCTTTTTTTGTGCAAGTGAGGAGTCGAGCGGCTGAGTTCTGGACCAACTGCAGGAATAAAACACATTTATTCTTCACCCAAAAAAGTGAAGAAGAAGAAAAAAAGAAAAATAATTAAAGCCGCAAGCGGCGATAAAGGCCCTCGCCTCCCTTGAGACCGCGGGGACACATGCACTCGGAGGAGTGCATTTCGTGCTTTAAAGTGTAAACGTCACGGTAATGTCAAATAACCGGGCCTGTGCTACTGCTGGGGCCTGCTACACCACCTTGTAATTTAGAGTTAAAGGTCTCCACAATCCCTGGTTTTCCTGGGAGCTGTCTGAACCTTTGAAAATAATAGATTATGCTTGGGCTAAGGCGAGAAAAACAAAGTACTGGCTGGAGATTTGAGATGACTCAGGAATCGCTGCACCCCCCTGTTTAAAAAGGCAAAATGTAAATATAACTTGTCTAAAAGTACAAGTTTACAAGTTCCAAAGGATTCTGAGGAGTTTTCTAAGACTCTAGCCGTGGCTCTGGAGGGGCCTCCTCTAAAGGAAGGATCCTGGCAATTGGGAAATGGCATTTATTTCCCAAAGAAATGGTTGCCTCTTCAAAGACTCATTACGACCACAGCCACAAATGTATCAGAAAACAAATTGATAACTTTTTTTTGCACACGTGTCTAGATGATACTCACCAAATTTGGAGCTGTTTAGATGAAAAGCCTTTAGACACAAGGGGTGCGATTTAGGTGGTCACGCATTCCACCCAACATAGTAGATTTCCTGTTGAGTTTACGGTATGGCTGTAATAAACTTTTCTGTTTGCCCTGAGGTGTCCTATGGATGTACCAAGTTTTGTATTTCTACATTGGAAAAAAATTACTTTAATTTTCCATAGGCCCAATGTATTTTGACTTTTGTAGGGGTCGCCACTGAGTCATTTTTTGTATTTTTTTTTCGGGGACTTCAAATACATAAATTTTGGCCGAGCTTGAAGTCTGGGACCAATAAAAATGACTTTTAGTTGCACGTTTACTGGGTTAAATTGAAAATCATTTTTCAGAAAAATTATAATAAAAAAAATATACCAAATTATAATAAAAAAAAATATAACTCGAGCAAAAACGTCAAGAAAAACGCTTGTCTATTTTACATACATGTGTTTAGCTCATTTTGCCCAAGTTTGGTGTCTGTGGAATGAAGCAGCTATTTTCTGTTGTTTTTTAAAAAAGAGGTTGTATTCTAAATCGGTTCACATTTTCAATTCAAAATGGCCGCCTTCCCGTGTGTGATAGGGTGTGGTCCCCTTTGGCTTTTTTGTTCAGAAGCCCATACTGGATGTGTGTACCAAGTTTCATTTGCCTACGACAAACTAAAAATTTCACTTCCCATCGACTTTTTCCACATTTTTGGGACGTTACTATGGCAACACATTTATAGATAGGGGGTGGTTGTCATTGGCTTTTATTCTCGTCATGACATAAGAGATGTGTGTACCAAATTTCATGTCTCTATGACAAACTAAATTCTTGGGTCCCATTATAAGTTTGTAGGGGGCGCTGGAGAGCCATTTCTAAAGATAACCCTTTTATTTACATATTTTTGTGTTCAGGTCATGAATGTGCACAAACGCCTTTTTGGGTCCAACTCGATCCGAGAAGGCGTTTGAGAGTTAAGAGACGTTTTATTTTCACAAAAATGGCCACCTCGTTACAGGCTTGCCACACCCATACCCGATAAGATATCAACAAAAAAGTCACAACTTTGGTTGGCACATGTGTCTAGATGATACTCAGCAAATTTGGGGCCATTTAGATTAAAACACATTTTTCGTATTTTTTTTTCGGCGACTTCAAATACATAAATTTTTCGTCGGGCTTGAAGGCTGGGACCAATAAAAATGAGTTTTCGATCATGTTCACTGGGTCAAATTTAGGATCATATGTGGAAAATGAAAAAAAAAAAAAAATTCAGAGCAAAAAAACAATAGGCCCAGAGAGAGAGAGAGAGAGCGAGAGAGAGAGAGAGAGAGAGAGAGAGAGAGAGAGAGAGAGAGAGAGAGCACCAACACACTGACTCCCATAAAGTTATGTGCACTGGATCTGAAAACCAAATCGTAATGAGGGGTGTTTTCAAGATGTCTGTTAGGAGTTTAACCAACCACCTCATCTGCTCGGACTCTGGAATGTCTGAAAGACATATTATATAGTTATTATATTGTATATTTATCTCATATTATATTGAGTCGACTAAGGTCCTTATACTCACTGTATAATGTTTCAAAACAAGCAAGAGTGCTTTTGATTTTTTTCATGCTAGTAATTGTTTTTGACCCGGTCCTTCTCCCAGTCCAGGCCGGTCTTGATTCAGTCCTCTCTATGATCTAGGCCGGTCTTCTCCTGGATGTGGACGGGGTCCTGGTCCGGGGCCGGTCTGTGGTCCCCGCTGCGCGCCGTGCCTTTAAGAAGCTGCTAGCTCCAAATAAGGACTTTCTGTTTCCTGTGGTTTTTGTGACGAACGCGGGAAGCTGTCACCGAGAAACAAAGGCCAATCAACTTTCAGCACTGCTTCAGACCCAGGTAAGCCCAAAACCAGGTCTGAACCAGGTCTGAGTGACGTCTAAACCTGGTCTAAACCTGGTCTAACCTGGTCTAACCTGGTTGTGGTCTGCCCCAGGTCTCTGAGGACCAGCTGGTCTTGAGCTACAGTCCGTTGATGATGATGAGGAGCCTTCATCAGAAAGTGGTCCTGGTCTCGGGCCAAGGTCCAGTCTCAGACATCGCCCACAAGTATCCTTCAAAATAAAGTACTGTGTCCTTCAGAATAAAACTGATTTTAGTCAGTCTTGACCAGGTTTTAGTCAGTCTTGACCTGATTGTAGCTTGTCTTAACCTCTTTGTAGTCGGTCTTTACCTGATCTTGACGTGTTCTTGACACGTTCTTGACCTGGTCTTGACACGGTCTTGACCAGGTTGTAGCTGGTCTTGACCCGGTCTTGACACGGTCTTGACCTGGTTGTAACTGGTCTTGACCCGGTCTTGACTCGGTCTTGACGCGGTCTTGACCAGGTCGTAGCTGGTCTTGACTCGGTCTTGACGCGGTCTTAACCTGGTTGTAGCTGGTCTTGACCTGGTCTTTAACTGGTCTTGTTCCTGAACTCTCTGAAGGCTGGGTTTTCAGAAGGTGGTGACGATTGAAGATATCAGGAAACACCACCCCCTGCTGGACGCTGTGGACCACTGCAGCAGACCTGCGCAGGTGAGAGCTTTATCAATATGCAAATGAGTAGATTATACCATGAATATGCAAATGAGCAGAATATACCATGAATATGCAAATGAGCAGAATATACCATGAATATGCAAATGATCGCAATGGGACATTAATTAATAATGTTTTCAAGGTAAAGATGTTTTGTCTCTAATTTCAAGAGACTTTATCAATTCTGAGATCAACTGTAAGAGAACTGAGCTTATAACTCTAGAGGGAGGAGTTTAACCTGAAACTAAACCTGATTGGACCAGGCTGTTCTGGTCTCATAGTCGTTGGCTCTGAAAGGACAGTGTGACTCTGATGTGAGAGTCGTTAAGGCTCAGGAGAGTCGTAAAGGAATGTCTTTCTCTTTGAGGTGGAGGTCGACTGCAGACTCAGGTCCTCCAGGATTAGGGATGGGTATCGTTAAGGTTTTAACGTTATTACTACTCTTACCGATACTGCTTAACGGTCTGGTACTTTAACGGTATTCTTATCGGTACTTTGTGTTGTGTGTGTGTTCTTTAAAGAACAAGTTGAGAACAGAATTAACATTTCTTTATTTTTTTTTAATTAAAACAATTAATTGTAGTGCAAGAAACAGCCATGTTTGAACAAATAGCTATTATACATAAAATAAAATAAAAATATATATATATATATTTATAGTAAACTAACTTGAAGTGCTGTGCATTTAGCCAAATAAATGTTTACATTTACATACTGATTTTTCTTTATTTGAAATTTTAAAAACAAAAGAAATCAACAGAATTTCTACATAAGGTTAACAAACCAGGGAGATTTTACATTTATTTTAAATGACGTGAACAACGTTGATTCAACATGATTTTAGCATACATACCAGACGTAGATGGGGCAACAACCAGAGACGAGCTAGCCAGTTGAAAACTTTGCATTTCTCTGTCGGCACATAATGCACTTTTGAAAGGTGCTTAGACAGATTGCTTGTGTTTCCGCCCTTACATGCAAACATTTTGTTGCACTTTTATGACAACGAGCGTTGTCTGCATTAACTCTAGAGAAGTGTAACCACACTTTGGAACATTATGTTCTCTCCGCCATCGTCACTCTTTGTATTAAGCGGAGGTTTTCGTACTGTTGTGCGTGCGCCGCGCTCGTTGTGTTGTGTGTGTGTGACTGACAGACTCCGCAGCGCTCATGAGAGATCTCGCAGATCTCACAGACAAACGTCTTAATATGATCCACATTAGAAATGTTTGGTGAGATAAAATGTGCACGATAACATTATTAAACAAAAATACATAGTACATTCATTTTTTTCCCTCCAGTACCGAAAGCAGAACCGATAGCGTCATTTCTTATTGATACTACGGTCTTTCATAATTTAGCCCCGGGGCCAGTTTAATACCGGGTTTCGGTACCCATCCCTATCCAGGATTGGCTCTTCTGTGCCGATACATCCTCTTGTGAAGCTGTTGTTTTGTTTCTCCAACATAACTGTATGTAAACAGATGACTGTTGGAAACCCTCTAATGACCCTCATGCACACTCGGGGCCTCGTGCACCATATAGTCAAAGTCAAAGTCAAAGTCTGCTTTATTGTCAATTTCCACATGTACAGTACATACATACAGAGAATCGAAATTGCGTTACTCTCAGTCCCCGGTGCATACAGATAACATTATCATTAAAGCCTAAAAAAAATAACTCAATTTAAAAATGTAGATACAACTATACAATAAGGGAGTGATGAAAAAAAAAAGACATAATAAAATTAAAAAATAAAGCTAAAAATCAATTTAAATAAAGCAGCGCAAGGTGAGTGACAGATATTGTGCAAATCAATAAAGTGAACAACAGTGCAGTTGAAAGATTCTTTTAGTGCAAAAAAGAATCACTTATTAAAATATCTTGTCTGGTTAAAGTGACAAGTGTCCAAGAGCAGTTATTTACTGACTGATGAGGTAGTGGAATGACATCAGTTCCATGCCGAATGAGGTAGTGTGCGGTGAGTGGGCAGACCAATGCTGCACAAGTGACTAGTGCATGTCATCATATAATTAGTGGGGGGGGGGGTGTCATAGTTCAGGGTCATAGTTCAGTGGTGCCTGGGGAAGAAGAGGGGAGGGGGGGCAGGTTCGGGAGGGAGTTCAGCTTCCTGACAGCCTGGTGGATGAAGCTGTCCTTCAGTCTGCTGGTCCTGGCCTGAGACTCTGCAGTCTCCTCCCTGATGGTAGCAGGCTGAAAAAGCTGTGTGATGGGTGAGTGGGATCACCTGTGATGCAGAGGGCTTTGCGGGTGAGACGTGTTCCGTAAATGTCCTGGAGGGAGGGGAGAGAGACACCAATGATCTTCTCAGCTGTTCTCACTATGCGTTGCAGAGTCTTTCGGCAGGACGCGTTGCAGGCTTACAACACACAGTGATGCAGCTCGACAGGATGCTCTCGATGGTGCCTCTGTAGAAGGTGTACATGATGGGGGGTGGGGCTCTGGCTCTTCTCAGTTTGCGGAGGAAGTAGAGACGCTGATTTGATTTCTTGGCCAGTGCTGTGGTGTTTTCAGTCCAGGAGAGGTCCTCTGTGATGTGCACACCCAGGAACTTGGTGCTACTCACTCTTTCCACAGTTGCACCGTTGATGGTCAGAGGAACGTGCTGAGTGTGTGCTCTCCTGAAGTCTACAACAATCTCCTTCGCCTTCTCCACGCTCAGAGAGAGATTGTTGTCACTGCACCACCCAGCCAGGCGGCTCACCTCACTCCTGTAGTTTGTCTCATCTTTGTTGCTAATGAGACCCACCACAGTCGTGTCATCTGCAAACTTAATAAAGAGGTTAGAGCTGTGTGACGGTGTGCAGTCATGGGTCAGCAGAGTGAAGAGGAGGGGGCTCAGCACACATCCTTGGGGGGCCCCAGTGTTCAGTGTGATGGTGCTGGATGTGTTGCTGCCGACCTGCACTGCCTGAGGTCTTCCAGTCAGGAAAGTCCAACAGCCAGTTGCACAGCGAAGTGTTGAGCCCCAGCTGACTCAGCTTGTAGATGAGCTGTTGAGGGATGATTGTGTTGAATGCTGAACTGAAGTCTATGAACAGCATTCTGACATATGAGTCCTTTTTGTCCAGATGGGTGAGTGCTGAGTGGAGTGGAGATGGCATCATCGGTCGACCGGTTGGACCGATATGCAAACTGGAAGGGGTCCAGGAGGGGAGGGCAGACTTGATGTGGTGCATGACTAGCCGCTCAAAGCACTTCATGAGGATGGGGGTAAGTGCAACAGGACGGTAGTCATTGAAGCAGGATGGAGATGGCTTCTTCGGGACTGGGATGATGGTGGTAGTTTTAAAGCATGTGGGAACAACAGCCTGACTCAGTGAGATGTTAAAAATGTCTGTGAAGACATCAGTGAGTTCTGCTGCACAGACTTTCAGTACACGCCCAGGGATGTTGTCAGGACCCGAGCTTTATGGCATTGATCCTACTGAAGGATCTCCTCACGCTGTCTGGGGTCAGCGTCATCACCTGGTCGCCGGGAGGAGGTGGAGTCTTCTGTGCAGTGGTGTTGTTTTGTTGTTCAAAGCGAGCGAAGAAGGTGTTCAGCTCGTTCAGCAGAGAGATGTTGTTGTCACAGGTCCGTGGTGGGGGCTTGTAGTCCGTAATGGTCTGTATCCCCTGCCACAGGTTCCTAGTGTCTCTGCTGTCGCTGAATTGGTGAGCTATCCTCCTGGAGTGCTGTCTCTTAGCCTCTTTGATGCCACGGGACAGGTTGGCCCTAGCTGTTCTCAGGCCCACCTCATCTCCAGCTCTGAAGGCAGCGCCCGTATCTTCAGGAGTCTGTAGACCTCCCCTGTCATCCATGGCTTCTGGTTGGCCCGGACAGTGATGGTTTTTGTGACTGTTACGTCGTCAATACACTTATTGATGTAGGCAGTAACAGTCTCTGAGTACTCCTGGAGGTCAGTGGTGTTATTGCGTGTGGCAGCCTGTTTAAACATGTCCCAGTCAGTTGTGTTGAAGCAGTCCTGAAGAATCTCTGATGATCCTTCTGGCCACACTTTAATCTGTTTGTAAACAGGTTTGGTGACTTTAATAAGTGGTCTGTATGCAGGCATTAGCATGACAGTGATGTGGTCTGAGGCTCCGAGGTGGGGGAGGGGGAGGGCTTTGTAAGCTCTTCTCTGTGTGGTGTAAACAAAGTCCAAAATGTTATTACCTCGTGTTGGAAAGTTGATGTGCTGGTGAATTTTTGGAAACACACTCTTTAGGTCAGCATGGTTGAAATCCCCAGCTATGATGAGAAAAGCATCGGGGTGTGCTGTCTGCTGCTCACTGATGTGCTGGTACAGTTCATTAAGTGCGTCGTTCCTGTTGCTGATGATGTTGGACGGGGGAATGTAAACTGAAATGAGCAGTATAGCAGTATATTCCTCGGCAAATAGAACGGCCGGCACTTAATAATCATAAACTCCACCAGGGGTGAGCAGTGCTTGCTGATCACAACAGTATCGCGGCACCACGCGTCATTGATGTAAACACAAAGCCCACCGCCGCGGGTTTTTCCTCCCGCGACGAGGGCTCTGTCTGCTCGATAGCATGTCAGCTGGTCGAGCTGAATGGCGCCGTCCGGAACGCTGTTGCTGAGCCATGTTTCCGTGAACACAAAAACACAACAGTCTCTTACAGTCCTCTGGGTTGAGCGTAGTAAGCGAATGTAGTCCAGTTTATTGTCCAACGAGCGTACGTTTGCCAGTACGATGGTGGGGATAGATGGCTTGTGTGGGTTAGCCGTTAGCCTAGCCAGGATACCTCCGCGCTTACCCCTCTTCTGCTTCCTCTCACGCCGCTTGCGGCGCCTCCGCTGCGGGCGAGATGCAGTGGTGGGGGTCGATGATGGTGAAGGTCTCCGTAGCAGATCGAGATCCGCAGCTGTTCGCAGCGTGCGCGAGTTTAACTGTAAAAATGCGGTTCTGCCGACATCGAGCAGAAACTCGCGACTGTATTTGCGCTTACAGACAGGTAGACGCGACGACAACGTACAAAAACACTGTGACTCACAAGACAAAAAACACGAAAACACCGTTCTGTCGGGACAGAGAGAAGCCGCTGCGTGTGGACGCGCCGCCATCCTAGAGGATATAGTAAGATATGATAAAGAAAAAGTTCCAATTTGTGCAAAGGCGCCCCAAAGTGAGTCAAAAGGATCACTGTTCTCATAAGGAGCAGGACCCAGAGACTGTTCTTCGTGACCCACAAAGTCACGAAGAACACAAGTCTAAATAATACCTGGAGTGTCCTCAGGGGGAGTAGAGAGCAGAGGGGCAGGGCTTATCCTAGAACTGTTGTAGCTTGTGATGCTAACATGTGTGTTGCGTTTCAGTCTCGGCTCCAGACTCTGCCCAAGATCGAAGGTAAACACTCTTTTCTTTTTGACTCATAATTATACAGAGCGGACACTGTCGCCCCCTGGAGGTCTGATGATGCTCTTGTGTCCTCTTGTTACCGTAGCAATGGCCTTGATGATGTTTGTGTCCTCTTGTTGCCGTAGCGATGGTGCTCTTCGGTGAACCCGTTCGTTGGGAGACTCACCTGCAGCTGATGATGGATGTGATCCTGACCAATGGCAGCCCAGGCTCCGCCCACCTGACCTCATGCCCCTCGCCCCAGTTACCAATCATCATCTGCAACCCAGACCTGCTCTGGACCAGCCAGGCCCCGAGTCCCAGGTCTAGACCGTACAGACCGGTCCAGACCAGGACCACACCAGAACCAGACCAGACCAGGACCAGACCAGTCCAAGATCCGGACCAGGACCGAGTTTAGGACCAGGACCAGACCAGGAACAACACCAAGACCAGGACCAGGACCTGAACCAGACTAGGACCAGGACCAGACCAAGACCAAGACCAGACCAGGACCAGACCACAACCAGACCAGGACCCAGACCCGGGTCAGACCAGGACCAAGAACAGACCAGGACCAGATCAAGATCAAGACATGGATCAGACCAGGACCAAGACCAAGACCCAGACCCGGACCAGACCAGGAACAAGAACAAGAACAGGACCAGGAATAAGACCAGTCCAAGATCAAGACCAGGAACAGACCAGGACCAGGACCAGACCAGGACCAGGACCAGGACCAGGTTTCAGATTTAAACAAACCTGTTTTACCTGGTTTTCCTCAGATTTGGTCATGGGATATTCGTGCTGTGTTTGGAGTCAGTCTTTAAGAAGCTCAAGGGGGCAGAACTACAGATCGAGGCGTTGCTGGGGAAACCGAGCGTCTTGACCTATCGCTACGCAGAGCACCTGCTGACATCACAGATGACTTCATCAGATCTGAGGGTGCGCTCCAGATCTGGGCTCAGGACCATTTACGCCATTGGGTCAGACTTATATTAGAGCTGGTCAAAATGTCTTTCACGTCTACTATTATTTTCTGTTCTTAAGTACACATACGAACATCTTTCAGGTATATTTAAGCAAAGAATTCTATTTAACAAAAAAGAATACTCATACAGTCCTCTCCACACGACCTGGACCATCTCCACACGACCTGGACCATCTCCACACGACCTGGACCATCTCTACAAGACCTGGACCCTCTCCACACGACCTGGACCCTCTCCACACGACCTGGACCATCTCTACACGACCTGGACCATCTCTACACGACCTGGACCATCTCCACACGACCTGGACCATCTCTACACGACCTGGACCATCTCCACACGACCTGGACCATCTCCACACGACCTGGACCATTTCCACACGACCTGGACCATCTCCACACGACCTGGACCATTTCCACACGACCTGGACCCTCTCATCACAACCTGGACCATCTCCACACGACCTGGACCATTTCCACACGACCTGGACCCTCTCATCACAACCTGGACCATCCCCACACGACCTGGACCATCTCCACACGACCTGGACCCTCTACAAGACCTGGACCATCTCCACACGACCTGGACCATTTCCACACGACCTGGACCCTCTCATCACAACCTGGACCATCTCCACACGACCTGGACCCTCTCAACACGACCTGGACCCTCTCAACACGACCTGGACCATCTCCAAACGACCTGGACCATCTCCAAACGACCTGGACCCTCTCCACACGACCTGGACCCTCTCCACACGACCTGGACCATCTCTACACGACCTGGACCATCTCCACAGGACCTGGACCCTCTCCACACGACCTGGACAATCTCCACACGACCTGGACCCTCTCTACAAGACCTTGACCCTCTCCACAAGACTTGGACCATCTCCACACGACCTGGACCATCTCCACACGACCTGGACCATCTCCACACGAACTGGACACTCTCCACACGACCTGGACCCTCTCTACACGACCTGGACCCTCTCCACACGACCTGGACCCTCTCCACACGACCTGGACACTCTCCACACGAACTGGACACTCTCCACACGACCTGGACCCTCTCTACACGACCTGGACCCTCTCCACACGACCTGGACCATCTCCACACGACCTGGACACTCTCCACATGACCTGGACACTCTCCACATGACCTGGACCATCTCCACACGACCTGGACACTCTCCACACGACCTGGACCCTCTCTACACAACCTGGACCCTCTCTACACGACCTGGACCCTCTCCACACGACCTGGACCATCTCCACACGACCTGGACACTCTCCACATGACCTGGACCATTTCCACACGACCTGGACCCTCTCCACACGACCTGGACCATCTCCACACGACCTGGACACTCTCCACATGACCTGGACCCTCTCCACACGACCTGGACGATTTCCACACGACCTGAACCCTCTCCACACGACCTGGACCTTCTCTACATGACCTTGACCCTCTCCACACGACCTGGACCCTCTCCACACGACCTGGACCTTCTCTACATGACCTTGACCCTCTACACACGACCTGGACCATCTCCACACGAACTGGACCCTCTCCACACTACCTGGACCCTCTCTACACGACCATGACCCTCTCCACACGACCTGGACCCTCTCTACATGACCTTGACCCTCTCCACACGACCATGACCCTCTCCACACGACCTGGACCCTCTCCACACGACCTGGACCCTCTCCACATGACCTGGACCCTCTCCACATGACCTGGACCCTCTCCACATGACCTGGACCTGTGTTTAGTGGAAAGTGGGGGTTACATACCACTCAGGGTCAGACTGAAATCAGCCTTTGTTCTTTAGAAAGCTACTTTTACAAAATAAAAATGTCAGAGCTACACATATTTTTAATATTATATTCTCAGATTATTTAAACAACTAACCCTGAACTTTAGAAAATTTTGGTGTCTCACATTTTAATAAAGCCCAACAAACACATTTAGTCCATCTGCTGTTTGTGTATATGTTGCACCCTTAAAATTAACAGTCTCAAAATCTTTTTTGCAACATTCATTGAAGATCCCAGGTGCACAAACAGTTGTTTTAGAGTTCTTATAATTAAGCTTTTCAGCAGTATGCACAGTCACAGTCAAAGTTTCTAGCTCAAACACCCCACTGCACCTCTCTCTCTGACAGACTGCCTCGTCTCACTTAAATAACCCAAAGTCACATGACCCAACACTTCCAGGTTACACATACACAATAAAATGGTGAATAAAGTAACATTAGCAAATGGATATAAATAGGCTATTAATTTAATAATAATAATAATAATAATAATAATAATTAAAGCCGCAAGCGGCGATAAAGGCCCTCGCCTCCCTTGAGACCGCGGGGACACATGCACTCGGAGGAGTGCATTTCGTGCTTTAAAGCGTAAACTTCACGGTAAAAGGATTCTGAGGAGTTTTCTAAGACTCTAGGCTTGGCTCTGGAGGGGCCTCCTCTAAAGGAAGGATCCTGGCAATTGGGAAATGGCATTTATTTCCCAAAGGTTGCCTCTTCACAGACTCATTACGACCACAGCCACAAATGTATCAAAAAACAAATTGATAACTTTTTGGCACACGTGTCTAGATGATACTCACCAAATTTGGAGCTGTTTAGATGAAAAGCCTTTAGACACAAGGGGTGTGATTTAGGTGGTCACGCATTCCACCCAACATAGTAGATTTTCTGTTGAGTTTACGGTGTGGCTGTAATAAACTTTTCTGTTTGCCCTGAGGTGTCCTATGGATGTACCAAGTTTTGTATTTCTACATTGGAAAAATTTACTTTCATTTTCCATAGAACCAATGTATTTTGAATTTTCTAGGGGTCGCCACTGAATCATTTTTCGTATTTTTTTCGGGGACTTCAAATACATACATTTTTCGCTGTGCTTGAAGTCTGGGACCAATAAAAATGACTTTTAGTTGCACGTTTACTGGGTCAAATTTAGGATCATTTTGCAGAAAAAATATGATAAAAAAATATATACCGAATTATAATAAAAAAAAATATAACTCGAGCAAAAAAGTCTAGAAAAACGCTTGTCTATTTTACATACATGTGTTTAGCTCATTTTGCCCAAGTTTGGTGTCTGTGGAATGAAGCAGCTATTGTCTGTGTACTTTTAAAAAAGAGGTGTATTTTAAGTCGGTTCACATTTTCATTTCAAAATGGCCGCCTTCCTGTGTGTGATAGTAGCCCGTACTGGATGTGTGTACAAAGTTTCATTTGTCTACAACAAACTAAAAATTTCACTTCCCATTGACTTTTTCCACATTTTTGGGACGTTGCTATGGCAACACATTTATAGATAGAACGGGGTTGCCATTGGCTTTTATGCTCATCATGACATAAGAGATGTGTGTACCAAATTTTATGTCTCTATGACAAAGTAAATTCTTGGGTCCCATTATAAGTTTGTAGGGGGCGCTGGAGAGCCATTTCTAAAGATAACCCTTTTATTTACATATTTTTGTGTTCAGGTCATGAATGTGCACAAACGCCTTTTTGGGTCCAACTCGATCCGAGAAGGCGTTTGAGAGTTAAGAGACATTTTATTTTCACAAAAATGGCCACCTCGTTACAGGCTTGCCACACCCATACCCGATAAGATATCATAAACAAAGTCACAACTTTGGTTGGCACACGTGTCTAGATGATACTCACCAATTTTGGGGCCATTTAGATTAAAACACAATGATTTGCATCTTTCTGCGCAAAGTACGATTTTAGTGGCGCGTGTTTCACCCCACATGGCGGACTTCCTGTTGAGTTTAGGGTGTGGCTGTCATAGACTTTTCTGTTTGCCCTGAGGTGTTCTATGGATGTACCAAGTTTCATTTTTCTACATTGGAAAAAAGTTACTTTCACTTTCCATAGGCCCAATGTATTTTGACTTTTCTAGGTCGCCACTGAGTCATTTTTTTTTTTTTGGGGACTTCAAATACATAAATTTTTCGCCGGGCTTGAAGTCTGGGACCAATAAAAATGACTTTTAGTTGTTGGTTTACTGGGTCAAATTGAGAATCATTTTGCAGAAAAATTATAATAAAAATTAAAGCCGCAAGCGGCGATAAAGGCCCTCGCCTCCCTTGAGACCGCGGGGACACATATATTCGGAGGATTGCATGTCGTGCTTTAAAGCAAATTTGGAGCTGTTTAGATGAAAACCCTTTAGCACAAAGTGTACGATTTAGGTGGTCATGTATTCCACCCAACATAGATTTTCTGTTGAGTTTACGGTATGGCTGTAATAAACTTTTCTGTTTGCCCTAAGGTGTCCTATGGATGTACCAAGTTTTGTATTTCTACATTGGAAAAATTTACTTTCATTTTCCATAGAACCAATTATTTTGACTTTTCTAGGGTCGTCATTTTCCTATTTTTTTCAGGGACTTCAAATACATACATTTTTGCGGGCTTGAAGTCTGGGACCAATAAAAATGACTTTTAGTTGCACGTTTACTGGGTCAAATTGAAAATCATTTTTCAGAAAAATTATAATAAAAAATATATATACCAAATTATAATAAAATAAAATATACCTCGAGCAAAAACGACAAGAAAAACGCCTGTCTATTTTACACACATGTGTTTAGCTCATTTTGCCCAAGTTTGGTGTCTGTGGAATGAAGCAGCTATTTTCTGTTGTTTTTTAAAAGAGAGGTTGTATTCTAAGTCGGTTCACATCTTCAATTTAAAATGGCCGCCTTCCCGTATGTGATAAGGTGTGGTCCCCTTTGGCTTTTTTGTTCATAAGCCCATGCTGGATGTGTGTACCAAGTTTCATTTGCCTACGACAAACTAAGATTTTCACTTCCCATTGACTTTTTCCACATATTTGGGACGTTGCTATGGCAACACATTTATAGATAGGGGGTGGTTGTCATTGGCTTTTATGCTCCTCATGACATAGGAGATGTGTGTACCAAATTCCATGTCTCTATGACAAACTAAATTCTTGGGTCCCATTATAAGTTTGTAGGGGCGCTGGAGAGCCATTTCTAAAGATAACCCTTTTATTTACATATCTTTGTGTTCAGGTCATGAATGTGCACAAACGCCTTTTTGGTTCCAACTCGATCCGAGAAGGCGTTTGAGAGTTAAGAGACGTTTTATTTTCACAAAAATGGCCACCTCGTTACAGGCTTGCCACACCCATACCCGATAAGATATCAACAACAAAGTCACAAATTTGGTTGGCACACGTGTCTAGATGATACTCACCAAATTTGGGGCCATTTAAATTAAAACACAATGATTTGCATCTTCTTGCGCAAGTGCGATTTTAGTGGCCATGCGTTTCACCCCACATGGCGGACTTCCTGTTTAGTTTAGGGTGTGGCTGTCATAGACTTTTCTGTTTGCCCTGAGGTGTCCTATTGATGTACTAAGTTTCATTTTTCTACGTTGGAAAAAAGTTACTTTCACTTTCCATAGGCCCAATGTATTTTGACTTTTCTAGGGGTCGCCACTGAGTCATTTTTCATTTTTTTCGGGGACTTCAAATACATATATTTTTCGCCGGGCTTGAAGTCTGGGACCAATAAAAATGACTTTTAGTTGTTCGTTTACTGGGTCAAATTGAGAATCATTTTGCAGAAAAATTATAATAAAAAAATATATACGAATTATAATAAAAAAAATAACTCGAGCAAAAAAGTCTAGAAAAACACTTGTCTCATTTACATACATGTGTTTAGCTCATTTTGCCCAAGTTTGGTGTCTGTGGAATGAAGCAGCTATTTTCTGTGTTCTTTTAAAAAAGAGGTGTATTCTAAGTCGGTTCACATTTTCAATTCAAAATGGCCGCCTTCCCGTGTGTGATAGGGTGTGGTCCCCATTGGCTTTTTGTTCATAAGCCCATGCTGGATGTGTGTACCAAGTTTCATTTGCCTACAACAAACTAAAAATTTTCACTTCCCATTGACTTTTTCCACATATTTGGGACGTTGCTATGGCAACACATTTATAGATAGGGGGTGGTTGTCATTGGCTTTTATGCTCGTCATGACATAAGAGATGTGTGTACCAAATTTTATGTCTCTATGACAAACTAAATTCTTGGGTCCCATTATAAGTTTGTAGGGGGCGCTGGAGAGCCATTTCTAAAGATAACCCTTTTATTTACATATTTTTGTGTTCAGGTCATGAATGTGCACAAACGCCTTTTTGGGTCCAACTCGATCCGAGAAGCCGTTTGAGAGTTAAGAGACGTTTATTTTCACAAAAATGGCCACCTCGTTACAGGCTTGCCACACCCATACCCGATAAGATATCAACAAAAAGTCACAACTTTGGTTGGCACATGTGTCTAGATGATACTCACCAAATTTGGAGCCATTTAGATTAAAACACAATGATTTGCATCTTTCTGCGCAAGGTGCGATTTTTTAGTGGCGCGTTTCACCCACATGGCGGACTTCTTGTTAAGTTTAGGGTGTGACTGTCATTGACATTTCTGTTTGCCCTGAGGTGTCCTATGGATATACCAAGTTTCATTTTTCTACGTTGGAAAAAATTTACTTTCACTTTCCATAGGCCCAATGTATTTTCATTTTCCAGGGGTCGCCACTGAGTCATTTTTTTATTCGTTTTCCTCGGGGACTTCAAATACATACATTTTTTGCCGGGCTTGAATTTTGGGGCCAATAAATTTGACTTTTAGTTGCACGTTTACTGGGTCAAATTTAGGATCATTTTACAGAAAATTTATAATTAAAAGAAAATATAACTCAGGCAAAAACGTCAAGAAAAATAAACACATACACATGTGTTTAGCTCATTTTGCCCAAGTTTGGTGTCTGTGGAATGAAGCAGCTATTTTCTGTTGTTTTTTAAAAAAGAGGTGTATTCTAAGTCGGTTCACATCTTCAATTTAAAATGGCCGCCTTCCCGTGTGTGATAGGATGTGGTCCCCTTTGGCTTTTTTGTTCATAAGCCCATACTGGATGTGTGTACCAAGTTTCATTTGCCTACGACAAACTAAAATTTTCACTTCCCATTGACTTTTTCCACATATTTGGGACGTTGCTATGGCAACACATTTATAGATAGGGGGTGGTTGTCATTGGCTTTTATGCTCCTCATGACATAAGAGATGTGTGTACCAAATTTCATGTCTCTATGACAAACTAAATTCTTGGGTCCCATTATAAGTTTGTAGGGGGCGCTGGAGAGCCATTTCTAAAGATGACCCTTTTATTTACATATCTTTGTGTTCAGGTCATGAATGTGCACAAACGCCTTTTTGGGTCCAACTCGATCCGAGAAGGAGAGTTAAGAGACGTTTTATTTTCACAAAAATGGCCACCTCGTTACAGGCTTGCCACACCCATACCCGATAAGATATCAACAACAAAGTCACAACTTTGGTTGGCACACGTGTCTAGATGATACTCAGCAAATTTGGGGCCATTTAGATTAAAACACAATGATTTGCATCTTTTGCGCAAAGGGGTGCGATTTTAGTGGTGGCGCGTTTCACCCCACATGGTGGACTTCCTGTTGAGTTTAGGGTGTGGCTGTCATTGACTTTTCTGTTTGCCCTGAGGTGTCCTATGGGTGTACCAAGTTTCATTTTTCTACGTTGGAAAAAATTTACTTTCATTTTCCATAGAACCAATGTATTTTGACTTTTCTAGGGGTCGCCACTGAGTCATTTTTCATATTTTTTTTTCTTCAAATACATAAATTTTTCGCCGGGCTTGAAGTCTGGGACCAATAAAAATGACTTTTAGTGCATGTTCACTGGGTCAAATTTAGGATAATTTTGGAAAAATAAATAAATAAATAAATAAATAAATAAATAAATAATCCGAGCAAAAACAATAGGCCCTCCCGGTCATCACCGGCTCGGGCCTAATAATAATAATAATAATAATAATAATAATAATAATGGATTGTATTTATATTACGATTATATTGTAAGGGGTTGCTTAACAACGTCTGGTGGTACCGTCCCAAAAAGGTAAAAAATCCCTCTCACGTACCTTCTCTGGCTCTGTTCCACATTGGTGGAATGATCTACTGCTGCTACAAGATCAGCAGATTCTGTAGCCATCTTTAAAAAAACACCTGAAAACACATCTCTTCCATCAACACCTGACTGACAAACACTGAGTTCTACTTCCTTTCTATCCATTCCTTTCTTCAAAAAAAAGATCTTATCCTTAGCTTTGTAAACTGTGCTGGGTTTAAACTGACAATTTTTTTGTGCACTTACAGACGGACAAAAATGTTGGTACCCTTCGGTCAATAAAAGAAAAACTCACAATGGTCACAGAAAAAACTTCATTCTGACAAAAGTAATAATAAATAAAAATTCTATGAATGTTAACCAATGAAAGTCAGACATTGCTTTTCAACCATGCTTCAACAGAATTATTTAAAAAAATAAACTCATGGAACAGGCCTGGACAAAATTGATGGTACCCCTAGAAAAGACTGTAAAGAATGTGACCAAATGGACATGTTAATTCAAGGTGTGTGCACTAATTAGCATCACAGGTGTGTACAATCTTATAATCAGTCAGTGGGCCTATTTATAGGGCTTCAGGTAGTCACTGTGTTGTCTGGTGACATGGTGTGTATCACACTCAACATGGACCAGAGGAAGCGAAGGAAAGAGGTGTCGCAGGAGAATAGAAAGAAAATTATAGACAAGCATGATAAAGGTAAAGGCTATAAGACCATCTCCAAGCAGCTAGATGTTCCTGTGACTACAGTTGCACATATTATTCAGAAATTTAAGATCCATGGGACTGTAGCCAACCTTCCTGGACGTGGCCGCAGGAGGAAAATTGATGACAAATCAAAGAGACGGATAATCTGAACGGTAACAAAAGAGCCCAGAAAGACTTCTAAAGAGATCCAAGGTGAACTCCATGCTCAAGGAACATCAGTGTCAGATCGCACCATCCGTCGTTGTTTGAGCCAAAGTGGACTACATGGGAGACGACCAAGGAGGACACCATTGTTGAAAACAAATCATAAAAAGCTAGACTGGAATATGCCAAACTACATGTTGACAAGCCACAAAGCTTCTGGGAGAATGTCCTATGGACAGATGAGACAAAAATGGAACTTTTTCCCAAGGCACATCAGCTCTATGTTCACAGACGGAAAAATGAAGCATATCAAGAAAAGAACACTGTCCCTACTGTCAAACATGGAGGAGGCTCTGTTATGTTCTGGGGCTGCTTTGCTGCATCTGGCACAGGGTGTCTTGAATCTGTGCAGGGTACAATGAAATCTGAAGACTATCAAGGGATTCTAGAGAGAAATGTGCTGGCCAGTGTCTGACAGCTTGTTCTCAGTCGCAGGTCATGGGTCTTGCAACAGGACAATGACCCAAAACACAGCTAAAAACACCCAAGAATGGTTAAGAGGAAAACATTGGACTATTCTAAAGTGGCCTTCTATGAGCCCTGACCTCAATCCTATTGAGCATCTTTGGAAGGAGCTGAAACATGCCGTCTGGAAAAGACACCCTTCAAACCGGAAACAACTGGAGCAGTTTGCTCATGAGGAGTGGGCCAAAATACCTGCTGAGAGGTGCACAAGTCTCATTGACAGTTACAGGAATCGTCTGATTGCAGTGATAGCCTCAAAAGGTTGTGCAACCAAATATTAAGTTAGGGTACCATCAATTTTGTCCAGGCCTGTTCCATGAGTTTATTTTTTTAAAATAATTCCGTTGAAGCATGGTTGAAAAGCAATGTCTGACTTTCATTGGTTAACATTCATAGAATTTTCATTTATTACTTTTGTCAGAATAAAGTTTTTTCTGTGACCATTGTGAGTTTTTCTTTCATTGACCGAAGGGTACTAACATTTTTGTCCACGTGTTTATGCTTTTTGTTCCTTGTGTTAAAATTGCTTTCATTGTTTTTCCTCACTTGTAAATCGCTTTGGATAAAAGCGTCTGTAAATGACTAAATGTAAATTTAAATGTACATTATGTTTTATTCAGCTCCAGGGTCGTGGATAGATGTGTAATAAGCTGACGTGTCAGTCATAGGTGTATATATATAGTTTTATTTATATAGTGCCTTTCCAGAGCTCAAGGATGCTTTACATATCGATTATTCATTCACTCCACAGTCACACACTGGTGGTAGTAAGCTACATCTGTAGCCACAGCTGCCCTGGGGCAGACTGACAGAGACGTGGCAGCCATTCCGCGCCTTCCAACACCATCAACATTCTAACACAATGACAGTATGAACTGTGGGGAGAGCGGGAGTCGAACCTACTACCTTCCGGTTGAAGGACGGCCGCTCTACCCACTGAGCTACTGCCGCCCCATGTGATGTGAATGTGATGTGAATGAGTTCTGTGCTTCATTAAACTGTGCTCCAGTTTAAACAAGGCCTTGGTTGCTGCTCGGGCCTTCTTTATGGAACAGAAACAGAAGTGTTTTAAGTCTTGTCTGTAGCTCCTTTCTCTTGTTTTTAGACTACTACTGGGAGGAAAGTCCCTTGAAAAGTTGCTGTGGACTCTGGAAAAGTGACGCTCCACGTTCTTTTACCAACACACTTATCACTTACATTTGTCAAACAACTCTGCATTTCCCACTCTTTATGATAATAGTATTTTAGCTCGTTAGCCACAGCTATGGTTTCCACAAGCTCACATCTCTGACTCATTGAGCTGGATTGCAGCAACTGTTCAATTGAGAAACAAATTGCAGAATAAAGATTTAGTGCCAGAGGGGGCGAGCATCTGACTGTTATTGGATCAACATGGGTTGGTTTGACGGACTAATCAAGTTTATGTAGCTGTGCGAGCTGTGAACTAGACATTAGACTAAACTAATAATACTTGGACTATAACTGGTTTGAGTGAATTTAAACTGGTTCTACATGGATTTGAATAGGTTTTATGTGTTTTTTGTTCCAGAGATAATCCTCTGACGGACGTCTATGGCGCAAACCTTTACGACCGTTACCTCAAACAGAGCGTTGCCACAGCAACAGCTCAGCATCAGCAGAGGGTTTCTATGGCAACGGGCTCATCTGTGACAGTTACCGCGGCGACAGGGGCGGTTCCTGAAGAAGAGGAGGAACTGGTGTCGACAGCTGAAGAGTGTCGCTCTGTTCTGGTCAGACACGTAATCTTTTTTTTACATTTACACATTTTGTTTGAATTTAAATTTGTTACTTTTAATATTTTTAAGTTTTACAGTCGGTCATTTTTAGGTCTTTAGATTAAAGTCATCTAACTGACAAGTGTATCTAAGGTGTGCACAGGTGTGTACAACCCCGCCTCCCCGGCACCAAGTAACCAGTGGGAGGGGCTAGAGCCAATTCTGATGGAGCCTCATCACACGGTGGAGGACGTGGAGGAGGCAGTGGAGCTCATCCTGCAGCGAGAAGGACTCAGCCACTAAGACCTGGGAAGACCGGGTCAAGACCTGGGGAAGACCTGAAAAGCCCAGGTCAAATTAAAAATAAAAAAGTAAAATCTACAAAAGAATTGAAGTAGAAGTGTCCAATTTTATTTTAAATAACTTTCGGCTAAAAATTAAAATTCAGTCTGATCTAGAAACTGATTTTTAAAGGAGCTTCATTAAAATATTTTTCATAAAAGTCAAGTTTAGATTTACCTCAGTCCTGTATTATTGGAGAAGTTTTAAATAACAGTTTAAATTAGTTTTAGTTGGTTTATTTACCGTAATGTTCCTTTTATTTTATATTTTTAACTGATTTAAAAACACTTTTTATTAAAAGGCCACAGTTGCAAGGAATATTGTAACAGCTTTGTTTTGAGCCATGTTTTAATCAACTAATGTTCTTAGACTTATTTCTGATAAATGTTTAAAATTGCTGTATTTTGAGTCTGAAACCTACAGTGGTGGACGAAGTACACAAATCAAGTACTTGAGTTAAAGTACAGATACACTAGGTAAAATATTACTTCAGTAAAATACTCCCTTTTAACTTTCACTTGAGTAAAAGTACAAAAGTATTTGTCTTCAAATGTACTTAAGTATCCAAGTACTATCATTTATTAAGGCTATAATGCCCTTATAATCTTTGTCAGTCTCTTGTCCCCTTTAGGCACCAGGGTTTATTTAAAAAAATACAGATTTTTGAGATCCAAATTTCAAAAGGCTGTGGTTTGAAAATGATAAGAGATAGAGTCCTACTCTGAACTAGAAAAATGTCAGGTATGACCCAAAGTATTTAAGTAAATAGATTTTAAGCATCTAATTTGCATACCATGACATTATATATTGGCGGTTATGTTATTTACAGTACATACTAATGAACACTATTACACTACACTACACTACACTAATGAACATATTATAATAGTTTTTTTTCTTATTCTGCAAAATAATTTTTTGTAACAGTAATTTGTAAAAGCAAAATTACCAAAATAAAGAACAACTACAACTTCTAATAAACCATAACTAGTAAAACGTATACAAATAGTTATGAGAAATATACACATGTACTGTATGTGTGTGGTTGCAGTTGCTTTATCTTTTCTTATCCATCCATGTGGCATAGTTAGTAGTTTTTTAGAGTGTGGGACCTCTCATAAAGCACAGCACACAGCCATCACTTTTATTACGATCGCTGCTTTGATTAGAGCATTCTCACTGACTATGTTTACCCCTGCCTCTCCCTCCTCGACTGGGTAAAGTGTCAGGATGAACAACACGTATTTGTCCCAAACAGCTGTCAATAGAAACTGCATTATTCCCAAACTCCCTGTCACTACCGCGGCCACTGCAGTAGGCTACACCCGCCCCGGCTTCTATCACCTGTGCTAAAGGTAAAGCTGCAGGTGCTAAAGGTAAAGCTGCAGGTGCTAAAGGTAAAGCTGCAGGTGCTAAAGGTAAAGCAGCAGGTGCTAAAGGTAAAGCTGCAGGTGCTAAAGGTAAAGCTGCAGGTGCTAAAGGTAAAGCAGCAGGTGCTAAAGGTAAAGCTGCAGGTGCTAAAGGTAAAGCAGCAGGTGCTAAAGGTAAAGCTGCAGGTGCTAAAGGTAAAGCAGCAGGTGCTAAAGGTAAAGCTGCAGGTGCTAAAGGTAAAGCAGCAGGTGCTAAAGGTAAAGCTGCAGGTGCTAAAGGTAAAGCAGCAGGTGCTAAAGGTAGCTGCAGGTGCTAAGGTAAAGCAGCAGGTGCTAAAGGTAAAAACTGCAGGTGCTAAAGGTAAAGCTGCAGGTGCTGTACTGCAGGTGCTAAAGGTAAAGCTGCAGGTGCTAAGAGACACTAAGCAGCAGGTGCTAAAGGTAAAGCTGCAGGTGCTAAAGGTAACAGCAGCAGGTGCTAAAGGTAAAGCTCACTTTCACTAAAGGTAAAAGTGCTAAAGGTAGATGCAGAATGCTAAGGTAAAGCTGCAGGTGCTAAAGGTAAAAACAGGTGCTAAAGGTAAAGCTGCAGGTGCTCGGCTTCCCTTCACTACCAGGCGACCGTGGTAGCTCAGTGGGTATAAAGATAATTAAAAGATATTTGACTTTGAAATGTAGTGAAGTTAAAGTAAAAAGTATTCCTTAATGGAAATACTTAGTAAAGTACAGATACTGGAAAAAACTACTTAAGTACACTAACGAATTACATTTACTTCGTTACTGTCCACCACTGGAAACCTACAGACCTCTGTCGAATCTGACCAAAGAGTTCAAATAAATTTTAACTAGAACTGATCATTTAATGAGTAAAAATAATCTGATATTGGTAGTGTTTATTATTATACGTATTTTATTTGAATGTACTGTCTGGTGTTTGTGGCATCTACAAAATGTATGAAAATATAACTGTATACAGGCCTAATTTTGTGTCAAACTCAGTAAATGTGATAATTCATATTCAGATCGTTCTCTTTATTGAACTCTGTTATTTAAACGTCATTATTATGTTTTAAAATAATATTTTTTACACTTTTATATTAAACTAAACTGAGCCGGTGCCCTTCTCAAAATGTCGGCCAGTCTGCACCGGAAGCAGGGCTGGAGCCGCGCACGCGCACTGCCGCTCCGCGGGTCCCTGTAAAGATGTCTGAGGCGGGGAGGGAGCGTAGCCGAGGACCTGACGCTGACAAACAGGAGGACCCACAGCGCTCCGCTTTGACCCGGTCCAGGTGAGTCCAGAGGTCCCACCGAACCCTGGCCCGGTACCGTGGGTCGTCGGAGCGTACGGGGCTGCGGACGGGGCGGGTTAACAGCGCAGGGGACGGCTTGGTTCGGAAATAAACGCACAAACAGCGGCGGGGATCGCAGCGCTGTGGCAGGGGCGGGTCCGCCATCTTTAACTGCGAAGTGGCGCCTGAACGACTGCCCCGACACGGGTTTAAGACCGTCCCCGCGGAGGTAAAGTCCCGTGATGACCGGAGGGAGCAGGTTGGGGGTCCCGCGGTGGGGTCTAGGGACTGCAGCCCGCTCTGGGGCCGGGTCTAGGCTCGGTCTGGAGCTGGGATCGGGCTCGGAGCCGTGTCGCCGCAGCCTTTGTTTCCTCCCCCCCTGCTTTTCCCGCCTCCTCCCCCGTGTTTGTGCGCGCGGGCCCTCACAGCGCATGCGTGTAGCCATGGCGCTCTGACTGCGGTCTATGAAAAACAAGCAGCTGATTTCTCGGTCATTTCTGTTTAAAACGTTCCAAACCAGCCGCAGACTGAACTGTATCCTTTAGTCTTCCCTTCTGACCCGACCCGTCGACATTAGGCCTGTTCTCTGCTCTCTTACAGGCTCTCCTACACGGACCCTGTTTACGTTTATTTATCGCGGGTCCTTGTCGGTCTCAGGCCGATATACAATCAGCAGTTTTATTTACGTTAAACCCTTTAGTTCACTGTACGTTTATTTACAGAAGCTTCACTGAAACTGACCTGTTTTTATTATTAATACTTTTATAAATCATTAACTTAAACATTATCCATAATTAATCCTCATGAAAGTCACTCAGAGACAGGTCGGACCACATTCGGATGTTAGAGGGTGTGTTGCAGGTAAACATAGAAACCTGCTGCGGCTCTGTTTGATTAACGAATGCTTTTTATTTTAGTTTTTACAGTATTCTAATGATATTTAACTCAGTTCGATCAGTTTTAGATGTATGCACATTTCTGTCATTTAAAATTAGTTCAATGATGATGATAATAGATGTTGTCGTGGGAGGGCCAGGCAACTGTTTAGTCCTGGACATAAGTCTGTTTCATGCAGAACATTATTCTTCTATAATGACACTGCTACAGCTGCATAAGCATCCTCAAAAATATCTGCACAACCAACTGAAAGGTGTAAAAAGTGTAGGTTAAAAACCATTTGTTCTTTACACCCAAAAAATATTTATTTACTGCAGCATTTCACTACAGCTCCTGCAGTCTGAAGATTGAACTTTAACCTTTGTGTCAATGAAGCTGGTTCCTGCTGACCTGGTTTAGACCTGAGCCCTGTTCTCTGAACCCAGTTGAACCTACCCCAGATATGTCTCTCCTACAGTTAAGACCAGCCCCTAACAATCCTGGCCTGGGTCAGTGGTGTTATCAACTAGTGCTGGACGATATGATCATGCTATCAAGAAAACAATAACAATATAAGTGACTGACAAATACTATACATTTTCTCTATTTAAATAAATATAGCCTATATATATTTATTTTAAAAGAGTCATGAATTCAAAGTAGAGATTTACACAGGTGCGGCCAAGAGTCAGGTGTAGAGCACTATTTCACTCTTGAATGCAGCAGAAACCAGTGGCGGATACAGAACGTCATTAATAGGTGGGCCTGGTGAATATACGGAGGGGCCTTGGGTTTTTTTATATTATACACCTGATTCCCGTGCTCCGTATTATAGAGCTTTCTGTCTGTAGTTCATACCAGCCTGTATCATGAGCCATGTCTATATTAACTGCCTGAACACATAGCAACTGGATAGCTCAGTTGGTAAGCAGTAGGCTTTACATTTAGTGTACCCAGGTTCGAATCTAGCTTGGGACACTATGTATATTAGTTGTTTTCCACGTTTTTGTAATTTATTGATCATGGCATGCTGTCTTATATTTTCCAGTTTTCAGCTCAGTAACCTCAGTTTTGCAAATAAGGCTAGCCTTAATTTAAACCCCATTTGGCTGCTGCATTCCCAGTGTTAGCAAACGGCTAAATCCTACCTGTTGCTTTTCACTATCCACTTGTTTATCAGCTGTCCTAGATTGACACCATCTCCTGCCATCTCCTTTTCCCTCTTTCTTTATTTTTTTTGTTTTATCCATCTTTTAAAGACAACTGTGTGCATACTGTGACAACTAACACATAACGTTACCTGCTCGCTCAGCGCGCTCACGGCGCCCCCGCCGGCCACGCCCACTCGTGATATTATATCAATTCTATTTATGGAATCTAATCTATTGAAGCCTGTTAGTCCTATAAAATGTTATAGTATTGAGGAAATACTGAAATGATTTAGAAACACACAACAGCAGCTAAGCTACATTTAGGAAATACAAATAAATAAATAAATTCATTCATTCATTCATTCATTCATTCATTTTCTACCGCTTTGTCCCGTTAGGGGTCGCGGGTGACTGGAGCCTATCCCAGCAGCTTTGGGCCTGAGGCGGGGTACACCCTGGACAGTGGCCAGTTAGTCGCAGGGCTAACATTTAGAGACAGACAGTGACAAACAACCATTCACTCTCACATTCATTCACTAGGGACACTTTAGAGTTGTCAATTAACCTTTAAATAAATAAAACGTTTTTTTTTTTTTGTAGCATCGCTTTGGCGCCCCCCAAGGTGCTGCGCCCCTATGCGCCGCATACCCCCTTTTTGCGCCACTGGGTGCAGTGCAGAGATCGTTTCTGCACCGAGTCTATTTCTGATGTGCTGCACGCGCTGAATTAAGATGTTTTTATTAATCTGATTGGGTGGGCCACCAGTCAATCTGGGTGGGCACGTGCCTACCCAGGCCCACCCGTAAATCCGCGCCTGGCAGAAACCCTGAAGTTGGTTTAAGCTGTTTATGAGGAAATAGAGACAGTAGTTTGTTGACTCTGTACAAGTGCAGTTAAAGAATGAGGAGAGTGGAGCGCAGTTTTTATTAATGACTGCTTCATTAGGCCTAATTGTTGCCGCTTGTTGTTGTCAGCTATAACGTGATATTGTGATATGACAGATATTATCAACAGAAAAAATATACCGGTATTATTGTGAGCGATATGATCTGGCACTGCCCTATTCAGTGTTTCCCACAGATTTAGATTTGATCTGTGGTGTGTGTAATATTTTAATATATTTAAATGACGACAACAAAAAGGGTTAAATAGTTAATGTCATTTTTATTGACACGGCGCACATATTTACATAACCGACATTGCTACGCTGACTGCTCCACAGACTAGCTACAAATCTTGCACCCTTTGTTTTGACATTTAATTTTTCGCGGCTTTTTGAAAAATACTCCAATGCCCTATCATAAGGGAAGGCCTCAGGACAGGGTCCATTGATTGAGATCCTCAAACAAGCAGCCAGGTGTTCTCCTTGCAACTGATTTCTGAGGTCTGTTTTCACCTAAGGACAGTGCAAAAAAAATAAATTACCACAAAATGCACTAAAATAAATAAAATGAATAATTATTTGCTGTGCTTGTCAAATTGAAGTTCTTGCCTTGTTCATTGTTGAAAAATCGCGTTCACAGTTTACACTGGAAACTGGAATTACAAGTGCAATGCCTGCAAGAAGGCTCAGGCAGGGGTAGAGGTTGGCCCACTCATCAATCTCACTCGCCAGCAGTCTTAGGATCTCCTCCTGGTCTTTGTTCTTGAAACAACATTTGGTTTACCATCATGGCATTAGTGTGTTGTGTTGGTGTTGTGAACCATAGTTTAATTTAGTAATCATTTTAATACACCCACCTTGAATGTCCCAGTGAGAACATGATTCTTGAAAGAGAACCACTCCTGCAGTACCTCATTTTCCTGTTCAGGGCAAAATTTCCTGGCAAGAGTCTGCAGCTGAGAGATCTTTATTATATCATCTTCTGGAGTAGGTCTACCAAGCGGTCCCAAAACACTGAAGGCCCCAAGGATGTCCAGATCATGGAACCGTCTGTCCAGGTGTGTTTCCAGGCCAGTGATGTAAGGGTGGATGACCTACAATGAACAGACCACATCTTTTAGGAAGAGCCTACACCCACCTTAACTACAGTCTATTAAAGGATTAGTTCACTTCAAAATGAAAATTTCCTAAACATACTCACCCCAATGCCATCCAGATATCCATGTCTTTCTTTCCTCAGTGGAAGAGAAATTAAGTTTTTTTAGGAAAGCATTTCTGGATGTTTCTCCACAGAATGGGCTTAAATGGCAACCAAATTGTAGAAGTCCAAATCAATGCAGTTTCAAAGGGTCATCCAGAAATGTTTTCCTACAAAAACATAATTTCTCTTCCACTCATATCTGGGTGGCATTGGGGTGAGTAAATGTTTAGGATTTTTTTTATTTTGAGGTGAACTAATCCTTTAAGGGCCAGGCCATAGAGGACCATTTAGAAGAGGAAAAGGAAAATTCATTAGTTTTAAGGCATTTACCTCTCGCTGGAATCTGGCCCACAGCTCCTCCCTCGACACTTCGTGTAAATCTCACCCTCTCCTTTTCCTCTCCTCCTCATGCTGTATATTGAAGGCTCCAAGTCCTTGTGGATCATCGAGGTCCGGATGAAGGCGAGACAGGAATGATTTAGGCAGTGGAGTCAGTCCAGCCTCTTTGATGCTCCTGAGAGTCTGAATTGTGACAGGAACCTACATTTAAAAAAAAAAAAAAAAAGAGTAGCTGCTGTTTAGTAGACCTGCAAACAACCCTCATTTCAATATATCAAATCAAACTGATTTACAAAAAACATACCTGCTCCTTGATATGTACAAAGTTGACATGTGCTTTTTGAAAGACTTTGGACAGGCATGCGAGGTGTGGTAAAACATCAGCTTGGAGGAAAACTGCTGCCACAAACCTGTATGTAGCACAGAATGTGTAAAGGCCCTTTGCCCCTGGACATCTTCTCACCTCTGCCTCCTCTGCCAATGCTCCAAGGACTGCGCTCAGGTTCCTCTGTAGGGTCTTGATGGCTTTGTGCTGAGAGAGCCAGCGTGTGTCCTTCACTTCCTGGAAACGTTGCAATTAAAGACTGATTATTGGTTATTAATTGACAGAAGATAACAATGGTATCAAATTACTATTACCTTTATTTTCAAATCACTGACACCCAGGGTGGCGGATGCTGCTTTGAGTGTTGCAGTACGATTTGCACTGTTTCTAAAATATAAATTAAGTTCTTGGAGGTGGTCCCTGAAAGTGGCCATGTACCTTACATCATTTGATGAATCCTTGCAGGCAAGGGCCAATTTGTGGGCAGCACAAGCTACAGACACAATCTTTGGAAAACTGTCTTTAAGTTGCTTTGCAACTCCATTCATACGACCTCAATATAAATAAAATAATTTAGTGAAAATCATGGGATACAAAAAATAAAACAATCTCACATGAGCATCAAATAATTACCTGTCATAACGGCTGCCCCGTCAGTCCCGAGTCCATATAGTTTTTCTGTTGGGAGGCCTTTCTTCAAGATAACATTCTTGACAGCTGCGACAATAGTGTCTGCTTTGCCATCAGCAATAGAGACCAAATCCAGGAAGTGATTAAATACAAGTCCCTCTTTATCTATGGATCTGAGAGAAAGCATAGGCAAGTAGAATTCACAGTTCATTAACAGCACCCAGAATTTATGGAATTTACATCAAACAAAATAAATGTTCCCATACCGGACATGCAAGTCAAGTTGCCTGCTGACTGACACATCTGTAGTCTCATCAACTTCCAGGCTAATTCCCTGTGATGATTTAATCTTGGTGAGAATTGGCTCCTCTATGACCTCTGCTAAGACCTCAAGCATGTTGTCAATAATACGATGAGACCTATAGTTATTCCTCCTGTCAATCTTGACATTGGGAAAAGGGAAAAAAGGACTGTAATTTTTATTTATTAATGTAAAGATTAAATGTAATCTTAAGTAATGCCTAGGTGACCTTTACCTTTAATTTCCTGAAGTAGTCGCACCCTAGAAGCTCAGCAAGGCTCAAAAGTTTTGGATAGTTTGTGTGGTGGGCTAGTTCATTTCTGAGCCAGTAAAGGCACTTGAACCCACCAATGACTGCCTCATGCTCCAAAACAATAGTGGGCTCAAACGAGTTTATGACTGAGATGCCTGTGACAAAATTATTATAAAACTATTTGAAAACTAAAAGTTTATACTTGTTTTTAAAATTGGAACCTACCAGAGGCAAGAGATGCCTGGCATCTGATACTGTCCTGGTGGTGCTCCATAGTGATGTGACGTTCCAAGTAGTCTTTTCTGTATACAATGGCTCCAACCTCAACAAAAGCCCTATTTGCGCGGCCTGTCTTAGGCGCAGGCTTGTGTTGTCTGCATAGTCGACAAAACATTCCTAAAAAAAAAGAAACAAAAAAAAACACAGCAGTCAAAGAATTAAAAATTAATAAAATAATGAAATAAAAATATTTTTTTTATTATTGTTTCATGATTACACAAATTATGCAGATATTAAATTTACCATGCTTTGTGAGGTACAGCCAACTCTTAAATTGAGGCATCTTTAGCCACTCTGGATCAAATCCAGTGCCTCTGTGCTTGCTGCTTGTGCTTGCTGTCCTGTCTACAAGTCACAGACAAATAGAAATGGGACTGCTTTTCCTGAAACATCTGCTTTTCTGACCTGCTCTGCTTCTACACCTCCCTGTGTTTGCTGTTAACCTCACCTGTTGCTTCAGCCCTACCTGGCTCACCCACAGCAGCAGCATGTTGGCTGCAGTCCTCCTCTCCTACATCTCTCTCTACATGTTCCCTGCGCCTCTCTTGCTGCTTCAGCAGCGCTGAATGAAGCCTGGAAATATTCAAAATAAATTAACCGAATAGCTTATCACAAAGGTCGGAATAATGATCTTCCACATGTGTTTCTCTGCTTTGCTATTACCTGTGGTCCAGACTGTATTTGCTCCTCTGGGCCGAGCCTTTTAAATCGTTTAAAATATTTTCAATATTCATCTGTTGAGGGAGCAAACAGTCGGCGTTAATTATGATTAAATACTTAAACATTAACGTTATGTAGTAAGGGCAGTCGATATTAACAGCTTACAGCGTGTTAACATTATGTATAACTTACATGCTGTAACTGTTATTCTCATGTAAACAGCTAATTATTAGCTAGGCTCCTTAATGCTTGCTAATGCGTTTCCATTACCCTTCAAATCCAAAATGAAAATTAAGCTCGATGGAAACATGTAAATTTTGCAAAAAAGACTCCCATTTATTGCAAAAAAGGTTTTAAGCTCGCGTGAGGTGAAAATATTTTGCAAAACTGCAATGGAAACAGTTTTTGCACATTTACAGTCAACTGACTGTTTACAAGCGCGTTTACAATTTGAGCGGTGTGTTTGAACAGATTACAAGACTTCTTTAATTCATAAAAGACAAAATAATTAGAGGAATACATAGACTAACTTCTCAGAGTTATGTTGTGCAAAAGTGTTTATTACTAACCATTCAACTCGGATTGATTCTGGAATCTTGAGCACGGAAACAATCCGTCCTCCAACGCATGCTTCTTCTTCTTCTTGGGCTTCGTGCTTTGATTCAGATTGTGCTCGAAGAGGAGGAGCTATTCGCTGCTCCTCCTCCGTTTGTCAGTTTGCGAGAGAGGTAGAGAAGGGACATTGTCTCTGGAAGGGGGCAAGCTGCGCGCAGATCTACAATAAAATACAACTTTACCCAAATTAAATAGTAAAAAAACTGAAAAGCAATCCGTGGCGGCCGCGTCGATACTGTGGCGGGCCGCCACAAATTAATGAACATATGGGAAACCCTGCCTATTATCAACTCTAGAGTTAACCCTGCGTTTCTCTGCAGTGAGAGAGTGTTCATGTGAAACAGGTGGAGTCAGCACTAAACAACCAATCACAGAAACATGTTGGAGAGTGTTAACTTGAGGAATAACACTGAGGTACGCTACACTATACTCCTGCAAAACAAACAGCACTAGAGACTGGGGATGTAACAATTAACCGTGAGCCAGTGGAAAATCTATTCGTATATGACGTTTCCAGTCGGTTGAGATGTTAATTCAATTGAATTGAATGTTTTGAACAAGGGCCGCTCTGTTTACTGCAGACACACTTATAACAAGTTGTTGCAAACAGTTTCTAGCATGACCACGAGAGTGTGGATGTGGATATTGAGGAAGTCTCCTCCTCGTTCAAATCAGAGGTGTGGCAGCATAAATAAATCCACTTTGGCAAAAGGCGCTCACTGTGTGTCTCTCCTGCTGCACAGACCGGTCCCGGGCCGAGTTGGCTTCGCACGGACTTAACAAGCACGCAACAAAAACATATCTGTCTGAAGCTGAGCTTTACTTTCTTTAAAATGGACAAAAAGTACTGTAAATGTCCCGTCACTGGTGGAGAACAGAGAGAATGTGAGCAGTAATTTGTGTTAACAAAGAGGCTAAATTTTAAACAGAGGCTGCTGAGTCTGAACCATCTCTGAGCCAGAAGTTAGTTCATAACAGAGTCAGACCCGTCTTAAACACAAGCCGTGGTCAGAGAGATGTAATAATGTTCTGGATCACGTCCTGCCTTCTGTGAGTCTCTGCTGCAGACACTGACAGTAAAGACCAGGGCTGTCCAACTTCAAATCCTTTTGTGAAGTACTTCTGGTCCTTACATTAATTATTACTGTTAATACATTATTGCTATTATTTATAAATAACAGGTGAAAATGCATAAAAGGTAAGAGTTAAACAAATGAGAGTTGTTTTAAGAAGGTTCTACTGTTTTAAGGTTCACACATCGTATCAATCCTAACTTGGCCAAAATTTACAAAAAAAAGAGAAACCTTTTTGCCACAACATGAACATATTATAAATAAATAAATAAATTATATTGTGTACATCCTAATATTGAACCAACTAAAATTCAAAGGAATGTAAAAAAAAAAAATTTTTAGTGCAAAATCAAACTGTATTTGTGGGTAACCGCTCAGCAGTTTTTCTTCAGAAAGATCAACATGTCGGCTTTTTCTGGCAACAGACAGGCCAGCTCCTGGCTAATGGTGTCCCCAGCCGTAGAGAATGTACGCTCTGAGAGCGTCGATGAGGCTTGTACACAGAGAAACCTGGCTGCCAAGCTGGATAGTATTAGCAGTGTGTCCTTCTTACTCCACCACCAAGTTGCTGGATTCACTGTAGAGACGGCAAACCTCTGTAGAGCTGTATCTCCTCCTGAATCTTCTCTGAGGTGCTGGTCATGCTGTTGGTTGTTACTTCTATCGCCATGCCTTCCTGCAAAAGGAGGCAGAGGCTAATGTGAAGGAGGAAATAACAGCGCTAACGCTACAGCAAACGACTAGCAGCACAAGCTAACATACATAAAGTGGTAGTCAACGTCATGGGGATGCATTTGGTTTAAGTAGGGAAATTACACTTATCTGTCAAGTATTTCTAAAATGTGAAACCTTAACGTTACGTTGGAAAAACAAAGATGTTGCCTGGTCAAAGAATAAGGTTAAAGCTAGCGCCTGGGTAACGTTACATCATAGCGCAGAGTTGCATCCACACACTCAAACCACTCGCGTTAGCATAAACAATTACTTTAACTTATGTTGGCTAAAAGGTAATATCTTCCTTTCTTACCTGCTACAATGTCAGAAATGCCAGATGATGTTGAAGGGGGCAGGTTTGACTCCGATAAGGTGCAAGGCTCCTCTGGTTCCTTTTACAGTCGAATACCGTGCAACTTTCTGTCTTCATATTGATCCCGTGCATGGTCAAATGCTTCATTAAATTTGTGGTATTGTCGGCTTTGGTTGCAATACACTTGTCGCATATATTGCACTTTGCTGACTCGGCATCCACTTTTATAAAGTGTAGCCACACTTAAGATCTCTTTGGCATTATAAAACTGGAACGTTTGGAGAAAAAACAAAGTCAAATTTATTTATATAGCACATTTACAGATGGCTGAGCCACACCAAAGTGCTTCACAATAAAATGCTAAGTGCAATAAACAAAGGAAGACAAAGAAGAAATAATATTCATAATATATAAACAGATTTAAAAATAAAATAAAATAAAAAATAAAAGAAGAAGGGCAACAATACAAATAACTACAGGAGTTAAAATAATGTAGGCCTTTTTCTAGCCTTTGACACTAATCAAAGGCTAGAGAAAAGAGGTGAGTCTTCAAGAGAGACTTAAAAATGTTTAGAGACTGGGCTGCACGGATGTGGAGGGGGAGGCAGTTCCAGAGTCTGGGGGCTGCTACTGCAAAGGCTCTGTCCCCCTTGGTTTTTAGCCTGGACCTGGGCACTTCCAACAGCAGTAGGTCAGCTGACCGTAGTGCTCTGGAGGGGATGTGGTGGTGGAGAAGCTCAGACAGGTATGTGGGGGCCACACCATGGAGGATTTAAAGACTATAAGTAGCAGTTTAAAATCAACGCGGTAGCGGATGGGAAGCCAGTGTAGTGATGCGAGGACCGGAGTGATATGTTCTCGCTTTTTTGTGCAAGTGAGGAGTCGAGCGGCTGAGTTCTGGACCAACTGCAGGCGGCGGAGCTGGGAAAGGTTAATGCCAGTGTATAGAGCGTTGCAGTAGTCCAGTTGAGAGGAGATGAAAGCATGGATAACTCTCTCTAGATCACTCTGGGGCAGGTAGGCTTTGGCCTTAGCTATATTTCTCAAATGAAAAAAGCTTTTTCTAACTACTGCACTGACCTGCTGCTCAAACTTGAAGGCACTATCAAAAATCACCCCAGATTTCTGACAGAGGGCCTGACGTTAGAGGCGAGAGGGCCCAGGGCGTCGATGGAAAAGGCCGGGGAAGTTTTGCCAAAAATAATTATTTCAGTCTTATCCGGATTGAGGTTGAGGAAGTTTGAACCCATCCATGACTTTATGTCAGACAGACAGTCGAGCAAAGAATGGATTGCAGCCTGTCCATCAGCCTTTAGGGGGAGATACAGCTGGACATCATCAGCATAGCAGTGGAAGGAGATGTTGTGCTTAACCAGGATTTCCCCTAGGGGTAAAATATACAATAAAAATAGGATAGGGCCTATAGAGCCTTGAGGGACCCCACAGGTGAGGGGGCAACGGATGATGTGAATTCTCCCAACTGGACACAGAAGCTCCTTTCGCCAGGTAGGACTGAAAAACTTCAGGGCAGTGCCTTTGATGCCTACGCGATGCTCAAGCCGTGACAGCAGAATCCTGTGGTCCACCGTGTCAAAGGCTGCTGTGAGATCTAGAAGCACAAGGATCACCGGGCTGCCCGTGTCAGCGGCTAGAGCAGGTCGTTGAGCACTCTCAGGAGAGCTGTCTCAGTGCTGTGGGATGTTCTAAAACCGGACTGGAATTTCGTAGATGTTGTTATGAGATAAAAAGGAGTGGAGCTGGACATAAACTTCTCGCTCAAGGATTTTAGACAGAAATGGCAGTTTTGAGATAGGCCTAAAGTTTGAGAGGATAGAGGGGTCAAGGTTTGGCTTCTTTAGTAGAGGCTGCACCACAGCATGCTTGAAGGCATCCGGACGCACCCAAAAGAGAGAATGGCATTAATCAGCAGTAGAAGAGCAGGAGCAACCGTATCAAGAACTATGGCATCCTTGAGTAGACGGGAGGGCAGACAATCAGAAGGGCAGTTTGAGTGCTGCAGATGTTTGACTGCATCAGAAAGGGAGGATAGGGTAATGGGCTCAAACTGCAATAGGACAGCTGGCTGAGGGAGGGTGGGGAGTGGGAAGTGGGGGTGGAGGTATGGGAAGGCCTGAGTGCTGCAATTTTCTCAATGAAGAATTTTTGAAAACTTTCACAGAGGGCTGGTGAGGGCAAAACAGGGGATCCGTTTTTGGGATTTATGAGAGAATTTAATGTATTGAAGAGAACCTGAGGTTTGTGACTGTTTCTGGAGATCATGGTGGAAATGTACTGTGATTTGGCGGTTTTACAGCTCGGTGGTAATCCGCCAAGCAACTTCGGAGGATTTGGAGGGACACGTGGAGGCGGTCCTTCTGCCACCTGCGCTCCGCCTGCCTACAGGCACGTCTGAGGTCACATGTAGCATCGTTGAGCCATGGTGTAGTATGAGCTTTTTTGCGTTTGGCCTTGAAAGGCGCAACAGAGTCCAAAATGCCAGTGCAAGCTGATGAGAACATGGAAAGCAGCTCATCAGCAGAGTACTCAGAGCTGTAGCTCAGTGACAGCCTACACAAAGGGGAGACATTAAAGGCGGCTGAAAATTGCTCAGCAGTCGAGGAGTTAAGCGTACGCGAGACCCGCTTGGAGACACAAGGGGCACCACCTGAGAATGGAACTGACATTGTGAACAGAATTAGGGAGTGATCAGAGAAAGACGTAGCACGGATTTCATTCAACTAACGTTACACTTGTGTTGTGTGACTGCGAGTGCCAGTATCTTCAGATATCCCACCGTCACGTCACGTGGTGGTGGACAGCCAATCACGGCGAATGTAGTTCCTTACATGCACGTATGCTACAAGCTCACACAGACACAGCCGCTTGGCAAAAAAAAAAAACCCGGCGCTTGGCTTTTGGAACCGAAATTTGGCACCGAAAGATAAATAATTTTTCGATACTCATATAATCGAAGTTTTTCGTTCGATACCTTAAAGGTATCGAAGTTCGGTACCCAGCCCTACCTATGGATGTACCAAGTTTCATTTTTCTACGTTGGAAAAAAGTTACTTTCACTTTCCATAGGCCCAATGTATTTTGACTTTTCTAGGGGTCGCCACTGAGTCATTTTTCATTTTTCTTTTTCGGGACTTCAAATACATAAATTTTCGCTGGCTTGAAGTCTGGGACCAATAAAAATGACTTTTAGTTGTTGGTTTACTGGGTCAAATTGAGGATCATTTTGCAGAAAAATTATAATAAAAAAATATATACCGAATTATAATAAAAAATATAACTCGAGCAAAAAAGTCTAGAAAAACACTTGTCTATTTTACATACATGTGTTTAGCTCATTTTGCCCAAGTTTGGTGTCTGTGGAATGAAGCAGCTATTTTTTGTTGTTTTTTAAAAAAGAGGTGTATTCTAAATCGGACCAAATTTTCAATTCAAAATGGCCGCCTTCCCGTGTGTGATAGGGTGTGGTCCCCATTGGCTTTTTTGTTCATAAGCCCATGCTGGATGTGTGTACCAAGTTTCACTTTTTCCAAATATTTGGGACGTTGCTATGGCAACACATTTATAGATAGGGGGTGGTCGTCATTGGCTTTTATGCTCGTCATGACATAAGAGATGTGTGTACCAAATTTCATGTCTCTATGACAAACTAAATTCTTGGTTCCCATTTTAAGTTTGTAGGGGGCGCTGGAGAGCCATTTCTAAAGATAACCCTTTTATTTACATATTTTTGTGTTCAGGTCGGTCCAACTCGATCCGAGAAGGCGTTTGAGAGTTAAGAGAGGCGTTTTATTTTCACAAAATGGGGCCACCTCGTTACAGGCTTGCCACACCCATACCCGATAAGATATCAACAACAAAGTCACAACTTTGGTTGGCACACGTGTCTAGATGATACTCACCAAATTTGGGGCCATTTAGATTAAAACACAATGATTTGCATCTTTTGCGCAAGAGTGCGAATTTAGTGGCAGCGTTTCACCCCACATGGCGGACTTCCTGTTGAGTTTAGGGTGTGGCTGTCATTGACTTTTCTGTTTGCCCTGAGGTGTCCTATGGATGTACCAAGTTTCATTTTTCTACGTTGGAAAAAAGTTACTTTCACTTTCCATAGGCCCAATGTATTTTGATTTTGTAGGGGTCGCCACTGAGTCATTTTTCGTATTTTTTTTTTCGGCGACTTCAAATACATACATTTTTTGCCGGGCTTGAAGGCTGGGACCAATAAAAATGACTTTTCGTTCATGTTCACTGGGTCAAATTTAGGATCATAGGTGGAAAAAAATAAAATAAAAATCAAAAACAATAGGCCCTCCCGGTCATCACCGGCTCGGGCCTAATTAAATAAAGATAATTTTATTATTATTATCTCCAGGGGCTCCATTATTGCCCGTCATTTTAAATTTTCCAACTTTAATTTTTGTTTTACTCAAATTTTAAGAAATTAGGCTCCAAGACAAGCCTATATTATGAACAACAGATGAACAAAAACAGCTTTTTATGTTCAACAGGAAGCAGAATCTTTTTTTTTTTCCTGCTCTGACCATAGATTGTAAATAAAATGGATGTAATTCGCCCATTGGTACCCTATTCACCGATATTGTCATAACGAAGGGGGAAATAAAATGGCGGTTACATCTGGGCTTTTCGGCTTTTACTCCATAGTTTTCAGATAGCATAAACGGACATATTAATCAAAAATATTTTGTGCTTGAACAGGCTGGTATAGAACACAGTATATTACACAATATGACTCTGACTACAAAAGGAAATAACAAACAGGAACTTAATTCACCTTTATTAACAAGATCACATTTTTTTTTGAAGAATTTACTCGTATTCAGCTGCCTGACTTCTTTGCAACTGAATGCAGCACGACAAAGACGAGACGATTCAAGATAATTGCCAATTATTATGTACATTCGCCACCAACTGGACAGGAGTAGGAACTACAAACAAATTCCCCTCAGTTATCCGTCAAAACCCTTCTGGAGTTAACCTCTGTTTTTTGTGCTGCATGATATTATTCTTTATATAGTTTAGGGTTAGTCTTATATTTTTGACCTGTATTAGGAGTAACAAAAAGAGGAACTTGTGTCTTCAAGTCTAAGTGCTAGACCCAGAAAATTTGAAGGGTAGCACATCAAAGTTAACCTGGCTCTGCCAGATAGAACTGCTCACAGAACAGTCTGTTTCACAGAACCATTTGGGAAGGCCCCCGTTGAAAGCGCTTGTAAAAAGGAGGCGTCTTCTGTCATAAACTTGTGGTGATTGGATTAGGGCTGTACTAGAATAATCGAATATTCGAATATTCGTTCGTGGGGTGGCATTCGATTTTTAGTTTTGAGATTCGAATATTCTTTTTTTATATATATTTTTTGTTTGTGTGTTTTGTATCACTTATGCACTGTCCGTTTTCGGAGCATAAACCTGCCCGTGTAATGCGTACCGGAAACTGTTCTATTTAAAAGATTATTAAATGTTTATTAATATTCAAAGATGTGTTCCACCTGATCATATTGCACCAAATCCAACACTGCACTCCACTGGGTCTGCCGCAACACATTTACGATGCCGAAGAGTGAAACGTGAAGTCGTGAAAGATGATACAAATGCAAACCGACTGTAATTCCCCCAAGTACTTTAGACACAAGTGGTTTCCTCTACTGATGAATTTATTAGCATCCGTCTTTCAATAGCGCCATAAAAACACTGAAAACTGATGAAACACACAGATAAAACAACAGTTAGCTTAACAAAAATAAGTACAATTGATACATTAACTTCTAGAAAATAAAACAGACAAAAACAAACCTCGTTGGCTGAGTACCATGAGAGGGATTAGCTTTGGATATCTTCTGTCCTTTACCTTATAAATTTAAACTTTAACTTTTAGCGTAATTATTCTCTTAATCATGTATCCTTTCTTGGTTTTTTGTGGAGATCGCTACTTCTGCTCTAATCAATCTACCACTGCGTATACAAGAGCCTAACTCTGCGCTACAGCGCCCTCTGGTGACACTTCACAAAACACACCAAATAACAGTTTACACGGAAAATTAACAGAAATGAAAATGCGTTACACCGACACTATTATTATATATTTAGCCCCACCCACCGAACCTTCGAATATTCGATATTGATTGCCACCTAAGCTTCGAAGCTCAAAAAATGGCATTCGAAACAGCCCTAGATTGGATGAAGCACTATCCACCTTCCACGAGATTTGTTTTAGCCAATCATAGCAACAATTCATTTGACATAACCGGAGTGTGGCTGATATGAAGAAATAACAAACCACTGTAACAGTTTTTGCAAATGACATGAGACCAGTGTTTATTATTGGGTTTGATCTAAAGAGGTTTTAGTTCTCAGCTAAAGTTAATAAGAAATAATTATTGAACACAAAGTAATTAACCAGGTCTAAATCCATCAGAGGCAGATTTATTTGGGATTTTAAGTAAATTTGTTGTTTACTTGTTGTTATCCACTTATTCAAAGTACCTAGCCTTAAGCAAACTAAAAAGTATGTAAACGCATGTGAAATTTGATTTTTTTTGTTTATTTATAAAGTTACAAATGGACAAACAGAATATATTGCATAGTATCAAAAAGAAAAAAAAAAGGTCTACAAAGTAATATTGTTTATCGAGATATTTTTATCACAATATTTTATTGTGACAGGCCTAATTAAGAGTCTTACCCAGCAGTGAAACCCTTAAAAGTTTCAAAAAATTTAAATAGAAATCATGACTCAGAGCATTTGAAAGTTAGAAATATTTCAAATTATTATTTTAAAGCAGCGCCAGTTAAAAAAAAGTAAAAAAAAATAAAACACAAGCTTTTTAATCCAGTGTAGAGTGAAAACTGAGCCCACAATGTTAAAAAGTCAATCCATAGACACCAAAGAGAAAGATGAATATATAACATAATATGTATAAAAAAACGATTAATAAAATGTAGTTTATTATTATGAAATAGGTTCCATAGTTTTTAAAGTGTGATTATCTTGTGTTTTGATAGACTGGTCTGTATTAATAATTGTGTGTGATTTATGTTTTGGGTTTTTACAGTGTAGATGTTTTAAAGATGGCGTCCGATCAGGAAACAGTGAAGGCAGATGCTGCGACGCTACAGACGCCAGGATCTGCCTCCTCTCAAGCCCCACCCCTTTCCCCGACCACACCCACCAAACCTCCAGAGCTGCCAGGTAACACCTACTCACCTGTTCTCTCTCTGGTCTAACTCTTGTCTTTCTCTGGTCTAACACTGGTCTCTCTCTGGTCTAACTCTGGTCTCTCTCTGGTCTAACTCTTGTCTCTCTCTGGTCTAACTCTGATCTCTCTCTGATCTAACTCTGGTCTCTCTCTGGTCTAACTCTGGTCTCTCTCTGGTCTAACTCTGGTCTCTCTCTGGCCTAACTCTGGTCTAACTCTGGTCTCTCTCTGGTCTCTCTCTGGTCTCTCTCTGGTCTAACTCTGGTCTCTCTTCTGGTCTAACTCTGGTCTAAGTCTGGTCTAACTCTGGTCTCTCTCTGGTCTAACTCTGGTCTCTCTCTGGTCTAACTCTGGTCTCTCTCTGGTCTAACTCTGGTCTAAGTCTGGTCTAACTCTGGTCTCTCTCTGGTCTCTCTCTGGTCTAACTCTGGTCTCTCTTCTGGTCTAACTCTGGTCTAAGTCTGATCTAACTCTGGTCTCTCTTCTGGTCTAACTCTGGTCTCTCTCTGGTCTAACTCTGGTCTAACTCTGGTCTCTCTCTGGTCTCTCTCTGGTCTAACTCTGGTCTCTCTTCTGGTCTAACTCTGGTCTAAGTCTGATCTAACTCTGGTCTCTCTTCTGGTCTAACTCTGGTCTCTCTCTGGTCTAACTCTGGTCTAACTCTGGTCTCTCTCTGGTCTAACTCTGGTCTCTCTTCTGGTCTAACTCTGGTCTAAGTCTGATCTAACTCTGGTCTCTCTTCTGGTCTAAGTCTGGTCTAACTCTGGTCTCTCTCTGGTCGAAGTCTGGTCTAACTCTGGTCTAACTCTGGTCTATCTTCTGGTCTAAGTCTGGTCTCTCTCTGGTCTAAGTCTGGTCTAACTCTGGTCTCTCTCTGGTCTAACTCTGGTCTCTCTTCTGGTCTAACTCTGGTTTAACTCTGGTCTCTCTCTGGTCTAAGTCTGGTCTCTCTTCTGATCTATCTCTGGTCTCTCTCTGGTCTCTCTCTGGTCTAACTCTGGTCTAACTCTGGTCTCTCTCTGGTCTAACTCTGGTCTAACTCTGGTCTAACTCTGGTCTCTCTCTGGTCTAACTCTGGTCTAACTCTGGTCTCTCTCTGGTCTCTCTCTGATCTATCTCTGGTCTCTCTCTGGTCTCTCTCTGGTCTCTCTCTGGTCTCTCTCTGGTCTCTCTCTGGTCTAACTCTGGTCTAACTCTGGTCTCTCTCAGGTCTCTCTCAGGTCTAACTCTGGTCTAACTCTGGTCTAACTCTGGTCTAACTCTGGTCTCTCTGGTCTCTCTCTGGTCTAACTCTGGTCTAACTCTGGTCTCTCTGGTCTCTCTCTGGTCTCTCTCTGGTCTCTCTGGTCTAACTCTGGTCTAACTCTGGTCTCTCTCTGGTCTCTCTCTGGTCTAACTCTGGTCTAACTCTGGTCTAACTCTGGTCTAACTCTGGTCTAACTCTGGTCTCTCTCTGGTCTCTCTCTGGTCTAACTCTGGTCTAACTCTGGTCTAACTCTGGTCTCTCTCTGGTCTAACTCTGGTCTAACTCTGGTCTCTCTCAGGTCTCTCTCAGGTCTAACTCTGGTCTCTCTCTGGTCTAACTCTGGTCTCTCTCTGGTCTAACTCTGGTCTCTCTCTGGTCTAACTCTGGTCTAACACTGGTCTAACTCTGGTCTCTCTCTGATCTAACTCTGGTCTCTCTCTGGTCTAACTCTGGTCTCTCTTCTGGTCTAACTCTGGTCTAACACTGGTCTCTCTCTGGTCTAAGTCTGGTCTAACTCTGGTCTCTCTTCTGGTCTAACTCTGGTCTCTCTCTGGTCTCTCTTTGGTCTAACTCTGGTCTAACTCTGGTCTCTCTCTGGTCTCTCTTTGGTCTAACTCTGGTCTCACTCTGGCCTAACTCTGGTCTAACTCTGGTCTCTCTTCTGGTCTAACTCTGGTCTCTCTCTGGTCTCTCTTTGGTCTAACTCTGGTCTAACTCTGGTCTAACTCTGGTCTAACTCTGGTCTCTCTCTGGTCTAACTCTGGTCTCTCTCTGGTCTCTCTTTGGTCTAACTCTGGTCTCACTTTGGTCTAACTCTGGTCTAACTCTGGTCTCTCTCTGGTCTAACTCTGGTCTCTCTCTGGTCTCTCTTTGGTCTAACTCTGGTCTAACTCTGTTCGCTCTTTGGTCTAACATTGTTCTAACTCTGGTCTCTCTTTGGTCTCAGTCTGGTCTCTCTCTGGTCTAAGTCTGGTCTAACTCTGGTCTCTCTTTGGTCTAACTCTGGTCTCTCTCTGGTCTAACTCTGGTCTAACTCTGGTCTCTCTTTGGTCTAACTCTGGTCTAACTCTGGTCTCTCTCTCTCTGGTCTCTCTTTGGTCTAACTCTGGTCTAACGCTGGTCTCTCTCTCTCTGGTCTCTCTCTGGTCTCTCTTTGGTCTAACTCCACCAAAACCCGCGTGTCGGGCGCAATATAGCTGGAAAATCGGTCCACGATTTTGCAAATCTTAGACCATTGCGTCTTGATCCTGACCTCCCAAATACCAGAGGTTCATCTTCAGACCTGCAATGTGCGCTGCTGAACACTCGCTCTCTGACTACTAAAGCTTCTGTGTTACATGACATAATCACTGACATGAACCTGGACATGCTACTTCTGACTGAAACTTGGCAGATGCCCAATGACCTTCTCAACCTGAATCTCTTAACTCCCCCTGGATACATCTACTTTGCTCAGCCACGTCTTCATCGTCGAGGTGGTGGGCTGGCTGTGGTTTGCCATGAGACTATTAAGATTTCAAAGATGGAGTTGCATGACGTTACAGCATTTGAATATCTCGCTGAAAATATCTGGCAAATCCTCACTGGCTGTAATATTGATTTACCGACCTCCAAAATGTCATGCTGATCTGTTGTCTGATTTCTTCTCTGAGATCAGTGCATTACTAACTCTTGTTTGTGGTACTTATTCATCTGTTATTCTGCTTGGTGATTTTAATTTACATGAAAACACTGTTCAATGCAATGAACTGACGTCTGTCCTGGACTGCTTTAACCTAACCCAACATTTAACTTTTCCTACTCACCCAAGGGCCATCTACTGATCTCATATGTACATCTGGCTTAAATAATATTTGTTAGTGGTTCTGATTTTGCTTTTCAGATCATAAAATCATAAACTTCAGTTGTAGTTTTCCAATATCTATACCGCCTCTGAAGAAAATGTTGACTTATCGAAAATCAATTCTGTTAATCCATCTTCTCTCTGACTCAATAAGGGCTTCTACCTTGTCAAAATGCCTACTATCTAACTGTCCTTCAGAAATCTGCTGTTTATACAATAATGCTTTGTCTCAAATACTTGAGATGCATGCTCCCGTAAAAACTAGACTGGTTCCATCTACTCGTGCTGCACCCTGGTTCACTCCTGAACTGCGAACGATAAAAACTGAGGGACGCCGCCTGGAAAGGCTATACAGGAAAACTGGGCTTATTGTACAGTCGGGCGTTAAAGAACACTGGCACAAGTACCGTACTGCCCTCAACCATGCAAAATCCTCTTATTTTACCTCTATCATTAGGAATTCCAAGTGCAGGCCCAAGTCGCTCTTTGCTATGGTTAGCAGACTTACAAATCCACCACAACTTGCTATGTCGGGTTCTGTGGGGCTTGTAAATAGTTTTTCAAAATTCTTTTCTGACAAACTACAGACAATCACTGCATCCATTGCCAAAAACACTCCTCATGCACCTGACTCAGATTTTCACCTAATGTTTGCTGATTCAGCTCATTCTACAAACTCTCTCTCTGCTTTTACTCTAACTTCTGAAAGTGCCATAAGCGATTTAATTGCGAAGTTAAATTCCACATCCTGCCAACTTGACCCTATACCTACTGTTCTGCTTAAGTTATGTGTCCCTGAGGTTGCACCCTTCATAACACATATGATCAACTGTAGTTTGGCGTCAGCGTTGTTCCAGCAGATTTAAAAATGGCTGCGGTGACGCCGATTCTTAAAAAACCAGGCCTAGACCACCTAAACATGGGCAATTACAGACCAATATCCAACTTACCAGTCATAAGCAAAGTCCTTGAAAGGGTTGTTGTTTCACAATTGCGGTCTTATTTAGATATAAATGGCCTTTTTGAACCTTTTCAGTCTGGTTTTCGCCCAGCACACAGCACTGAAACGGCTCTTCTCCGGGTGGTTAATGACATTCTTTTGTCCATGGATGCAGGGCTGACAAACATCTTGCTGCTTCTTGATTTAAGCACTGCTTTTGACACAGTCTGCCATGAAATAATGATTTCTAGGCTCTCTGACATTGGCATCACTGGCTCTGCACTTTCCTGGCTCATTTCCTACATGAGCGATAGAAAATATTATATCACTATACAAGGGTTTAGGTCTGCTACTGCTCCACTCACACAGGGTGTCCCTCAAGGTTCGGTTCTTGGCCCACTACTATTTATCATCTACATATATCCACTCGGTGACATCATACGCAAGCATGGACTTCAGTTCCACTGCTATGCAGATGATATTCAAATCTATCTCACCACCAGCTCCAATGCTCCATCTCTGCCTGACTCACTCACAGCATGTATTAGGGACATTAAGTATTGGATGTCCCGAAATTTCCTTAAATTGAATGATAAAAAAACTGAGATAATCCTGATTGGTTCTACTGCCACAGTCAAAACAAGGAACCAGGCTCACATTAAGCCTTCGTCACTAATCCGTAACCTTGGTGTTCTATTCGATTCAAATCTATCTTTCGGCCCTCACATTTCTTCTATTGTTAAAAACTCCTTTTTCCATCTTCATAATATTGCCGTCTCGATCTTCTCTCACCATTGCTGATACTGAAACCTTAATTCACGCATTAATCATTTCTACGTCTGACTATTGCAATGCCCTATTTCTTGGTCTTCCAAAAAAACTCATCGCTAGATTACAGTATGTTCAAAACTCAGCAGCAAGACTTCTCACCTCCACTAGGCGCTCTGCTCACATTACTCCTCTGCTTCATGACCTTCACTGGCTACCTGTAGCATCACGTATACACTTTAAAATATTGCTTCTAACATTCAAAGCATTAAATGGTCTTGCTCCCAATATCTGTCTGACCTCTCTCCCCTACCGCCTCTGTCCGGTCCCTTAGATCAGCCGAACTCGGTCTGTTATCCACCCCACGTTTCCGTCTGTCTACTGTTGGTGGAAGGTCCTTTAGTTTAAATGCTCCTAAACTATGGAACGCATTGCCTCTTACTTTACGAAACATCTCATCTGTGGATGCATTTAAGTCTCAGTTAAAAACATATCTATTTAACAAGCATTTTGGGTAATAACAACTATATGTTTCATGTGATGTGTGTGTATATATGTAAATGTTTGTCTGTATGTATTTGTGAAATGTAAAGCGACCTTGAGCTACGGAAAGGCGCTATATAAATAAAACTTCTTCTTCTTCTTCTCTTTGGTCTAACACTGCTCTAACTCTGGTCTCTCTTTGGTCTAACACTGCTCTAACTCTGGTCTAAGTCTGGCGTCTTCTGGTCTCTCTTTGGTCTAACACTGGTCTAACTCTGGTCTCTCTTTGGTCTAACACTGCTCTAACTCTGGTCTCTCTCTGGTCTAAGTCTGGCGTCTTCTGGTCTCTCTCTGGTCTAACTCTGGTCTAACTCTGGTCTCTCTTTGGTCTAACACTGGTCTAACTCTGGTCTCTCTCTGGTCTAAGTCTGGTCTCTCTCTGGTCTAAGTCTGGTCTAACTCTGGTCTCTCTCTGGTCTAAGTCTGGTCTCATCTGGTCTCTGTTCAGATGAGCTGGTGCAGGCAGGTTGGTCTAAATGCTGGAGTCGCAGAGAGAACCGTCCGTATTATTTTAACCGTTTTACGAACCAGAGTCTGTGGGAGGTTCCAGTCCTGGGACAACACGACGTCATTGTGAGTTTACGCTCTTCCCCTTTCGATATAAACACTCTTTATCTGTAGAGCTCTAAGTTAAACAAGTGTCTTTCCGGTTTCAGTCGGATCCTCTGGGTCTGAACACTGCTCCAGCCGACGGAGACACCAACGGGAGAAAGAGACGTAGCTCAGAGGATCAGACTCCGGCAAATAAACGCCCCAAGGTAGTGTTTTTACTGTCCTTTTTGGTCTTTAGTTTTGGTCTTTAGTTTCCAGTCTTAAGGATGTTCTGGTCTTAAACACCTTTTTTCTTTATGTTTTCCTCCTAAACCTGCCCCTAATGTCTCTCTGTTGCAGGTGGAGCCCAGTACTCCCATCTCTCCCAGTACTCCAGGAGCTAAACCGTGGAGCTCTTCTGAGGACAAAGTGACCCCAGCGACCCCGACCACCCCCAGCCCGGCCCCGGCTCCGTACAGACCTGCTGTGTGAGTCAAAAGAAACAAAACATCGACGACGGCAGTAGCTCAGGGTAGAGCGGCCGTCCTTCAACCGACGAGTGGGTGGTTAGATCCCCGTTCGAAACATCCCAAAACATAACGCTCAAGATTCAAGATTCAAGATTACTTTATTCGTCACATACCAAATTATATACAGCATATATAACCAGTAGTGAAATGTGAGAGGGTGGTGCAACATATTACATTTATACATAGATAGACACACTAAGGTTGCAGACCACAACGGTTAGGGTTAACCCACAGCAGAAATTTGTAATTTGTGTATTTGATCTTCGGTAATTTGTCCGGCTCGTGATCGATCAGTTCTGGTCCTCAGCGTCAGTTTCGTGAGTCCATGTCGTGGAGTAACCTTGATGTATCCTTCATTATATTCAGACCAGAAACACAACGTAGCAGCTCACCGGTCAGTTTCTCGATGATGTCCACTCTTTTCTGAATGTCCTCAGATCGGGCCAAGATGGTGCGAATCAGCTCTTCGATTCGTGTGCCCCATTGATGTAACCCTTTCACATCAGTTAAGCCGCACAGTAGCTCTCCAGTCTGTCTTTCGGTGTTATGAACTCTTTTCTGTATGTCCACAGTCCGTGCTGAGAGATCTCGGGTCAGCTCCTCGGATTGCGCGTCTCTTTGATGTAGCCCTTTCAAACTTTCACCCACGTCATGGAAGCACTTTTTAATTTCAGTAGACAGCAGCTGGGTAGATTTGAAGGCAGCTGTCTTGCAAATTTTCCGATAGTTGAAGGCATTCCCCAGACCAATAAGGAGGAATCCAGCTATCATGAATCCAAACATATAGATATCCTCGACGTCCTCAACCGACAGAGCTTCCAGACACAGAACCTGCCAGTTCTTCCAGGCGTCCTGTGCGTAGCCTGCGGCAAAGGTTACGCCAGGGCAAATGGGTTCCTCCGGAGCACCCTTCTTTTGTGAAAAAATAGTGTCAATAGCGCTCAGAGACCAGGTAATTAAATCCATATCGGTTCTTAGGAGTCCAGCAGGCAGTAAAGTCCAAGAAATAACAGAGAAAAATTACGAAAAATTACGACACGAGACAGGAGAAACTTATACTGATAGCAGAGAGCAAGAGCACAGAGGGAGCAGAGAGAAAACACGTCCGCCTTGTCTGAAGGACAGAGTAGAAGGCCTGAAGGACAGAGTAGAAGCTCTCCCCCACATGTTGTAGTTGTGTTCTTAGGCAACCCACCTTGCCTCATGTGGTGTCAGCTGTAACACTGGTAAAGTGCTTTGAGTGCCTACTAGGTGGAAAAGCGCTATATATATATATTAGGGCCGGGACTTTAACACGTTAATTAAGATTAATTAATTACAGGACTTTAACGCGTTTATTAGGATTAATTACGCAAAAAATAAATAACATAATTTTAACCACACTTGTTTTTGCACCGCGGAACGTTTTTCAATTAATGAGTTTCGACGGACCGATTATACTGAAGCACCAACTAGCGTTCTTGACTTCCGACAACAACAAACCAGTCAACATGAACGAAGAAGCTGACGAGACCGCTTTGCGTGGCCCCGTGGATGGGAAATTTTGTTTTAAAAAAACTAAAGGATGGAAGCGTCGACAAGAGCATGGTTGTGTGCAACAAGGGATATGTGTATCACCGCAGCACATCGAGCCTCAAATATCACCTTAACGCAAAACACATAGGAGTTAGCGTGGACGTTAGCCCGACTCCGAGTAGAGTTACAAGGACCAGGGTAACTACACTGCTACACTTAATGGCAAACATTACACTGGTCTGCTGGACTGAAATAAATAAACAATATTTTGTTGATTAAGCTTATGTATTCAGTCATTATTCAATGGTATACTAAAAATCCATGTGAAAAATTACTTCTCACTGTTCTCAGGTCAAATATTTATATGCAATTAAAATGCGAATAATTTAGATTAATTAATTACAAAGCCTCTGATTAATTAGATTAATTTTTTTAATCGAGTCCCAGCCCTAATATATATATATTAAAACTTTCTCCAAGAGCATAGATTGTACCATATATTTTGTCCCCTATTCACCGATATTGTCATTATGACAGGGCAATAAAATGGCGGTTTTTCGGCTTTTACTCCACAGTAAAACAATAGTTTTCAGATAGCATAAACAAACATATTAATCACCCCCCCCCCGCTTTTGGAGCCTGCCCTCTGGTGGACGGAGGTATATCACTGTATTTCGCCCTATGGCGGCGCACTTACACAAGGACCATTTAGGAGGTTCCATGAGAGACGCTTGTCCAAGAGTCAAAACAAGTGTCAATTGACTCCAATATCAGGGTCAAATATTTAGGATGACCAACACCTGTCTCAGGGTCTGATCTCTGCAAACTCCAGGAACCTCTCTGTAGAAAAGACCAGTCCAGTTTCATTGCCTGCGTTTGTTACCATCTCCTGATTATTGATCATATATTTGTCTCTCTGCAGGATTTACTGGGACCTGGACGTCCAGACGAACGCTGTGATCAGAGAGAGGCCTCCTGTTCCTCTGCTTCCTCCTCATCCAGAGATCGAGCTGCAGCGAGCTCAGCTGGTGACCAAGCTCCGGCAGCACTACCACGAGCTGTGTCTGCAGCGCGAGGGTCAGTATTTCACCCCCCAATAACCCCTTCTCTTCCTCTGACCTGGGTCACAGGCAGCTGTAGCCTCTTAGTGCTGATCTGGGCATCTGTGCTGACCGTGACTAAGACTTAGAATTTTCATTATACATAATCCAGACATAATTTATCTGTTCCAGGCATCGACCCTCCGAGAGAGTCGTTTAATCGCTGGCTCCTGGAGAGAAAGGTCATTGATAAAGGACACGACCCACTTTTACCGAGCGACTGTGACCCTGTCATCTCTCCGTCAATGTTCAGAGAGGTCATGAACGACATCCCTATACGGTAACAGCCAGCCTGGGTTAGACTGGATTCTATTTGTTTGTATGTTTTGGGTAGGGGTTATTTGTATAAACCCGGCTGATGTGATGTTTTCGTCAGATTGTCTCGTATCAAATACAAAGAGGAGGCTCGTAAGCTGCTGTTTAAATACGCAGAGGCTGCTAAGAAGATGATTGACTCCAGGTAAAACTCAGACAGAACCTGGAAATGGACTTGAATCATAGTCTTTTAAATTAAACAGGTGTGTTTCTGGTGTAAACAGAAATGCAAGTCCTGAGAGCAGGAAGGTGGTGAAGTGGAACGCAGAGGACACCATGAACTGGCTTCGCCGAGACCACTCTGCCTCCAAAGAGGACTATATGGTACTGATCAGGTTTAGATGAATTTGAACTGGTTTTACCTGGTTCTGACCTGCTTTTACCTGGTTTTCCTCTTTTTCGAGGACCGTCTGGAACACCTGAGGCTGCAGTGTGGGCCTCATGTCGCAGCTGTGGCTAAAGACTCTGTCGAAGGAATCTGCTCCAAGATCTACCAGCTCTCAGCCGAGTACAGCCGTCGCCTCCGCCAGACTCACCTGAACCTGCTGCAGGCCCCGCCCACAGAGAGCACAGGTAACCCTGCCCACAAAGAGCACAGATAAAACACCTGAGCTGGTGTTGTGATGACTGGTTTAACATCAACCTGTAGAGTCTCTTTAGAGAACCACAGTTACAATGTAACCTTAGGCTCTACGACAGGTACCCTGCTTTTGGGGAGCTCCCTGTCTTGTCCCAGAGTCGGACTCTGTAAGTCTAACCCTGTTCTAGAGCCTGACTCTGTAGGTCTCACCCTGTCCCATTCCAGAGCCGGACTCGTCCCAGCGGCTCGTCTACTGTTACCCTCTGCGTTTGTTGATGGCGTCTCCATCGCTTCCTCGAGTCGAGCTGCACTTCGAGAACGACGTGGCCTGTCTCCGGTTCAAAGGAGAGATGGTGAAGGTCAATCGCGGCCACTTCAGTAAACTGGTGAGACCCTGAACCCTACTTAAACCCTGACCTGAACCTATTCCTGAACTCCATCCCAGAACTCAACTTTGAACCCAACCCAAATCCCGACCCTGAACCCCAACTCAAACCCCGACCATGGCCCAAACCCCAAATCTAACCCTGATCACTGAATCCCACCCAAACCCCCGACTCTGAACAAAACCTACCCCCACCCCTGAACTCAACTCTGAAACCAACCCTGGCCCAAACACCGACCCTGAACCCGACTCAAACCCCGACCTGAACCCGATCTCTAAACCCAAACCTGAACCCGACTCTGACCCTGAACCCTACCCTAAAAAGAGAAGGATATGAGATATGTTTGTTGTGTAGGAGCTGTTGTACCGCTACAGTTGCATTGACGACCCTCGCTTTGAGAAGTTTCTGTCCAGAGTCTGGTGTTTGCTCAAAAGATACCAGGTACAGCTCTGAGGACATTTCTATATTAACAGTGTCAACTCATATTTAACACCTGTCCTCACCTGGTGGTTTCAGGTCATGTTCGGTGGCGGGGCTAACGAGGGGACGGGGCTTCAGGGAGCACTTCCGGTCCCGGTGTTTGAGGTGTTGAACAGACACTTCGGAGTCACATTTGAGTGCTTCGCGTCGCCTCTGAACTGTTATTTTAAACAGTTCTGCTCAGCGTTCCCTGACATTGACGGCTTTTTCGGCTCCAGAGGGTAACGCTCCTCTTCTTCAGGAAATGTTTCTGTTCTCACATTATTGTCCTAGTTCATGCTGTAATTACAAAAGTTTGGCCAATATGTTTTTAGAATTACATTCTTGTCTGGATTTGGACTCTATTATGGTCTGGTACTCTTTTGTTCTGACCCTGTTCTGCTCTTTTCCAGTCCGTTCCTGTCCTTCTCTCCTGTCAGTGGATCGTTCGAGGCCAATCCTCCGTTTTGTGAAGAACTGATGGATGCCATGGTCACACACTTTGAGGTAAACACACAAACTAACTCTGGTCTCTCTCTAGCCTCTCTCTAGTCTAACCTTGGTCTCTCTCTGATTAAACTCTAGTCTAACTCTGGTCTCTCTCTGGTCAAACTCTAGTCTAACTTTGGTCTAACTCTAGTCAAACTCTAGTCTAACGTTGGTCTCACTCTGGTCTAACTTTAGTCTAACTCTGGTCTCACTCTGATCTCTCTCTGGTCTCACTCTGGTCTCACTCTAGTAAGTAAGTATTATTTATATAGCACCTTTCACAGATATAGATCACAAAGTGCTTTACAACGTGCTTACCACTCACCCCATTCACACACATTCACACCTGGGGCAGACAGAGATGGCGGCTGCCACACAAACGGCGCTCAACCTCCTCCGACCACCACCAAACACACCTCTACAGTCACACACATTCATACACCAGTGCTACGGACACTGGAGGCAAGGTGGGTTAAGTGTCTTGCCCAAGGACACAACGACAGTATGAACTGTGGGGCGAGCGGGAATCGAACCTACTACCTTCCGGTTGAAAGACGGCCGCTCTACCACTGAGCTACTGCCGCCCCCGAGAACTCTGGTCTCACTCTGGTCTCACTCTGGTCTCTCTCTGGTCTCACTCTGATCTATCTCTGGTCTATCTCTGATCTAACTCTGGTCTCACTCTGGTCTATTTCTGATCTCACTCTGGTCTCACTCTGGTCTCTCTCTGGTCTAACTCTGGTCTCTCTCTGGTCTAACTCTGGTCTCTCTCTGGTCTCTCTCTGGTCTAACTCTGGTCTAACTCTGGTCTAACTCTGGTCTCTCTCTGGTCTCTCTCTGGTCTCTCTCTGGTCTAACCCTGGTCTCACTCTGGTCTCTCTCTGGTCTCACTCTAGTCTAAATCTGGTCTAACCCTGGTCTCACTCTGGTCTAACCCTGGTCTCACTCTGGTCTCACTCTGGTCTGACTCTGGTCTAACTCTGGTCTCACTCTGGTCTAACCCTGGTCTCACTCTGGTCTCACTCTGGTCTCACTCTGGTCTCACTCTTTTCTCACTCTGGTCTAACGCTGGTCTCACTTTGGTCTCACTCTGGTCTAACGCTGGTCTAACACTGGTCTCACTCTTTTCTCACTCTGGTCTAACGCTGGTCTCTCTCTGGTCTCACTCTAGTCTCACTATGGTCTCACTATGGTCTCACTCTGGTCTCTCTCTGGTCTCACTCTGGTCACACTCTGATCTATCTCTGGTCTAACTCTGGTCTAACTCTGATCTCACTCTGGTCTCTCTCACTCTGGTCTCACTCTGGTCTCACTCTGGTCTCTCTCTGGTCTCACTCTGGTCTCTCTCTGGTCTCACTCTGGTCTCTCTCTGGTCTCTCTCTGGTCTAACCCTGGTCTCACTCTGGTCTCACTCTGGTCTAACCCTGGTCTAACCCTGGTCTCACTCTGGTCTCTCTCTGGTCTCTCTCTGGTCTCACTCTGGTCTAACCCTGGTCTAACCCTGGTCTCACTCTGGTCTCACTCTAGTCTAAATCTGGTCTAACCCTGGTCTCACTCTGGTCTCACTCTGGTCTAACTCTGGTCTCACTCTGGTCTCTCTCTGGTCTCACTCTGGTCTCACTCTAGTCTCACTCTGGTCTAACTCTGGTCTCACTCTGGTCTAACTCTGGTCTCACTCTGGTCTAACCCTGGTCTAACTCTGGTCTAACTCTGGTCTCACTCTGGTCTAACTCTGGTCTCACTCTGGTCTCACTCTGGTCTCACTCTGGTCTCACTCTTGTCTCACTCTGGTCTAACTCTGGTCTCTCTCTGGTCTAACTCTGGTCTAACCCTGGTCTAACCCTGGTCTAACCCTGGTCTAACTCTGGTCTCACTCTGGTCTCACTCTAGTCTAAATCTGGTCTAACCCTGGTCTCACTCTGGTCTCACTCTTTTCTCACTCTGGTCTAACGCTGGTCTAACTCTGGTCTCACTCTGGTCTCACTCTGGTCTAACTCTGGTCTAACTCTGGTCTAACTCTGGTCTCACTCTGGTCTCACTCTTTTCTCACTCTGATCTAACGCTGGTCTCACTCTAGTCTAAATCTGGTCTAACCCTGGTCTCACTCTGGTCTCACTCTTTTCTCACTCTGGTCTAACGCTGGTCTCACTCTGGTCTCACTCTGGTCTCTCTCTGGTCTAACTCTGGTCTAACCCTGGTCTAACCCTGGTCTCACTCTAGTCTAAATCTGGTCTAACCCTGGTGTCACTCTTTTCTCACTCTGGTCTAACGCTGGTCTCACTCTGGTCTAACGCTGGTCTAACTCTGGTCTAACTCTGGTCTAACTCTGGTCTCACTCTGGTCTAACTCTGGTCTCACTCTGGTCTAACTCTGGTCTAACTCTGGTCTCTCTCTGGTCTTACTCTGGTCTCACTCTGGTCTCACTCTGGTCTCACTCTGGTCTCTCTCTGGTCTAACTCTGGTCTAACCCTGGTCTAACCCTGGTCTCACTCTAGTCTAAATCTGGTCTAACCTGGTGTCACTCTTTCTCACTCTGGTCTAACGCTGGTCTCACTCTGGTCTAACGCTGGTCTAACTCTGGTCTAACTCTGGTCTAACTCTGGTCTCACTCTGGTCTAACTCTGGTCTCACTCTGGTCTAACTCTGGTCTAACTCTGGTCTCTCTCTGGTCTTACTCTGGTCTCACTCTGGTCTCACTCTGGTCTCTCTGGTCTCTCTCTGGTCTCTCTCTGGTCTCACTCTGGTCTCTCTCTGGTCTCTCTCTGGTCTAACCCTGGTCTCACTCTGGTCTAACCCTGGTCTCACTCTGGTCTCACTCTGGTCTCACTCTGGTCTAACCCTGGTCTCACTCTGGTCTCACTCTGGTCTCACTCTGGTCTAACCCTGGTCTAACCCTGGTCTCACTCTGGTCTCACTCTAGTCTAAATCTGGTCTAACCCTGGTCTCACTCTGGTCTCACTCTGGTCTCACTCTGGTCTAACTCTGGTCTAACTCTGGTCTCACTCTGGTCTCACTCTGGTCTCTCTCTGGTCTCACTCTGGTCTCACTCTAGTCTCACTCTGGTCTCACTCTGGTCTAACTCTGGTCTCACTCTGGTCTCACTCTGGTCTCACTCTGGTCTCACTCTGGTCTCACTCTGGTCTAACTCTGGTCTCACTCTGGTCTCTCTCTGGTCTAACTCTGGTCTAACTCTGGTCTAACCCTGGTCTAACCCTGGTCTCACTCTGGTCTAACTCTGGTCTCACTCTGGTCTCACTCTTTTCTCACTCTGGTCTAACGCTGGTCTCACTCTGGTCTAACACTGGTCTAACTCTGGTCTCACTCTGGTCTCACTCTGGTCTAACTCTGGTCTAACCCTGGTCTCACTCTTTTCTCACTCTGGTCTAACGCTGGTCTAACTCTGGTCTAACCCTGGTCTCACTCTGGTCTAACTCTGGTCTCACTCTTTTCTCACTCTGGTCTAACGCTGGTCTCACTCTAGTCTAAATCTGGTCTAACCCTGGTCTCACTCTTTTCTCACTCTGGTCTAACGCTGGTCTCACTCTGGTCTAACTCTGGTCTCACTCTGGTCTCACTCTGGTCTCTCTCTGGTCTAACTCTGGTCTAACTCTGGTCTAACTCTGGTCTCACTCTGGTCTAACTCTGGTCTCACTCTGGTCTCACTCTGGTCTCACTCTGGTCTCACTCTGGTCTCTCTCTGGTCTAACTCTGGTCTCACTCTGGTCTCTCTCTGGTCTCTCTCTGGTCTCACTCTGGTCTCACTCTGGTCTCACTCTGGTCTAACTCTGGTCTCACTCTGGTCTCTCTCTGGTCTCTCTCTGGTCTCACTCTGGTCTCACTCTGGTCTAAATCTGGTCTCACCCTGGTCTAACCCTGGTCTCACTCTGGTCTAACTCTGGTCTAACTCTGGTCTCACTCTGGTCTCACTCTGGTCTAACTCTGGTCTCACTCTGGTCTCACTCTTTTCTCACTCTGGTCTAACGCTGGTCTCACTCTGGTCTCACTCTGGTCTAACTCTGGTCTAATCTGGTCTAACCCTGGTCTCACTCTGGTCTAACGCTGGTCTCACTCTAGTCTAAATCTGGTCTAACCCTGGTCTAACCCTGGTCTCACTCTTTTCTCACTCTGGTCTAACGCTGGTCTCACTCTAGTCTAAATCTGGTCTAACCCTGGTCTCACTCTTTTCTCACTCTGGTCTAACTCTGGTCTCACTCTGGTCTAACTCTGGTCTCACTCTGGTCTCACTCTGGTCTCTCTCTGGTCTAACTCTGGTCTAACTCTGGTCTAACCCTGGTCTCACTCTGGTCTAACTCTGGTCTCACTCTAGTCTAAATCTGGTCTAACCCTGGTGTCACTCTTTTCTCACTCTGGTCTAACGCTGGTCTCACTCTGGTCTAACGCTGGTCTAACTCTGGTCTAACTCTGGTCTCACTCTGGTCTAACTCTGGTCTCACTCTGGTCTAACTCTGGTCTCTCTCTGCTCTAACTCTGGTCTCACTCTGGTCTCTCTCTGGTCTCTCTCTGGTCTCACTCTGGTCTAACTCTGGTCTCACTCTGGTCTCTCTCTGGTCTCACTCTGGTCTAACTCTGGTCTCACTCTGGTCTCACTCTGGTCTCACTCTAGTCTAAATCTGGTCTAACCCTGGTCTAACCCTGGTCTCACTCTTTTCTCATTTTGGTCTAACGCTGGTCTCACTCTGGTCTCACTCTGGTCTAACTCTGGTCTCTCTCTGGTCTCACTCTGGTCTCTCTCTGGTCTCACTCTGGTCTCACTCTGGTCTCACTCTGGTCTCCGCTCTCTCTACACTGTGTGCAAAATTATTAGGCAAGTCATTATTTTGACCATATATCATTTTATCCATAATTTCCAATATCGAGTGATGTGTATTTGTGTAACGAGGGAGTGTGTGGCCTAAGGATTTGTGAAGAATCTGTTATCCTCCAGTGCTGCCATATTTCACAATTGTAACCTCCCGGGAGTGTCAAGAAGTACGAGGTGTTCAGTCTCAGAGACATGGCCAAAGTAAGAAAGGCTGAAACAAGAAGACTTGATTTTTATACAAGACAACACTCCATCACATGCATCAAAGTTATTAGGCCCGAGCCGGTGATGACCGGGAGGTCCTATTGTTTTTATTTTATTTTATTTTATTTTTCTGCAAAATGATCCTAAATTTAACCCAGTGAACATGCACGAAAAGTCATTTTTATTGGTCCCAGACTTTATGTATTTGAAGTCTCCGAAAAAAAATTACTTTATTCAGTGGCAACCCCTAGAAAAGTCAAAATACATTGGGCCTATGGAAAGTGAAAGTAACTTTTTTCCAACTTAGTGCACACAGTGTAGTCTAACTCTCGTATAACTGTGGTCTCACTTTGGTCTGGTCTCCTCAGGACCTCTTGGCCCGTTCCACTGAGCCCTTGTCCTTTGTGGTCTTCGTTCCGGACTGGAGAGACCCTGAGACTCCAGCTCTGACCCGGATGGAGTCCAGCAGGTTTCTCCGAGACCAAGTCCACATCACGGCCTTCGAGCACGAGTATAGGTCCGGATCCCAGCACGTCTGCAAGAGGTGAGTCCAGTCCACGTTAGACCTGGTACAGACCCTATTTTAGTCCAGGTTCTGAGCCGGTTCTGTTTCAGGGAGGATATGCAGTACCGTGCGGTCCATGGAACGGCGGTGCTGTTTCTTCAGAACGACGCTGGTTTCACAAAGTGGGGTCCGACTCCAGAGCGAGTGGCCGAACTCAACACGGCCTTCAGACCCTCAAACAGGACCGCCCCCTCCGACCCCGCCCCCCTTGTATCTGTCTCCGCCGCCAAACCTACGCCCAGTAATCAGGACAACAGTCACCACCATGACAACAACAACAACAGCAGCAGCAGCAGCGGCGCCAGCAGCAGCCCCCAAGACAAGATGGCCGCCGTCTGAACTCTTTCAGAGACAAAATGGCTGCCTTTTCATAGATTGGTCCTTCACCAGCAGCAGCTGTAGCAGAGCTCTGTCGTCCCCAGAAGAATTATGTCTGACTTTAGTCTCGTTTCTGGTCCGGTGTGGGACTAAACCAGGACTAAATCGACCTAAAACCAGACCAGGATCTGATCAAACAGCAGTCGCTCTGATTGGTTGTTGGCTGTCTGTGTTTGAGCCAATGGGAGTGTTTTTTTATCGACAGGCTCTGATTGGTCGACTCTGAGGCAGCTATTCCTATTGGATCAGAGCCAGGTAAAAATGGTCGCCTCAAATGTGTTTTCAACAAAAAAATTGTAAAAGTTTACAGTTTACTGCCGAGCTCTGGGTTTAACAGGATTTAAAACTTCTTTCTGCATTTGCCACTTTTTCAGATCGTTTTTGTTGATTTAGTCCCAGCGCTGATTCTGGGAACGTTTTCTCGTAAAGACGGTGGATGTAACAAAATAAATGGTCAAATTAAAAGAGCTGATGAAAATGTGTATGAATCGATCAACTGACAGTAAAAGTGGATGTAATCAGAGTTATCAGCTGCAGGGAGTTATTTTAGTTTCTTGAGTTTGTCGCTTGATGATGAATTTTCAAAACCTCAAAGGAACACTCAAGATTCTGAAACTATTTACCGTACAACAGAAGCTAAGCGTATGTTTTAGTCACAGATCTTTAAGCAAACAATATATTTTCAAAGGATGAAATAGCGCCATGGCCATATTGTGAAGTGTTTCTTGGTGTGGGTTGTGCTTCAGCTCAGTTTAAAAAACAGAGAATGGCCTTTTTATTTAAGGTAGAAACCATGCTGGTCTTTTTAAGTTTAAGTTTACACCAGTCACATTCCTTTTAAAAAGTGGCAAGAAATAAACAGGAAAGTCTGTTTCATGATTTATGCAAATGAGCCATGTGCTCTTTTAGTGACTTTCATCAAGATTTTGTGATGAACTAGGTTATGGAGAAAGATAAAGTATCCAACTTTTTCTGTTTTTTCCTTCATTAAAGGAAAAAACAAATATGAAGTTCTAATGCATTTCCCCGACTCTTGTGAAAAAGGTCCATAACTTGTTTCTTTTTTTCACTCGGCAAAGCTGAACATGTAAGAAAAAGTGTATTTAAAAATTATATTTTTACCTTTTAAAAAAAAAGTGTTTTAATTAAATCTGACAAAAAGAATATGGGAATTTTAAATGTTCATGTCCAGATTAGTGACTCAGCAAAATACTTTATAAAATATAGATTTAACAACTTAAATCCAAGTTTTTCTTGGGATTGATGATTTAAACACAATTAAATCTCAACCCATAATGTATAAACACTAAATATTGAATAAAAGTTGGAAATTATTATGTTTTTAAAAAGAAAATGGCTGCATTTCCCGCTCTTTTCCCTCTGCTGTGATCTGAATGGCCGGGGTGTCCGTCCAATCAGGCGCCTCTTTCTGTGCTGTTGCCGTGTAAATACTGTACAGACCGTGTTCTCAGAAAACAATTTGTTATTTTTTCACAGATTTCTTTGTTTAGACTTGTTTTTGAACTTTTATCAGATTTCTTTTTGTTGTTTGTTTGAAACTAAACCAAAGTGTAAAGAGTCTGTGACGTAGTATATGCTAACAGCCCAATATTAAAGTTTTTTTTTTTTTTTTTTTTTTTATTGTTTGAGAGTTTGTGCATGTTTTTCTAGATGTTTCTGTTATCTATATGATAATTTTATGTTGAAAAAAAAACGTCCCACCTTTTCTTGAAACTAAAGTTGTTTAATATTTATTGAATCAATGTATTTCCCTGAGATTAGTCTCCAGCTGTAATTAAACAGATGTATTCTCTGTAAACATTTATGTCAGATTTTATTAAAAAAGTGTTTGTCTCAAATTGTGAAAATAGTTTCATAAGTGCACAAAAAACTAGTCAGTTTAAACCCAGCACAGTTTACAAAGCTAAGGATAAGAGAATTTTATTTATTTATTTATTTTTTATAGAAAGGAATCGATAGAAAGGAAGTAGAACTCAGTGTTTGTCAGTCAGGTGTTGACGGAAGAGATGTGTTTTCAGGTGTTTTTTAAAGATGGCTACAGAATCTGCTGATCTTGTAGCAGCAGGTAGATCATTCCACCAATGTGGAACAGAGCCAGAGAAGGTACGTGAGAGTGATTTTTTTACCTTTTTGGGACGGTACCACCAGACGTTGTTCATTTGCAGAGCGCAGGGATCTGGTAGGAATGTAGGTCTGTATTAGTGAGTGAAGATATGAGGATGCAGAACCAGAGGTGGTCTTGTAGGCCAAGAGCATAGCTTTGAACTTGATGCGGGCGTCAACAGGAGCCAGTGTAACCTAATGAATAGAGGAGATACGTGCGCTCTCTTCGGTTCATTAAAGACCACTCTTGCCGCTGCATTCTGGATCAGCTGCAGAGGTTTGGTTGTGCAGGCGGGGAGTCCAGCCAGTAGAGCATTGCAATAATCCAGTTTGGACAAGACAAGAGCCTGAACTAGGATTTGCGTAGAGTGCTCTGATAGGAAAGGTCTAATTTTTCTAATGTTGTAGAGGATGAATCTACAGGAACGGGTGGTGCTGGCGACATGACTTGTGAAGTTTAGCTGATCATCAATTACCACTCCCAGATTTCTGGCAGTGCTGGACGGTGTAATAGGTTGATGGGCCTAGTTGAATGGAGAGGTTGTGGTGGGTCTTTGGATTGGCCGGAATCACAAGCAGTTCTGTTTTTGCAAGGTTCAGCTGCAGGTGATGGTCCTTCATCCAAAGTGAGATGTCGCTCAGACATGCCGAGACGCGAGCAGAGACCGTCGGATCGTCAGGTTGAAATGACAGGTGGAGTTGAGTGTCATCTCCAGCAGTGATAGGAAAAGCCATGCTTCTGGATGACAGAGCCAAGGGATGTCATGTATATGGAAAAGAGTAGCGGTCCAAGCACTGAGCCCTGTGGCACCCCTGTATTGAGATGTCGGGACTCAGAGACCTCGTTTCTCCAGGATACTCTGAATGACCTATCCGAGAGGTAAGACTTGAACCATTGTAATGCCATTCCAGAGACACCCATCGCCCTGAGAGAGGACAGGAGGATGTGATGATTAACAGTGTCTGTTATAAGAATTCTATATGTTAAAAGAATTCTATATCCTTATATTATCCAGGGAGACACGGAGACAGATTATATTATAAAAGCGAAAGGCCAGGTTTTATTCCTTGCAAGGGAAGCAAATTACACAGATATATCAAAGGTACAGAGTGCGTTTTGCTTACATAAGTAAACAAAACATGACATTTTACATTTACATTTATTCATTTATCCAAAGTGACTTACATTGTTCTAATGTAATTACCAGTGTTACAGTCACTGGGGGCAAGGTAGGTTAAGTGTCTTGCCCAAGGACACAACGACAGTATGAACTGTGGGGAGAGTGGGAATTGAACCGCCTACCTTCCGGTTGAAAGACGACCACTCTACCCACTGAGCTACTGCCACCCCCATATTTTATATCACTGCAGTGGGGGCTGTCAGTGGGAGGCGTATCTTCCATACACTCCCCACAAGGCCCCAGCTCCAGGCTCCAGGTACAGAAGTCCTCCGGCAAGCCATGTCCTTAGTTATGTCTACTCCATGCTTGGACTAACATGGAGGACATAACATGATTTGACATGACCTGTAGAGAACTATGAGCACCAACTAACTATAAACAATATAAACAATTATAATAATAAAATTATTATAACATTCCCCCCTCTTTATGCTGATAACAATTAGCATAAACAACCTACTAGCTTGAGTGTGAGTTGTAAACTATGACAGAAGCGAAAACCCAGCAGGGCTGTTGACCTAGCCAGAAGAACATTTGACCCATTGGTAAAATGACCTAAAGCTGGGAAAAACTCTTCTATCCACCCCTCGCCCCAAAGGCGGTGACAAAACACAAACATCAAGCATCAAACGTATGTAATCACTTCAAATGATTAACTTACAACACATGTCAAAACAAACATAACAAATGATTATAATGGATATGTTTCAAATCAAATGGGAACCCACAGAGTAATGCACTGATTCTTCAAAGTCAAATTCTTTAAAGTCCATAAATCATAAATGTCCATAAATCATAAATCAAAACACAGTGTCACTCCAAAATAAAGTAGAAAAATTTGCCAGAGGTTGAGCTGGTCAACCCATTGGACTCAAGATCTCTGGCCTGTCCCTGCCTGTCCATTTCTGTCCCTGTAACGAAAAGAAAAACACATGGAGTGAGACATATGCACATTCATAATGATTAAAATCAATTCTCTTCAGCATAATCAATTCAATGAACCATACGGCCCTTAGGTCTGTAGTATGATCCGTCCTGGAGCTGTTGTCCCGTTGGTGTACATGCAAACAATAACGTCCCTCAGATATCAAAGTGTTCATCTGAGGTCAAAGCCTTGACCTTAGTCGTTTGGCAGGTGCATGTCCAGGAATGTTGACCCAGCAATGGCCACATTCATCAATCTCACCAACAAGCTCCGGATACATGGAAAGCAACACAAACAAAGTTATTAGACATGGAAGTGCAACAACAAGTACATGTACTGTATCTCAATACAGATTCTAAAATCCCAGTAAATCTTCCAAATATGTTTTAAAACCAGGTCAAAATTAATTTCTCTATTCCAGAATACTCTAATTCCTCTGTTAGAGTTTGAAGTCCTTTCTCAAAGACTTTAGTTCTGCTGTAACTAGTCCTGTGTTACTTTGGAGGAAATCCTTTTGTAGATCCCCCCTTTTCAGCTAAAAGCATGCTCAGTGCTATTTTGTTCTGTCCAGTCCTTGGACCAGTTTTTTCTCATTTCCAGTTTTAATTAACAGTTACAGCATCTCTTACAATTCATAAACCTTTGTTGTTTATAAATATACTTAATTTAATCCACATTTTCATAAATTGTCTCAAATGTAAAAATTCAAATCCTAATGCTAATTTAATTTTAGCCTTATATTCATTAAGGACACCTTCGAAGGACACCTCTGTCGTCGATGTAAATGGGGCTCTCAAATGAACCTGAGGGAGCTGCTGTTTGGCTCCTAAAGTGTGAGTTTCCACTCACGATGTTCTCCGTCACATTGTATGTGAACACAAATAAAACGAGGACGCATGTTTCCGGTCAGCAGGCAACGCTGGTCTAATGGTCTTACTTTCACAAAACCTCCAGACTTCTGCTTTGCACTGCACCTGTCCCTGATCTCTACGTTTGTCAAGTTCAGAGTGATGTCACAGGAAGTCATGTGACCCACGTCACTAGCCCTGCTCACAGGTGTACTTCCCTTCACAGGTGTAAACCAAGATGATATAAGTTCAAAGAACTATGTTAATATTAGCTCTTACTGGTGGTGGCTATATTAATTGTCAAAACTCCTTTTCTGAACTGGTATACTTGTTGTAGTTGGCTTCCATCCAAATAAAGAACAAACAAACAAATCAGAACGTTCTCTGACATTATAGACCCATAGAAAGTGCCTCCTAGGTTTTCGTCAAACGAAACCATAAAAGCCCTTAAAATGATCAAACCATAAAATTGAAACAGCAGATAAACCCTGTTTCCACAGATATGGTCTGCTGGAAATCTACTTTAATCTGAAAAGGTTTAATCAGACTAAACAGTGCTTCTCCAGAAAAGTCCTGTCAACTTTCTTTATTTCATTATTTGATTTAAACTTTTAACTGTATTAAACACTGTTGTTTCAGCCTCATGCTAACCATTAGGTTAACCAAGCATCCCTTCAGCACTTTAACACAGTTTTGTTTAAACCTTCTTCTCCCCCCTTTTTGAGACGTGGGACAACCATGGCTCAAAACACCACAAAAAATGAACAAAATCAAATAAAAGTTAAAAAAATTAAAATAAAATCAAAACAGAATGGTTTTTTCCAATTACCACCTTAAATTGTTATTTCATTAATTAGCATTTCTAATTATTCATCTTCTTTATGTTTTCCAAATAGCATCACTTTTGTTTATGTTATATTTAAAACTTAACTTTGTTTAGTTCAGTTTTAATTTTAGTTACCATTAGTTGTAGGTCTTTACCTGTAACTGTAATTGGTATCATCCACAATTTGACAAATTTTAACTCAGTTGATGCAAACATAAATAATTTATATAGATCAGAACTGGTTTCTCATGATCTATTGTCACAAACTTTTAAACATCCACCTTCAATTCACAATTTATTTCACGTTCTTTTAAATTAAAATATTCTCAAAATATTGTTTAATTTACCTCAAATTATTTTCTTTAGAAAAAAAAACACATTTTTCTCTTACTTCAAAACAATATGTTCTTACTCCCCCTTAGGTCAGACCCCAGACCCCCGGGTTAAACCAGTAACAGCAGCATGTCTTGAACACACCACAAAGCCTCTGCTCTGTTCACTCTGCTTTCCTCCAAAACACCATCACCTTTGTGACTGTCGTTTTTTTTTTTTTTTTAAAAGGAAAGACCAACCATAAAATCAATAAATTTCCTCTTAAATTCTGCTTTATTTTTAAACTAAATTTCTTCAGGATTGTGTTCAGTATAGATTTGTTCTATACTGTTTCTGTAAAACTCAGTTTTATCACCAGGTGCTCAATACAATAAACCAGTTTGTTTTTGTATTTTTCCCATATTAATTTAAACGTAACATAAAAACATTTTATCAATTACTATTTTTATGTTTTCACTGATTTATCATTCAGATGCCACATAAAGAATTCACCTCACTCAATGTTAAACACAAACTTTAAACATCAAGTGTAAAATCAAAATAACGTGTCTCTCTTTATTTATTCAAATTCACCAAAATTGTAATCAGTAATTATCATTACTGTTCATTTAATAAAATGTAACATCTCAACCTCTTTTTTTCTTTTTCTTTAGGTTTACAAAGACCCTAAAGTTTGATCAAAACCAAAACAAAAACTTAACGTCTGTTCAAAAGGACCTTGTGTTAGTCCCAGTACTCAAAAAAAAATCTTAAATCACTTCAAACAGTGATTAAACCCATCGAGCCATTGGCATATGCTCTTAAACTTTAACAATTCACCTTGTTACTTTAACAATTATCTTTTATTCACTTATTTTTCATTAACTTTCAATTTTTCAAATAAAACCTTTAAGATCGTTTTAATAGTTTGAACTGTTTTAACAAAGATATGTTTTTAATCATCAAAACCAGATTACCTATTTACATTACAGTTTAAATCTTTATTGTATAGATGACACTATACCTTAATTATAAAGTACCAAAATAAATAATGAGTATTATTTATTTTGAACTATCTTCATTTCAGTTTTCCAATTACTTAAGTTTTTCTTCTTAAAAACCATATTCAATCTCATTAATTCAAACGTTTAGTTTACCAAATCATGTTTCATAGATTCAATAAAACTCAAATCTGGACTTTATTCCTATCAACAGACCTGTCAGAAGGTCAAACAGTTTTCATAATTAAGTATCATAAACTTTATTTAACATATTAGTTCAGTGCAATCTGTTTCTGTCACTGACATTTCTAACTCAGTATTTTTCTCAACATCAGAGAAATACATTACATTCATATTAATTTCAAGTTTCATCCAATTTACAAACACACTTTACAAATACCTTTTTGGTCAATCTCAATAGATCAAAATCTAAAACAAATAAACGTTAGTGTGAATTTGTTTATCTTCAGCTTGTTTGCTGCTGATGGTCTGTCTGCAGCTTCTTTCAGCCCAGAGCAGGTGGGAGGTGGGGTGCAGATGAAGCTTTGGAGACTGTTTTTTAGAGGAAGGCCGAGACCTAGAGGCTCCCAGAAACATTTAAACAAAATACAAATGATTAGAGTTTTGAAGTACATGTGTGTACTTCTTTCAAAATCTCTTCTCTACTTCTCTGTTTTTTCTCAAACTAGAAAAATAGCTTATGGAATCTACCTTTCTCTTATGTTGTTCAAACTTTCTTTAAACAAAAAAACATTACTTTTGTTCTGATTTACATCATTAGACTCATTCTTCATCCAACAATGGCCCATTCATAACACATTTATTCTCTCAAACACACCTTTTATCTTTAACTTTTTAGGTCAACAATTCTCATTATAAGCCCCGTCACTTTCAGTGGGCTTTTTTTCTCACTCACGCGTCACCAGCAGTGAACATTTTTTCAGCAAAGCCTCTCACTATCTAGTGGGCTTTTAAAATCTCATTCTCATCTGCAGGAATCAATACTACGTAGTCCTTTTATAGTCACATTGACTTGACTCATTCATCTCACCTTTGTTGTTTTTTAATGGTCTCTCTAGAGTTTTCTATTCATTAAAACCAACAATACTAGCTACATGAGGCAGTTCGATTGTCGTGTTTTCCGATCGTGATTATTAATCTAAGACAAATTCTTGTGCTTTCTAGACAAGCTCTTTAGACCTCATACTCCTTCTTGTAATCAGGTGAACTATCTAGTGCCATAGAGTCTGCCCTCGTCACGGCCAATGAACTAAACGCACGGGTCCGTTTCAAGAAACACCTAAAAACTTACAAAGCATAAGGTATCTATCAAACTAAAATCCAGCAAGACAACAAGCTTTAACCCAGATTAACATCAGAATATCCCGTTTAAAACCTCACCATTAGATTGACAGGTAGGTCTCGATCAAAAACACATACTTTTTCGGCTTTTAATCTCACCATTAGATGATATTTAGGTTCTTGATAAAGCGTTTAAGAATCTCCTATGTTTGCCAACTTCATGGAAAAACATCAACTATTGTAAACTTCATGTAGCCCGCTCAACATACGTCAGATTTCCAAAACTACTACTTCCGGAAGCTTTGGTATTAAAAATCACACACACACACACCAAAAATAAATTAAACAGCTGTTTACCTGAATTTTCAGTCCAATAGTCCAGTTGTTCCGCAGCCAGACTGTCTGTTCTGTCCTCTCGTCTCTCTGCTCTTCTCATGTTTCAGTCCAGATCTCGTCATCGTGTTCACACACACAGAGGGGAGGTCTGGCCCTTTACTGCTTTAACAGCACAGCTTGGGACTTACAAGAAATGCTTTCTTTGTGCATTTCTCCGTGCACGTCAGCTCACCTCTTTGCATGAGAAACAACGAATATTGAGATCCGGGTCACGGCACCAAATGTTATAAGAATTCTATATCCTTATATTATCCAGAGAGACACGGAGACAGATTATATTATAAAAGCGAAAGGCCAGGTTTTATTCTTGCAAGGGAAGCAAAGTACACAGATATATATCAAAGGTACAGAGTGCATTTTGCTTAAAGAAGTAAACAAAACATGAGATTTTATATCACTGCAGTGGGGGCTGTCAGAGGGAGGTGTATCTTGCATACACTCCCCTCAAGGCCCCAGCTCCAGGTGCAGAAGTCCTCTGGCAAACCATGTCTATCTAGTTATGTCTACTCCATGCTTGGACTAACATGGAGGACATAACATGATTTGACATGACCTGTAGAGAACTATGAGCACCCACTAACTATAAACAATATACAGAATTATAATAATAAAATTATTATAACAGTGTCAAAAGCAGCAGACAGATCCAGTAAGATGAGTACAGATGACTTGGATGTTGCCTTTGCCAGTCTCAGAGCTTCGATGACTGAGAGCAGGGCAGTTTCGGTGGAATGACCGCTCTTGAACCCAGACTGGTTCTGGTCCAGGAGGTTGTTCCGTGTGAGAAAGGATGAGAGCTGAGTAAACACAACTCGCTCCAGAGCTTTGGCAATGAAGGGAAGGAGGGAAACCGGTCTGTAGTTGTTTTCATTCAGTACTTAACTAAAGCAGACCCTGGTGCTGTCCCTGGGGTATAATTTAGTAATTTATTTAATAAATGACATGAAAATTGAGGCTTGATGGAAACTGATTAAAATTTATGTTAACTACTCAATATTTCCTGCATAAAGTAAAATGTCTCATATTTCTGGTTCTCTGTTTAGCCCTACTTCTTTCCAATACACTGATCCCAAATTTGTGTATATATACGTGTGTATCAGAGGTGATTTCTTTAAGACTGCAAGGGAAGCTCGGCTTCCCTTATAATGTCACAAAATTAATGGTCAAATATGTACTATTGTATTAACATTTTATTGACTAAAAATGCGTTAAGCGTTCATCTCAAAGATGAGTTCGTTCAGAATCAGTTACATATAGCAGGTCGGCTGACTCGATTTCCTTCTCATACATTCCCGCAGCGTCACAGTGCATTTCCCTTTTGAAGCCCAGCGTCCATTGACTTCAATGGGGCTGCTTTGAACGGTTTTTTTCATCACTTCGAAACTAGACGGTCATTGGATAAACGCTGCGATTATGTCCCGCCCACGGACGCTCAGCGTCTCTGGGGGTGAATGAAGTGGGCTGGCCGGACTCGAGCTTCTGCGTGATTGGAGGGTCCTGTCGAAAGACTGCATCTCCTTTTGACTGACAGCGATTCTGTACTATAAGGAATCACTGAAGCTATTGGCGCTCAGTCCCATCGCGGATTTCTCAAGTTCAGTCGAGATAAAAACTGCTGCAACCTATTTCTTTGATATTTGCTTTTCATCATACATTTCACACAATTATACACCACATTCCTTGTTTCAGTTTTACAGAGTTTAATTTTTTTTTTTAGATCGTTCATTCATTCATTCATTCATTCATTCATTCATTCATATAACGTTAGTAGGCTAGCTAGCATCGTGAGTGAAACTGCACGATGGCAGGCGGCTTAATATTGTCGACCTGATTTTGGCGAAGCCATTTGAAGCCATTTACGAGGAAAAACTTAGAATTAAACAGCAGGGCAGATCAACACCTAAGATTGATTTAGTGCAAAAGATAGGGAAAAATAACAGGTCTTTTCAAGCATGCTCTTAGAATTAGTCAATCCAGGGAAATTTGATGACATTTTACATTTACACATTTAATCATTTAGCAGACGCTTTTATCCAAAGCGACTTACAAGTGAGAAAAACAATGGAAGCAATTTTAACAACACAAGGAACAAAAGCATAAAATGCACAAAAACTAGTCAGTTTAAACCCAGCGCAGTTTACAAAGCTAAGGATAAGAGAATTTTTTTTTTTTTTTGAGACAGAGACATGAGACAGGTATTTCCAGAGGAGGCCTTCCAAAGTGTCCTGAAAAGTTATGGCCATCACTTTGATTCAGGAAGACTGAGGTCAGAACTTCAAGTCCTGTATTCAGATCAGGACTTGCAGGGTAACAGGGGAAAGCTGTGTGATTACTTGGTGTTCCTTAAAGACATGGAGTTGGACAGTGCAATGCCTCAGCTTTACAAACTGTTCTCATTAGTGGCAACAATTGGAGCTACAGCTGCAGGTGTAGAAAGGAGCTTCTCCTGTTCAAAGCCACTCAAGTCCTACACCCGAAACACAATGGGCCAAGGCCGTTTAAGCAGCCTAGCTCTGCTGGCCATTGAGAGGACACTGGTCAAGTCACTTGAAAAGACTCCTAGTCGATCGACAGTCACAGAACATTTTCTTGAAAGGAGCATTAATTATATATATATATATATCATTATATATATATATATATACATATATATATATATATATATATATATGTGTATATATATATATATATATATATATATATATGTATATATATATATATATATATATATATATATATATATATATATATATATATATATATATATATATATATACGTATATATATATATATATATATATGTGTATATATATATATATATATATATATATACACATATATATATATATATATATATATATATATATATATATATATATGTGTATATATATATATATATATATATATATATATATATATATATATATATATACACATATATATATATATATATATATATATATATATATATATATGTGTATATATATATATATATATATATAATATATATATATATATATATATATATACACATATATATTTTTATTGTTGCTGGTGACTTCAACCACTGTAGTTTGCAGACTGTATTCCCAAATACCACCAGCATGTTGACATTCCACGTGATAAAAACACTCTTGACCACATCTACAGCAACATCGTGGTGCATACAGGGCTGCACCCCGCCCCACTTGGACACTCGGACCACATATCTTTGTTCCTGTACCCTGCTTACAGACAAAGACTGAAACAAGCACACCCTGTCACCAAACAGATCAAACTCTGGACCCGGAGGCGAGATCACCCTGCAGGATTGTTTTGCACTGACAGACTGGGATGTGTTTAAAGCTGCAGCCACTGTGGAGGACTCTTCCATCAGTGTACAGGATTATGCTGAGTATGTGTCCGGGTACATCAGCACTTGTGTTGATAACATCGTGCCCACCATACAAATCAGGAAGTTTCCCAACCAGAAGCCCTGGATAAACAGTCAGGTGCGTCACATGCTGCGTGCTCGCTCTCTTGCATTTAGATCAGGCAATGAGAAGCAGTACAAAGCTGCAGTATGGACTAGAAAAGCCATCACAGCGGCCAAGAGGCAGTACAGAGAAGCTGGACAGCTTCTACTCTACTTCAGGCGGATGTGGCAAGGCCTGCAGCACATCACAGACTACAGGACCACCACCAACAACATCGCATCAACAGACAGCCTGCGGATGAACTCAGCAATTTCAGCAACACTGCAGAGAGGAGCTCACACACCTGGATCACCCAACCATCTCAACAACCCAGGTACACAGAGCTCTGAGGAAGATCAAAGCAGCAGGACCAGATGTGCCAAAGCTGGTTGATGTTTTCACCTCCATCTTCAACCTCTCCTCAGCCAGCGCATTGTACCACCATGCTTCAAGACCACGACCATCGCCTGCCCAAGAAGAACCCACCCACCTGCCTGAATGACTACAGGCCAGTGGCACTCACTCCAATCATTATGAAGTGTTTGAGAGAGTGGTGCTGGCCCACATTCAGAGCAGCATCATTGACCCCTGCAGTATGCCTACCGACCCAACAGGTCCACCTCGGATCCTATCACCTGGAGAACAAGGACTCATACATACGGATACTTTTTATAGATTACAGCTCCGCTTCGGTCATCCCAAAACTCACCCACAAACCCTCTGTGACTGGCTCCTAGATTTCCTGCTGGCAGGCCTCAGTCTGTCAGGATTGGTAATAGGACTTCAGCCAGCACGCCCCATCCTGACAACATCATCCTGAAGTTTGCTGATGACACCGCAGTGATAGGGCACAGGAGGGAGGTGGCCAGTCTGGTGTCATGGTGTGAAGACAACAAGAGATGATAGTGGACATGAGGACCACTGTTCATCCGGGAACTTGAAGTGGAGAGGTGAGCAACTTCAAATACTTGGGTGTCCACATCAATGAGGACCTCACTTGGACACCTGCTGGTCGAGGCTGAGGAAGTTTGGATAGCTGCACCATTGAGAGTGTCCTGACCAGCTGCATCACTGTGGCAGCACTTCTGCCATGGACCCGCCTGCAGAGAGTGGTGAAGACTGCACAGAAGATCACCAGGACTCCACTGCCCTCTCTGCAGCGCATCTACGCTGCTTCCATCCTCAAAGACCCCTCCCACCCCCAACATGGTCTGTTCACACTTCTACCCTCAGGACGGAGGTACAGAAGTGTAACTCATTCTTTCCTCTGCCATAAGACTCTAAACAGCAGATAAAGTCTACAATCACAATCACAACATTACATGAACAATTGTTTAGTCCTGCTGTCGTGGTTGTACATTGTGGTGCAATGCCATTTTACAGTGCTGGCCATGTTTTTACACCATCACAACTGCACTATTAAGTCACTTTACTACTTTACTCCTTTTGCCTCCATGTATTTATTTTTGTATATTTGTATAATTTTGTACTGCATTATTATCACTTGTATATTTGTCTTACTTTTTTTATATTTTTACTTTGTGACAGTGGCACCAGTAAGAATTTCATTGTACAGGGAAACATGCTTTCATTTGGTACAATGACAATAAACATTATTGAATCTTGAATACATGAAATATATATATATATATATATATACATATATATATATATGTCCAGTGTATATATATATATGCTATATGCAATATATAAATTTGGCCAGATCCAGCTACAATAAAGATGAAATGAGCAATTAATGAAGTATTAACGCCGACAGATTATTTTATGTAGTACAATAATTGTTACCGATTAGTATGGTGAAAGACGAATGACTGCACGTATGAGCCGCCCTCATCCAGAGCTTTAAAGTGTGCCGATCGCACCTGTACTCAGTACCGCCACTTCTCCACCAAAACACGTGCTTTTACACTGGTATCTTCATTTCGACATCTGTTTTAATAGAGGTTTTAATCCTTTGCCTGCTCTGCCGCTTTCCAGAGCGCCCTTCACAATGCACGCTTCCTAATTCGTCCCACCTAGAGCAGAGACTACATCCCATGCACCCTTGAGTTTGGCAGCAGTGAAAGTGTGTGAAACGTGCGACTGCATTCACATGCTCTGACTGTGACAAGATAAAAGAAACGTTTATATTGTTTATATTGTTATAATGTTATGATTGAAGCTCTGGACATAACTTGTTTTTCTATAACAAACTAAACAAAATATTAATGCCCTGTCAGTGGCAACTATTTTTGTTTTTAATATAGTTGTTTAATTTAATTAGGTGATTCTACATTTAAATATTGATGATAACAAGCTTGGGGAAAACACAATTAATTGCAATTAATTACAGAAAATGTGCAATTAATTAGTTAATTTTTTTTAATCGATTCCCAGCCCTAATATATATATATATATATATATATATATATATATATATATATATATATATATATATATATATATATACACATATATATATATATATATATATATGTGTATATATATATATATATATATATATATATATATATGTGTGTGTGTGTGTGTATATATATATATATATGTGTGTGTGTGTGTGTGTGTGTATATATATATATATATATATATATATGTATATATATATATATATATATATATATATATATATATATATATATACGTATATATATATATATATATATATATATATATATATATATATATATATATATATATATATATATATGTGTGTGTGTGTGTGTGTGTATATAATATTACTTCCTTCATTGTGGCTTTGTTGTGCCAATAGTTCATCTTTTGTTAGTCAGATGACCTTGGAATCCTGATTATATTAAAGTACTAAATGTTTCACAGTTTTGTGGCGCCCCCTGGAGGCCACAGCGCCCTTAGCCTTTGGCTGTGTTGTATAGACGGGTCTGTGGGAATGAGCTGCAGTAACAGGCTCGGGACAGGAGGGGGCGCTAGTTGTTCAAGTAGCGCGGAACCGTGGTGTTGTCACAGTGCTTTGACCCGGACTGTTTTACTGTGACACCGTCCTTCTGCAAAAACAAACCTCTGCTGAGTTCCAGGTGCAGACAGTTTTAGAGGAAAAGCGCGGGACGGACGGGTTTAAGGCGTCACACAAAGAGAAGAACAAAGGAGAACAGCGGCTAACGGTGAGAAAACCCCGAGGACAACACATGTCCATGTTGTCCATGTCCGGACATGGACAACACATGTCCATGTCCGGACAGCACAGGTTCAGTCCAGGTGGGACGGTTATCTGGCGACATGCAGGTGTCCTCTCTAGGACCCCACTTTTACAAACCAGGAAATAAAGGTATTATTTCGTCTTAAATGACATGGATGTGATTCTTTTTACAGCGCACGTGTTATTTTATTTTATTCTATTTATTATTATTTATTCTAAACATTCACCAGAACAGTGTTTCTGTGGATAGTTTAAGACTTAATAGTGTTTAAATGTGCTTAGTTTGACAGCAGCTAAAAGGAGATCATTGTTAAATAACTTGTAGAAAATGTTGTGTTTGACTTTTTATTGTACTTTAGACAAGAAATGACTAAAATATATATATAAAAAAAGTACAGACCTGAACACATGAAAGAATGAATGCTGTTAAAAAGATACAGTATTGTTTACATGTTACAGTTGATTGTACACATTTGATTTATGCCCTGTGTGAATGTTAAGCACCTGTCATATTTGTTAAAGGTAGTTCAGAGAGTAGAGCTCTTGTGACTGAAAGGTAGTGTCACAGTTGTGTCACAGTGTGTTTCTTCTTATTTACTCACAATGAGCATCTGTCAAAGCAGCAGGTTGATACTTTTACAAACAGGTTGTGGAGATTCAAGTAAAGCTGAAGGTTCAAAGAAAGTACAGCTGTACTCTGTAACTGTAGTGTAGACTGGACATGATCTGAAATGAGAAGGTAAAAACATACTTTTATTAGGTTTAGCAACAACAATACAACATAGTTGTTGAAGTCACAGTGACGCTGTTGACTGAAAAAAATCAAATAAAAGACATGTTAGTTACAGGATATGTTGTACATTCAAAGTTTAATTACACAGTCTAGTCTAAACCACTCTGCTAAAAGTCATTTTTTTCTTCACCATGTAAGCTTCATCTGTTTCAGCTCAGAGGAAAACAAACGTAATGTTGTAACTGTTAAGGCTACGGCTAAGCTATTCTGCGACAAAGAACGTAAAGACTAAATCACGTTTTTAACGGCCATTATTACTTACATACATTACACCACATGCAACCGTTAAGATAAAGTCATTGTAGTAAAACTTCACGATTGTAAAGTCAAGTCAAAAGCAGCCGTCGATGCATCACAAGTTCACCTGAGAGTTCATCTAACACTGTCACAGACGACTCTGTCTAATCTCAGACTTACTGTACGCTTTCCACCAATACTTTACCTTTGAACTATTATATTGTTGGTGGTGTTATATTATATTTAATTATATTGTTAGTGGTGTTATATTATATTTAATTATATTGTTAGTGGTGTTATATTATATTAATTATATTGTTAGTGGTGTTATATTATATTTAATTATATTGTTAGTGGTGTTATATTATATTTAATTATATTGTTAGTGGTGTTATATTATATTCATTATATTGTTGGTGGTGTTATATTATATTTAATTATATTGTTGTTGGTGTTATATTATATTTAATTATATTGTTAGTGGTGTTATATTATATTTAATTATATTGTTAGTGGTGTTATATTATATTTAATTATATTGTTGTTGGTGTTATATTATATTTAATTATATTGTTAGTGGTGTTATATTATATTTAATTATATTGTTAGTGGTGTTATATTATATTTAATTATATTGTTGGTGGTGTTATATTATATTAATTATATTGTTGTTGGTGTTATATTATATTTAATTATATTGTTAGTGGTGTTATATTAATTATATTGTTGGTGGTGTTATATTATATTTAATTATATTGTTAGTGGTGTTATATTATATTTAATTATATAGTTGGTGGTGTTATATTATATTTAATTATATAGTTGTTGGTGTTATATTATATTTAATTATATTGTTGTTGGTGTTATATTATATTTAATTATATTGTTGGTGGTGTTATATTATATTTAATTATATTAGTTAGTGGTGTTATATTATATTTAATTATATTGTTGTTGGTGTTATATTATATTTAATTATATTGTTGGTGGTGTTATATTATATTTAATTATATTGTTGGTGGTGTTATATTATATTTAATTATATAGTTGTTGGTGTTATATTATATTTAATTATATTGTTGTTGGTGTTATATTATATTTAATTATATTGTTGGTGGTGTTATATTATATTTAATTATATTGTTAGTGGTGTTATATTATATTTAATTATATTGTTGTTGGTGTTATATTATATTTAATTATATTGTTGGTGGTGTTATATTATATTTAATTATATTGTTGTTGGTGTTATATTATATTTAATTATATTGTTGGTGGTGTTATATTATATTTAATTATATTGTTGGTGGTGTTATATTATATTTAATTATATTGTTAGTGGTGTTATATTATATTAATTATATTGTTAGTGGTGTTATATTATATTTAATTATATTGTTAGTGGTGTTATATTATATTAATTATATTGTTAGTGGTGTTATATTATATTTAATTATATTGTTAGTGGTGTTATATTATATTTAATTATATTGTTAGTGGTGTTATATTATATTTAATTATATTGTTAGTGGTGTTATATTATATTAATTATATTGTTAGTGGTGTTATATTATATTCATTATATTGTTGGTGGTGTTATATTATATTTAATTATATTGTTGTTGGTGTTATATTATATTTAATTATATTGTTAGTGGTGTTATATTATATTTAATTATATTGTTGTTGGTGTTATATTATATTTAATTATATTGTTGTTGGTGTTATATTATATTTAATTATATTGTTGTTGGTGTTATATTATATTTAATTATATTGTTGGTGGTGTTATATTATATTAATTATATTGTTGTTGGTGTTATATTATATTTAATTATATTGTTAGTGGTGTTATATTATATTTAATTATATTGTTGGTGGTGTTATATTATATTTAATTATATTGTTGGTGGTGTTATATTATATTTAATTATATTGTTGGTGGTGTTATATTATATTAATTATATTGTTGGTGGTGTTATATTATATTTAATTATATAGTTGTTGGTGTTATATTATATTTAATTATATTGTTGTTGGTGTTATATTATATTTAATTATATTGTTGGTGGTGTTATATTATATTAATTATATTGTTGGTGGTGTTATATTATATTTAATTATATTGTTGTTGGTGTTATATTATATTTAATAATATTGTTAGTGGTGTTATATTATATTTAATTATATTGTTGGTGGTGTTATATTATATTTAATTATATTGTTGTTGGTGTTATATTATATTAATTATATTGTTAGTGGTGTTATATTATATTAATTATATTGTTGTTGGTGTTATATTATATTTAATTATATTGTTGTTGGTGTTATATTATATTTAATTATATTGTTAGTGGTGTTATATTATATTTAATTATATTGTTGTTGGTGTTATATTATATTTAATTATATTGTTAGTGGTGTTATATTATATTTAATTATATTGTTGGTGGTGTTATATTATATTAATTATATTGTTGTTGGTGTTATATTATATTTAATTATATTGTTGGTGGTGTTATATTATATTTAATTATATTGTTGTTGGTGTTATATTATATTTAATTATATTGTTAGTGGTGTTATATTATATTTAATTATATTGTTGGTGGTGTTATATTATATTTAATTATATTGTTGTTGGTGTTATATTATATTAATTATATTGTTGGTGGTGTTATATTATATTAATTATATTGTTGGTGGTGTTATATTTAATTATATTGTTGGTGGTGTTATATTATATTTAATTATATTGTTGGTGGTGTTATATTATATTAATTATATTGTTGGTGGTGTTATATTATATTAATTATATTGTTGTTGGTGTTATATTATATTTAATTATATTGTTGTTGGTGTTATATTATATTTAATTATATTGTTAGTGGTGTTATATTATATTTAATTATATTGTTGGTGGTGTTATATTATATTTAATTATATTGTTAGTGGTGTTATATTATATTTAATTATTTACATTTACATTTATTCATTTAGCAGACGCTTTTATCCAAAGCGACTTACATTACATTACCAGTGTTACAGTCACTGGAGGCAAGGTGGGTTAAGTGTCTTGCCCAAGGACACAACGACAGTATGAACTGTGGGGCGAGCGGGAATCGATCCTACTACCTTCCGGTTGAAGGACGGCCGCTCTACCCACTGAGCTACTGCCGCCCATACAATTATATCGTTGTTGGTGTTATATTATATTAATTATATTGTTAGTGGTGTTATATTATATTTAATTATATTGTTAGTGGTGTTATATTATATTAATTATATTGTTGTTGGTGTTATATTATATTTAATTATATTGTTGTTGGTGTTATATTATATTTAATTATATTGTTAGTGGTGTTATTATATTAATTATATTGTTGGTGGTGTTATATTATATTTAATTATATTGTTAGTGGTGTTATATTATATTTAATTATATTGTTGTTGGTGTTATATTATATTTAATTTATATTGTTAGTGGTGTTATATTATATTAATTATATTGTTAGTGGTGTTATATTATATTAATTATATTGTTGTTGGTGTTATATTATATTTAATTATATTGTTTGTGGTGTTATATTATATTAATTATATTGTTGGTGGTGTTATATTATATTAATTATATTGTTGTTGGTGTTATATTATATTTAATTATATTGTTGTTGGTGTTATATTATATTAATTATATTGTTGGTGGAATCCACGTCCTTGGGACAATTCTTTTAACATTCTTCTCACGATGTGTGTTTTGAACAGGCGTCTCTCTGGACACCTACACTGTGTTGTGTTGTTGTTGCAGCTGCACAGTGTCGCCAGATAACCTGACTCCAGTTGATCCGTCACACAGGTTCTGACCTGGCTTTAAACGGTCTGGAGTTAAACGTAAAGAGCTGAATGACAGTTTAACATGTTTAAAACAAACTAAAACCTCATTAAAACAATTTAAAAACCTGGTTTTGGCTGGTTTTGCTCCAGGACTGATGCAGGCCGAGTTTCGAGCCCCGAAGAGGAGGACCAGGGTTTATCAGGTCTACGAAGGTCCACTTCCTCTGAACCAGGACCAGACCCACTTTAGAGCAGACCTCATCAACAACCAAGTCCTGATCCGAGACCCACTGCAGATCAAGACCCTCTACAACCAGGTCTGGACCAGGACTATTTAAGATAAGCCTTTATTGTCTGGACAGTTCAATTCCCACACACTGTTCACAGTCCAGTCACAAACAAACTACTACTGCAATACTCGGCAACTGTACACAGTCAAACACATGCCATTATTCTGCTCTGAGACATACTGCAAGCATCTCGTAAAACATTTACTCACAGCCAGTAGACTTGCACAAAAGCCCTAAGAAAGTGCTAGATAATACTGTCCCTCTCCTGCTCACCAAAACAGTCACGTTGAGTCGGTGTAATTACAGAGGAATCAGAGAATGTTTGTATTGTACAGTTTGGACCTTGTACCTTCTGCACAGGGCAGTAAACTGAGCACAGAGAATGTGTGTGGGGATCAGCAGCCATCTTCTGACCCTCTCCTGAAAACAGATTCAATACTTGCTCTGTAAAATAATCACACTGTGGACCCCTCAGCTTTTGTAAAAAGTCAATTCATTTTAACCCACTGCTGTCTGTCTGTTAGGAATTCAAGGTACAATTTAATGATGTAGGAGCTTACATCCAACTGTTGCAACTACAGTGCCTTGTGAAAGTATTCGGCCCCCTTGAACTTTGCGACCTTTTGCCACATTTCAGGCTTCAAACATAAAGATATGAAACTGTAATTTTTTGTGAAGAATCAACAACAAATGGGACACAATCATGAAGTGGAACGAAATTTATTGGTTATTTCAAACTTTTTTAACAAATAAAAAACTGAAATCTACTTTACTTTCAGTGCAGCAAACTGTGTCCAGAAGTTCAGTGAGGATCTCTGAATGATCCAATGTTGACCTAAATGACTAATGATGATAAATGGAATCCACCTGTGTGTAATCAAGTCTCTGTATAAATGCACCTGCACTGTGATAGTCTCAGAGGTCTGTTTAAAGCACAGAGAGCATCATGAAGAACAAGGAACACACCAGGCAGGTCCGAGATACTGTTGTGGAGAAGTTTAAAGACGGATTTGGATACAAAAAGATTTACCAAGCTTTAAACATCCCAAAGAGCACTGTGCAAGCGATAATATTGAAAAGGAAGGAGTATCAGACCACTGCAAATCTACCAAGACCTGGCCGTCCCTCTAAACTTTCAGCTCATACAAGGAGAAGACTGATCAGAGATGCAGCCAAGAGGCCCATGATCACTCTGGATGAACTGCAGAGATCTACAGCTGAGGTGGGAGACTCTGTCCATAGGACAACAATCAGTCGTATACTGCACAAATCTGGCCTTTATGGAAGAGTGGCAAGAAGAAAGACATTTCTTAAAGATCCATAAAAAGTGTTGTTTAAAGTTTGCCACAAGCCACCTGGAGACACACCAAACATGTGGAAGAAGGTGCTCTGGTCAGATGAAACACAACACAGCTCATCCCCCTGAACACACCATCCCCACTGTCAAACATGGTGGTGGCAGTATCATGGTTTGGGCCTGCTTTTCTTCAGCAGGGACAGGGAAGATGGGTAAAATTGATTGGAAGATGGATGGAGCCAAATACAGGACCATTCTGGAAGAAAACCTGATGGAGTCTGCAAAAGACCTGAGACTGGGACGGAGATTTGTCTTCCAACAAGACAATGATCCAAAACATAAAGCAAAATCTACAATGGAATGGTTCACAAATAAACATATCCAGGTGTTAGAACGGCCAAGTCAAAGTCCAGACCTGAATCCAATCAAGAATCTGTGGAAAGAACTGAAAACTACTGTTCACAAATGCTCCCCATCCAACCTCACTGAGCTCGAGCTGTTTTGCAAAACTGATAGAGACATACCCCAAGAGACTTACAGCTGTAATCGCAGCAAAAGGTGGCGCTACAAAGTATTAAGTTAAAGGGCTGAATAATTTTGCACGCCCAATTTTTCTGTTTTTTTATTTGTTAAAAAAGTTTGAAATAACCAATAAATTTTGTTCCACTTTATGATTGTGTCCCACTTGTTGTTGATTCTTCACAAAAAATTACAGTTTCATATCTTTATGTTTGAAGCCTGAAATGTGGCAAAAGGTCGTAAAGTTCAAGGGGCCGAATACTTTCACAAGGCACTGTAGACCAAGCCTGGACCAGGACCCTGGTCTAACACTGGGTCTAACACTGGGCTAACTCTGGTCTAACTCTGGTCTAACACTGGGTCTAACACTGGGTCTAACACTGGGTCTAACACTGGGCTAACTCTGGTCTAACTCTGGGTCTAACACTGGGTCTAACACTGGGCTAACGCTGGTCTAACTCTGGGTCTAACTCTGGGTCTAACACTGGGTCTAACACTGGGCTAACTCTGGTCTAACTCTGGGTCTAACTCTGGGTCTAACACTGGGTCTAACCCTGGTCTAACACTGGTCTAACACTGGGTCTAACCCTGGTCTAACTCTGGGTCTAACACTGGGTCTAACTCTGGTCTAACTCTGGTCTAACACTGGTCTAACACTGGTCTAACTCTGGTCTAACACTGGGTCTAACTCTGGGTCTAACACTGGGCTAACTCTGGTCTAACTCTGGGTCTAACTCTGGGTCTAACACGGGTCTAACTCTGGGTCTAACACTGGGTCTAACGGGTCTAACTCTGGGTCTAACTGTGGTCTAACCCTGGGTCTAACTCTGGGTCTAACCCTGGGTCTAACTCTGGGTCTAACCCTGGGTCTAACTCTGGTCTAACCCTGGGTCTAACTCTGGGTCTAACTCTGGGTCTAACTCTGGGTCTAACTCTGGGTCTAACTCTGGGTCTAACACTGGGTCTAACACGGGTCTAACCCTGGTCTAACACTGGGTCTAACACTGGGTCTAACCCTGGTCTAACTCTGGTCTAACTCTGGTCTAACACTGGTCTAACACTGGTCTAACTCTGGTCTAACTCTGGGTCTAACACTGGGTCTAACTCTGGGTCTAACTCTGGGTCTAACTCTGGGTCTAACTCTGGGTCTAACACTGGGCTAACTCTGGTCTAACTCTGGGTCTAACTCTGGGTCTAACACGGGTCTAACTCTGGGTCTAACTGTGGTCTAACCCTGGGTCTAACTCTGGTCTAACTCTGGTCTAACCCTGGGTCTAACACTGGTCTAACACTGGGTCTAACTCTGGTCTAACCCTGGGTCTAACTCTGGTCTAACTCTGGTCTAACCCTGGGTCTAACTCTGGGTCTAACCCTGGGTCTAACTCTGGGTCTAACCCTGGGTCTAACTCTGGTCTAACCCTGGGTCTAACTCTGGTCTAACTCTGGTCTAACCCTGGGTCTAACTCTGGGTCTAACTCTGGGTCTAACTCTGGTCTAACCCTGGGTCTAACTCTGGTCTAACTCTGGTCTAACCCTGGGTCTAACTCTGGTCTAACTCTAGTCTAACACTGGTCTAACACTGGGTCTAACACTGGGTCTAACTCTGGTCTAACTCTGGTCTAACTCTGGTCTAACACTGGTCTAACACTGGTCTAACTCTGGTCTAACCCTGGGTCTAACTCTGGTCTAACTCTGGGTCTAACTCTGGGTCTAACTCTGGGTCTAACTCTGGTCTAACACTGGTCTAACACTGGTCTAACTCTGGTCTAACACTGGTCTAACACTGGTCTAACTCTGGGTCTAACACTGGGTCTAACTCTGGTCTAACACTGGTCTAACACTGGTCTAACTCTGGGTCTAACACTGGGCTAACTCTGGTCTAACTCTGGGTCTAACTCTGGGTCTAACACGGGTCTAACTCTGGGTCTAACTGTGGTCTAACCCTGGGTCTAACTCTGGTCTAACTCTGGTCTAACCCTGGGTCTAACACTGGTCTAACTCTGGTCTAACCCTGGGTCTAACTCTGGGTCTAACTCTGGTCTAACCCTGGGTCTAACTCTGGTCTAACCCTGGGTCTAACTCTGGTCTGACCATGGGTCTAACTCTGGGTCTAACACGGGTCTAACTCTGGGTCTAACTGTGGTCTAACCCCGGGTCTAACTCTGGTCTAACTCTGGTCTAACCCTGGGTCTAACACTGGTCTAACTCTGGTCTAACCCTGGGTCTAACTCTGGTCTAACCCTGGGTCTAACTCTGGTCTAACTCTGGTCTAACCCTGGTCTAACTCTGGTCTAACTCTGGTCTAACCCTGGGTCTAACACTGGTCTAACTCTGGTCTAACCCTGGGTCTAACTCTGGTCTAACCCTGGGTCTAACTCTGGTCTAACTCTGGTCTAACTCTGGGTCTAACTCTGGTCTAACTCTGGTCTAACCCTGGGTCTAACACTGGTCTAACTCTGGTCTAACCCTGGGTCTAACTCTGGGTCTAACCCTGGTCTAACCCTGGTCTAACTCTGGTCTAACCCTGGGTCTAACTCTGGTCTAACCCTGGGTCTAACTCTGGTCTAACTCTGGGTCTAACTCTGGTCTAACTCTGGTCTAACCCTGGTCTAACTCTGGGTCTAACCCTGGTCTAACCCTGGTCTAACTCTGGGTCTAACTCTGGTCTAACTCTGGTCTAACCCTGGGTCTAACACTGGTCTAACTCTGGTCTAACCCTGGGTCTAACTCTGGGTCTAACTCTGGTCTAACCCTGGGTCTAACTCTGGTCTAACTCTGGGTCTAACTCTGGTCTAACACTGGTCTAACTCTGGTCTAACTCTGGTCTAACTCTGGGTCTAACCCTGGTCTAACCCTGGTCTAACTCTGGTCTAACTCTGGGTCTAACTCTGGTCTAACTCTGGTCTAACCCTGGGTCTAACACTGGTCTAACTCTGGTCTAACCCTGGGTCTAACTCTGGTCTAACCCTGGGTCTAACTCTGGTCTAACCCTGGGTCTAACTCTGGTCTAACTCTGGGTCTAACTCTGGTCTCACTCTGGTCTAACCCTGGTCTAACTCTGGTCTAACTCTGGTCTAACTCTGGGTCTAACCCTGGTCTAACTCTGGTCTAACTCTGGTCTAACTCTGGTCTAACCCTGGTCTAACACTGGGTCTAACTCTGGTCTAACTCTGGGTCTAACCCTGGTCTAACTCTGGGTCTAACCCTGGTCTAACTCTGGTCTAACACTGGTCTAACTCTGGGTCTAACACTGGTCTAACTCTGGGTCTAACCCTGGTCTAACTCTGGGTCTAACTCTGGGTCTAACTCTGGTCTAACACTGGGTCTAACTCTGATCTAACACTGGGTCTAACTCTGATCTTTCTTGGATTTGTTGCAGGGTTTTTTTGGTAAAGGCGTCCTGTCGAGGTCTGGCCCTGCCCACAGAGTTTTTGAGCAATGGGAGAGTGAGTACTATTAATAATAATAATAATTAAAGCTGCAAGCGGCGATAAAGGCCCTCGCCTCCCTTGAGACCGCGGGGACACATGCACTCGGAGGAGTGCATTTCGTGCTTTAAAGCGTAAACTTCACGGTAATGTCAAATAACCAGGCCTGTGCTACTGCTGGGGCCTGCTACACCACCTTGTAATTTAGAGTTAAAGGTCTCCACAATCCCTGGTTTTCCTGGGAGCTGTCTGAACCTTTGAAAATAATAGATTATGCTTGGGCTAAGGCGAGAAAAACAAAGTACTGGCTGGAGATTTGAGATGACTCAGGAATCGCTGCACCCCTGTTTAAAAGGTAAAATGTAAATATAACTTGTCTAAAAGTACAAGGTTACAAGTTCCAAAGGATTCTGAGGAGTTTTCTAAGACTCTAGTCTTGGCTCTGGAGGGGCCTCCTCTAAAGGAAGGATCCTGGCAATTGGGAAATGGCATTTATTTCCCAAAGAAATGGCTGCCTCTTCACAGACTCATTACGACCACAGCCACAAATGTATCAAAAAACAAATTGATAATTTTTTTTGGCACACGTGTCTAGATGATACTCACCAAATTTGGGGCCATTTAGATTAAAACACAATGATTTGCATCTTTCTGCGCAAGTGCGAATTTAGTGGCCGCCTTTCACCCCACATGGCGGACTTCCTGTTGAGTTTAGGGTGTGACTGTCATTGACTTTTCTGTTTGCCCTGAGGTGTCCTATGGATGTACCAAGTTTCATTTTTCTACGTTGGAAAAAACTTACTTTCACTTTCCATAGGCCCAATGTATTTTGATTTTGTAGGGGTCGCCACTGAGTCATTTTTCGTATTTTTTTGTGACTTCAAAACATAACATTTTCGCCGAGCTTGAAGTCTGGGACCAATAAAAATGACTTTTGTGCATGTTCACTGGGTCAAATTTATAATAATAATAATAAAAAAAAAATCCGAGCAAAAACAATAGGCCCTCCCGGTCATCACCGGCTCGGGCCTAATAATAACAATTAGGGATGCACCGATACCGATACTGGTATCTGGTATCGGCCTCGATAACACATTTTCAAAAGTACTCGTACTCGTTAAAAGTCCCCCGATACCAGGGGACGATACCAGGGTAAGAGAAATGTCTATGTTTGAGCGGTGTGTAAGGGGTTAATCACAGACCCCGAGTGCCTGCCCCCAGGCCCCGGCTGCAGCTCAGAGCGGGGAGAACGAAGGCAAGACGAGACATGTCAGCCGTGTGGATCTATTTCAAAGTGAATAAAGACAAAACAAAACAAAGGCGGACTGCAAATTGTGCTCAGCTAAATTGTCCAGAGGAGGCTCAAAAGGTAGCGCATTTAACACAAGTAATTTAATCAAGCACCTAAAATCCCAACACGACAACGAGTATAAAGAGTTTACCCACGCTTCTAAACCAACACAACCCACACTGCAGCAAACTCTTGCAAGGCGAGAAAATGTCCAGAGACAATCACGTGCTGTGAAAATAACACAGGCAATCATAGTACATTGCATTGAGTGACCAGCCACTTTCGGAGGTAGAAAATGTGGGATTCATGCGTCTCCTCCATGTTATGATGTCCCAAGCCGCCGCTACATGACTGACACGGAGCTGCCTAAACTACACGACTCCGTGAGAAAACACATCCACAGCCTACTGCAAGCCTCCTCTTCGTTTAGTTTCACCACGGATATTTGGACAAGCAGTGTTTGCCCCGTGCCTTGTTTTTTTGTTAAATTATATGACTAAAGCTGTTACCTGTAAATTTAAATCATGTTTTTTTTATTAAGTACTCGGTATCGGAGAGTACTGAAATGCAAGTACTCGTACTGTACTGTTTTCCAAAAAAGTGGTATCGGTGCATCCCTAATAATAATAATAATATATTTTTAAAGACATCTTAAGTCCTTTCCACTAAACTGACCTCATTTGAATTTGAGACAAAAGTCCGTTAGATCTAAACTTAGGAACTGGTACTTTTTCTGTTTCAGATCATGAAGGACTTCTGCTCCCAGTGGTGTCCCACGGCAGGTCAGTGACTTCAAAAGGGTTTGGATGGATCTGAGGATCTGAACAAGATATTGTTGGATTTAGGTTTCAGCAGATTTTGAGTAGATTTTTTTTAGCAAGTTTTGACCAGGTTTTAGCAGGTTTTTATCCTCTTGATTGCCACAGATACGAGGAGCTGCTTCAGTGGGCGGGACAAACCCTCTCTGCTCAGGGATTGGACAAGGCCTCTGTCCGTCAGACTCTGCTCCAGGTCTCAACAGGTCTGAATCTGGACCAGGTCCGGACCGAGCTAAACCGGTCTGTAGTCCTCCCTGAACCTTAGACCGTTCATGTCACATTTCAGCTTCACTCAAACTCAAACAACTGTTTTATCACAGTTTATGTTTCAATAATCGCTCTGCTTTAACTCTTTCAGCTTTTTACAGCCCTTTCCTTTTCCATTAATTTTACTAAAAAGTCTACTACTATAGTTCTACTGTGGTCCAACCATAATCCAACCGTAGTCCAACTGTAGTCCTACTGTGGTCTAACCATAATCCAACTGTAGTCCTACTGTGGTCAAACTGTAGTCCTACTGTGGTCCAACCGTAGTCCAACTGTAGTCCTACTGTGGTCAAACTGTAGTCCTACTGTGGTCCAACCGTAGTCCCACTGTAGTCCTACTGTAGTCCAACCCGTAGTCCTACTGTGGTCCAACTGTAGTCCTACTGTGGTCCAACCGTGGTCCAACTGTAGTCCAATTGTAGTCCTACTGTGGTCCAACTGTAGTCCAATTGTAGTCCTACTGTGGTCCAACCGTAGTCCAACTGTAGTCCTACTGTGGTCCAACCCGTAGTCCTACTGTGGTCCAACTGTAGTCCTACTGTGGTCCAACCGTAGTCCAACTGTAGTCCTACTGTGGTCCAACATAGTCCTACTGTGGTCCAACCCGTAGTCCTACTGTGGTCCAACTGTAGTCCTACTGTAGTCCAACTGTAGTCCTACTGTGGTCCAACCATAATCCAACTGTAGTCATACTGTGGTCCAACTGTAGTCCTACTGTGGTCCAACCCGTAGTCCTACTGTGGTCCAACCGTAGTTCCACTGTAGTCCTACTGTGGTCCAACCGTAATCCAACTGTAGTCATACTGTGGTCCAACTGTAGTCCTACTGTGGTCCAACCCGTAGTCCTACTGTAGTCCTACTGTGGTCCAACCGTAGTCCCACTGTAGTCCTACTGTGGTCCAACTGTAGTGCTACTGTGGTCCAACTGTAGTCCAATTGTAGTCCTACTGTGGTCCAACCGTAGTCCAACTGTAGTCCTACTGTGGTCAGACCGTAGTCCCACTGTAGTCCTACTGTGGTCCAACAGTAGTCCAACTGTGGTCCAACCGTAGTCCTACTGTGGTCCAACAGTAGTCCAACTGTGGTCCAACCGTAGTCCAACAGTAGTCCTACTGTGGTCCAACAGTAGTCCAACTGTGGTCCAACCGTAGTCCTACTGTGGTCCAACCGTAGTCCCACTGTAGTCCTACTGTGGTCCAACTGTAGTGCTACTGTGGTCCAACTGTAGTCCAATTGTAGTCCTACTGTGGTCCAACCGTAGTCCAACTGTAGTCCTACTGTGGTCAGACCGTAGTCCCACTGTAGTCCTACTGTGGTCCAACAGTAGTCCAACTGTGGTCCAACCGTAGTCCTACTGTGGTCCAACAGTAGTCCAACTGTGGTCCAACCGTAGTCCAACAGTAGTCCTACTGTGGTCCAACAGTAGTCCAACTGTGGTCCAACCGTAGTCCTACTGTGGTCCAACCGAAGTCCAACAGTAGTCCTACTGTGATCCAACCGTAGTTACACTGTAGTCCAAGCAGTAGTCCTACTGTGGTCCAACCGTAGTCCAACAGTAGTCCTACTGTGGTCCAACAGTAGTCCAACTGTGGTCCAACTTCAGTCCTACTGTGGTCCAACTGTAGTCCTACTGTGGTAGAACCATAGTCTTACTGTGGTCCAACCGTAGTTACACTGTAGTGCAACAGTAGTCCTACTGTGGTCCAAACGTAGTACTACTGTGGTCCAACTGTAGTCGAACTGTGGTCCAACTGTAGTACTACTGTGGTCCAACTGTAGTCCTACTGTGGTAGAACCATAGTCCTACTGTGGTCCAACCGTAGTCCAATCCAATTGTAGTCATACTGTGGTCCAACTGTAGTCGAACTGTGGTCCAACAGTAGTCCAACTGTGGTCCAACGTAGTCCTACTGTGGTCGAACCGTAGTCCAACAGTAGTCCTACTGTGGTCCAACAGTAGTCCAACTGTGGTCCAACCGTAGTCCTACTGTGGTCCAACCGTAGTCCAACAGTAGTCCTACTGTGATCCAACCATAGTTACACTGTAGTCCAAGCAGTAGTCCTACTGTGGTCCAACTGTAGTCCAACAGTAGTCCTACTGTGGTTCAGCCGTAGTCCCACTGTAGTCCGACTGTGGTCCAACAGTAGTCCAACTGTGGTCCAACTTCAGTCCTACTGTGGTCCAACTGTAGTCCTACTGTGGTAGAACCATAGTCCTACTGTGGTCCAACCGTAGTCCAACAGTAGTCCTACTGTGGTCCAACCGTAGTTACACTGTAGTGCAACAGTAGTCCTACTGTGGTCCAAACGTAGTACTACTGTGGTCCAACTGTAGTCCTACTGTGGTCCAACTGCAGTCCTACTGTGGTCCAACTGTAGTACTACTGTGGTCCAACTGTAGTCCTACTGTGGTAGAACCATAGTCCTACTGTGGTCCAACCGTAGTCCAATTGTAGTCATACTGTGGTCCAACTGTAGTCCTACTGTGGTCCAACCATAGTCCTACTAAAAGATATTCTATTAAACATTGTTCTGGTCCGACTCTGTTAATCAGCTTTACTCATGTTTCAGGCAGGATCCACAGAACCCAGACTCTCCTGGTCCTGGTCCTGGTTTCTTTGTTCCTGGCTCCGGATTTGTTCTGGTCCGGTCTGACTCTGAGGTGGGTCTTCAGTTAGAACATGTCAGTTTTTTGTGTTTTCTAATAACTCCCAGGTCTGTGGTGTTCAGCTCAGGACAGTCACAGTCTTCTATAAAAACATACACTCCCTTCTCTTTTCTTTTTATCAAGTCAGAGCTTATTTTGTTTTGTAGAAAGTCACAGTAAACAGAAAAATGGAGGATAGTGTCTTAAAAGGTTCTGAGAGTGACTTTGACCTTTCATCATTTCTTTGCTCAGACTGATGTTCTCAGTTTGTGTTTAACTCTTGTGCTCACCTTGTGTCTGTGTTTTCTGTTTTCAGTTGAATCAACGCGAGATCCGACGGGTCCCCTTCAGTGTCACTGAGTTCCTGCAGGTCAGTCCTGAAGAGGTGGGTTTATTCATAAAACTGATCAAACACAACCAGTCCTGAACAGTTTTTATTTATGATTCTAACATAAAGCCCATTGACCAGTACTAAACATCTCAAAAAAGTGATGTTTCCAGGAGCTCCTAAAAACACAAAGCATTAAGTTATATTCAGACGCTTTACTGTATTTTACTGTAAACTCGTCATAACAGCAGTAAAAGTGCTAACTTTAGAGTTAGTTAGAGGCAGGGCCTGACTCTGACCTAAGTCTGGTTTTGTTCAGGCCTTCTTCCTGGTCTACGCTCTGGGCTGCCTCACCGTTTACCTCCACCAGGTAAGACCCACCTGTTCTTATCCTCTCCTCTGATTGGTCCATTTGAACCTTCCCCTCTTCTGATTTACCTGTTTGAACCTTCTTCTGATTGGCTCGTTTAAACCCTGCTCTCTTCTGATTGGCTCGTTTAAACCCTGCTCTCTTCTGATTGGCCCGTTTGAACCCTGCTCTCTTCTGATTGGTCCGTTTAAACGTTCCTCTCTTCTGATTGGCCCGTTTGAACCCTCCTCTCTTCTGATTGGCCCATTTGAACGTTTCTCTCTTCTGATTGGCCCGTTTGAACCAAGCCTCTCCCATGGTACCTCTTAAATGGTCGTCGTGTAAGGGCGCCGCCATACGGTGATTTTACAGCAAAATACAGCGATATACATCCGTCCACCAGAGGGCAGGCTCCAAAAGCGGAAATATAAGGAGAAACCCAATGGCGACTTTACAAGAGTAAAACTCATGTTTACAGCCTGGTACAAAAGATGGCTCCGGTCTCTAGAGCTAAGTTTTTACTACGTGACAACTCTGGGGGGGGTGAATTTTTGAAAATTACGTTGGTTTATGCTATCTAAAAACTATTGTTTTACTATGGAGTAAAAACCGAAAATCCCGGATGTAACGGCCATTTTATTGCCCATTCGTAATGCAATATTGGTGAATAGGGGACCAATGGGCGGATATCATCCATAATTATACTATCTATGGTTTGAACCCTGCTCTCTTCTGATTGGCCCGTTTGAACCCTGCTCTCTTCTGATTGGCCCGTTTGAACCCTGCTCTCTTCTTATTGGCCCGTTTAAACCCTGCTCTCTTCTGATTGGCCCGTTTAAACCCTGCTCTCTTCTGATTGGCCCGTTTAAACCCTCCTCTCTTCTGATTGGCCCGTTTAAACCCTCCTCTCTTCTGACTGGCCCGTTCTAACCCTCCTCTCTTCTGACTGGCCCGTTCTAACCCTCCTCTCTTCTGACTGGCCCGTTTGAACGTTCCTTTCTTCTGATTGGCCCGTTTGAACGTTCCTCTCTTCTGATTGGCCCGTTTGAACCCTGCTCTCTTCTGATTGGCCCGTTTGAACATTCCTCTCTTCTGATTGGCCCGTTTGAACCCTGCTCTCTTCTGATTGGCCCGTTTGAACCCTGCTCTCTTCTGATTAGCCCGTTTGAACGTTCCTCTCTTCTGATTGGCCCGTTTGAACCCTCCTCTCTTCTGATTGGCAGGAGCCCCTCTCAGTGCTGAAGTTGTGGAGGACTTTCCGTTCTCTCGGAGCAGACTTTGTCAGTTCTTACACAGCGTATCATTTCTTCAGAAGCAGAGGCTGGATCCCAAAGACCGGGTCTGGTGCAAAGTACGGGGCCGACATGAGTAAGAACTGATCAAGACCCAGCAGAATCTGTTCAAGTCTGACTAAAGTCTAGTCCTACTAGACCCTGTATAAGTTTGACTAGACTTTGTTTAAGTAAATGTAAACCTTTATTGTTCCATTTACTCTTTTGTGTAAAGACTGAATGTCACTGTGTTTAAAGCCTGGTTTACACTTTTTGATTTTTTCTTTAGTCTTAGTGCGATTAAGATCAGTGCAAGCCACACTGCACAACGTACGAAATAAGTAATTCGTAAACTACTGCATGTTCACACTGAGCGATGGGATAAACGTTGAGTTGTGGCCACGAATGAAGTAAGCCGGAGCGCGTTGTAGCGGCTGACTCTGTCCTCTGTATTTGAGGTCCAAATATAAGTTATACTCCTCTATCTTTGTTGTTGTGTTTGATGCTGTACTTTCGTGGAAGCACTAATGAGTACGTAATTTCAGGAGCAGCGAGAGGCAGACGCACTCTGCAATAATTCCTTTAAATTTCTAACACTGCTTGGTTTCTGTCGCAGCTTATCTTTGGTTGTAAAATGGTTCTATCTTTCATCTGTCCCTGCGTCACTGTAATGGTGAAAAAAAAAAGTTAAACGGAGGTGACGCAAATAACGTGATTTGTGCAAATCCTGTGGTGCAACAAACCAACCAGGAGCTTGTTCTAGAAGTGAGGTGGTTACAACGTTAAGAGTGGAGGTGGACCTGTTATAAGAATTCTTTATCCTTATATTATCCAGAGAGACACAGAGACAGATTATATTATAAAAAGCGAAAGGCCAGGTTTTATTCTTGCAAGAAGAAGCAAAGACACGGATATATATCAAAAGTACAGAATGCGTTTGCTTAAAGAAGTAATGGGGGCTGTCAGTGGGAGGTGTATCTTTCATACACTCCCCTCAAGGCCCCAGCTCCAGGTGCAGAAGTACCATGGCAACCCATGTCTATCTAGTTATGTCTACTCCATGCTTGGACTAACATGGAGGACATGACCTGATTTAACATGACCTGTAGAGAACGATGAGCACCCAGTAACTATAAACAATATAAACAATTATAAGAATAAAAATTATTATAACAGGACCATAGAGGCAGAAGTAAAAAAAAACAACACCGGAGGACAAAGAGGTCATTGCCACTGTCTGTGGATACCCGGAGCTGTAGGCTATGATACAAATTCATACTTTAGTAATAAAAAGGCTCTTGCTTGAAGGACAGTGAGTGAGGAGGTCAGAAACTCTGGTAAGTTGGAAAAAAATGCTCTTTACTTAATTCAAGCCTTATATATAAGCCAACTAGCTAGCTAAAGCTTGAGCTAATTTGTTGTACATTATAAGTAGTTTCCTGCTGACGAGTTAATGTGTTGTTTATCCAGAGAAAGTGTGAGGAAAGACGTGGAAGAGAAGGGGATGTGTATTTAAAGGAGAGGAAAAAGGAGAAGAAGAGGAGTAGGTTAGCAGCAGGTTTAGGGAAAATGCGGAAGTACTCTGCAATTCCATTTTTCCTCACCCCCTCATCTCCACAAGAGACAAGCAGGACGGTGGAGAGGGGGTTGGAGGAGAACCGGACCGCAGGGTACGACCACTAGACCACGGCGAGACAGAAGAAGCGGCAGGGCATTCAGAGACAGGAGGTCGATTCACACAATAGGACATATATGTCGACATATGTTCTGAGTGCTGTAATGTGCAAATGTATTTACTTGTATTAATATTCAACTATCCATATTTATACTTATGCTAAGTTTAGATACCCTGGCAGATTTTTTTTTCTGGACGTTTTTCAGATAATATGAATGATAACACAAAAACCTTTCTTTCACTCATACTTAATGGTTGGGGGAAGCATTTATTGCCAAACAACTGTGTTTAGTCTTTAAAAAAAAATAATGACAACAGAAACTACCCAAATGACCCTGATCAGTAGTTTACATACCCTGGTAGTTTTGGCCTGAGAACATGCACAAGTGACACAAACAGGTTTGAATGGCTCCTAAAGGTAACCATCCTCACCTGTAACCTGTTTGTAATCAGTGTGTGGATAAAAGGTCAGTGAGTATCTTTCATCCAGTGCTGCACTGCAGTTTCTGTCTGAGTCATAGAGAAAGCCAAATAATTGTCAAAGGATCTGTGGGAAAAGGTAATTGAAGTGTATAAAACAAGAAAGGGACTTAAAAAGATATCAAAGGAACTGAGAATGTCAATCAGCAGTGTTCAAACTCTAATTAAGAATTAAAAAATGAAAAGGTCAGGTTGACCAACAAAACTTTCAACCCCAACTGTTTGGAAAATTGTTTAAGATGCAAAGAAAACCCCACAAATAACTTCAGCTAAAATACAGGGCTCAATGAAAAAAGTTGTGTGGCTGTTTCAAGATGCACAATAAGGACAGACAAAAATGGTCGAGTCGCCAGAAGAAAGCTATTACTACTCAATTGTCACAAAACATCCCCCTTACAATACATCAAACAGCACAGAGACAAGACTCAGAACTTCTGGAACAAAGTCATTTGGAGCGATGAAACCAAAATTGAACTTTTTGGCCACAATAACATAAAGGTTACATTTGGAGAGCAGTCAACAAGGCCTACGATGAAAGGTACACAGTCCTACTGTGAAACATGGAGGTGGAGCTGATGTTTTGTGGATGTGTGAGCTACAAAGGCCCAGGAAAAGATGAATGCAGCATGTTTTCAGAAAATACTGGAGGAACATTTGCACTCATCAGCCCAGAAACTGCTCATGGGACGTACTTGGACGTTTCAACATGACAACGATCCAAAGCACAAGGCCAAGAATTTACAGGAACTGGAGGCTTTTTGACAAGAAGAATGAACAGCTTTACCTCTGAGAAAATAAAGAGCCTCATCCACAATGACCACAAAAGACTTTAAGCTGTCATTGATGTTAAAGTAGCAATACACAGTATTAAGAACTGGGGTATGTAAACTTTAGATCAGAGTGATTTGGGTAGTTTCTGTTCATTATGATTTAAAAAGAGTAAACACAGTTGTTTAACAATAAATGGCTTGTGTGAAAGACAGGTTTTTGTGTTATCATATATATTCTCTGAAAAATGGCCAAAAAAAGTTACAAATTCTGCCAAAGCAAAAAAGGGCAAAGCTGTATATTATTATGACAAAACCGACTGAGCCTTCTGATGGCATACATTGAGTCTGGGTCCTCTCCTGCCAGAAGCTGCTTCTGCTTCCACTGCCGGTCCATGTATATATGAATGTATGTAAGCCCTCATAGCCTCTTACACTTACATACAAATTGAATAAGCTCATCTAATAATCTTTTTCTTCCTTTTCCAGGTGTCATTATAATTGATACAGTGCTACTAAAGAGAAGGCCCAGTTCAAAAGCTCTCCGAACACATCCTGTAGCTCCAGCTCAATGTTCAGAGGATTAGGATTTGGAAGCCACTGTATAGTTTTTAAAATGAGGCAGCTATCACAAGTTGCTTACAGTGAATTGTTACTGTGTATATTTTTTTTTAATGTATAACCATATACAGTGTATAAATAAATATTTGTATAATGACCAAAGGTTTTGATGTTACTTTGTGCACAACATTGTAGATAAGGATTTATATTTGTCACAAAAACATTACATTACATTTTTCAGACTTATTTATTAGTTTATAATGTCATGTTATTTGTTCACTATTTAAGACTACAATACTTATGGTTAAAATTTGTTCATTCTTATTATATCCTATTGCAAACACACCAACAATAGTATAGTAAGAAAACAAAGTTATTTGTTTTTATTAAATTTAAACAGAATTTTTCAACATTTATTAAATAAACAGAAATAAAGACTAGTACAACACAATGTTATAAATACGAATGTAGTTCCATATTAGCAAATATACAATGACAATACGAATGACATCTTAATTTCTCTTTTGTTTTTACAGTAAAACAATATTCCTTTTGACTTTTTTAACCAAACCCCTCTCATGGAACCCCTTAAAAGGTCCTCGTGTAAAGGCCCGTTCACACCGGGACGAATTTCGTGCGATATTCGCCGATGTGTAACGCCTCGTGACTAAACAAAGGGCGCCAATGTGAGTGTGCACACCAACGCGAAAAACGCCACGCGTAAAAGTGCCATTTATTAAAAAACGCCTCGGGTTCGTTTCTTTGGTTTGACGCGCTGCATAAAAAACTATACGACCAATGAGATTGGAGCTTTTGCTCACGTGTCTGGAGCTTCTGAAGTTACAGTAAAACACAACTTGGGGGCGCTCAAACACAAAACGGTCTTGCCGAGCACACATACGTAACGGCGAAGAAGATATACGCCAAGTAGCGTCTACACTGCTGGGAAGAAATAAGACAAAGAAGATGCAAGGCAAGATGAATGTAGAGCTGGTCTCGTTGATGTCGGAACACAAAGAACTATATTACAAACGCGACAGCGATTACAAAAATCTTGATAAAAGAGAACTATTATGGAGTAGTATTGCACAGCAAATGGGGGTATTTCTGTTTTACATTAAGCGCCATCTAATGTCAGGGAATGAATTTGCATGTTCACTCGGCTCATCGTCAGCGAAAATCGCTTGGGTGTGAACACAAAAAACGCGTTGAAAAACGCTGGCGAATAACGCGCGCCGATATTTGTCCCGGTGTGTACCGGCCTTAAGGGCACCACCAAACAGCGATATACAGCGATATACAGCGATATACCTCCGTCCACCAGAGGGCAGACTCCAAAAGCAGAAATATAAGGAGAAACCCAATGGCGACTTTACAAGTGTAAAATTCATGTTTACAGCCTGGTACAAAAGATGGCTCCGGTCTCTAGAGCTAAGTTTTTACTACGTGTCAACTCTGGTGAGTGGGGTGAATTTTTGATTAATATGTCCGTTTATGCTATCTGAAAACTTTTGTTTTACTGCAGTAAAAAACGAAAAGCCCGGATGTAACCGCCAATTTATTGCCCTTTTGTAATGACAATATCGGTAATTGAGCAGACAACGTCCATGTTAATTTTACTTTATTCAATACTTTACCTTTACTTTACAATTTGCTGAGATTTGCTTGCTAGACTAGAAGGCCTTACTATTGTTAAATGCAACAGGATATAGGGGTAGGCAAATAGCCATAACGCTATTAAATATTGATTATACTGATAACTGTGTGTTCAGATGATTGTAGTCATCTGGTCCATGTATCAACGTATAAGTACGTGTAATAACACCAATTATTTAATGATTTACTGACTGGAGAAAGATGGACAGGCAGCTTGAATAGAGCAGCAGTTGTTGGTGTCCTGCGGAAAATCGGATGAATGAAGCGAGTAAAGCGTCCAAATACGCGCAGAACACACCAGTTTCTGAGCTATGACGGACAATTTTTCACTGCAGGCGCGTCTTCTGCCTGCAACGATCAAAATTGTACAGTGTAGACCCGGCTGCTCCTCAGTCTGAGGGACAGTGTGATGGGACAGTGTGAGGAACACTGCTGCTCTTCAGTGCGATGGGACAGTGTGATGGGACACTGCTGCTCTTCAGTGTGACAGGGACAGTGTGGCGGGGACAGTGTCGGGCGAATGTGTATTTGGTTTGAGCCCTTTTGGAAGAAACCTCTCGTGAGTCTGAGAGATACTCAGGTGTGACCTTTAATTTATAACCACTTAAACCTGTCTCTGTTTCCAGTGCTGTACAGAAAAGGCCCTCCGTTCTATCACGCCAGGTAACGCTCACCTGTTGCTAACGTTCATCTGTTGCTGACGATCACCTGTTGCTAACACTGACCTGTTGCTAACACTGACCTGTTGCTAACGCTCACCTGTTGCTAACGTTCATCTGTTGCTGACGATCACCTGTTGCTAACACTGACCTGTTGCTAATGCTCACCTGTTGCTAACGTTCATCTGTTGCTGACGATCACCTGTTGCTAACACTGACCTGTTGCAAACACTGACCTGTTGCTAACGATCACCTGTTGCTAACACTGACCTGTTGCAAACACTGACCTGTTGCTAACGCCACCTGTTGCTGACGCCACCTGTTGCTGGACGATCACCTGTTGCTAACACTTATCTGTTGCTGACGATCACCTGTTGCTGACGCTCACCTGTTGCTAACACTTATCTGTTGCTGACGATCAACTGTTGCTGACGCTCACCTGCATCAAACACTTACCTGTGGCTCATGTTTCTCCTGTAGTTACTCTGTCGTCGTCGAAAGACTTCAAGAGTCGGACTCAGCTCTGCGTCCATTCTCCTGGCGCTCACTGTCGGCTCTGAGCCGCATCACTGGCAACGTCTCAAAGGTAAGACCAGGACTAAAGACCACAACTAAAGACCAGGACCAGGGCTAAAGACCACAACTAAAGACCAGGACCAGGGCTAAAGACCACAACTAAAGACCACAACTAAAGACCACGACTAAAGACCACAACTAAAGACCACAACTAAAGACCACAACTAAAGACCATAACTAAAGACCACAACTAAAGACCACGACTAAAGACCACGACTAAAGACCACGACTAAAGACCACGACTAAAGACCAGGACTAATGACCAGGACCAGGGCTAAAGTCCACAACTAAAGACCACAACTAAAGACCAGGACTAAAGACCAGGACCAGGGCTAAAGTCCACAACTAAAGACCACAACTAAAGACCAGGACTAATGACCAGGACCAGGGCTAAAGTCCACAACTAAAGACCACAACTAAAGACCACAACTAAAGACCAGGGCTAAAGTCCACAACTAAAGACCACAACTAAAGACCAGGACCAGGGCTAAAGTCCACAACTAAAGACCACAACTAAAGACCACAACTAAAGACCAGGACCAGGGCTAAAGACCACAACTAAAGACCACAACTAAAGACCACAACTAAAGACCACAACTAAAGACCAGGACTAAAGACCAGGACCAGGGCTAAAGTCCACAACTAAAGACCAGGACTAATGACCAGGACCAGGGCTAAAGTCCACAACTAAAGACCAGGACTAAAGACCACAACTAAAGACCACAACTAAAGACCAGGACTAAAGACCAGGACCAGGGCTAAAGTCCACAACTAAAGACCAGGACTAATGACCAGGACCAGGGCTAAAGTCCACGACTAAAGATCAGGACTAAAGACCAGGACCAGGACTAAAGACCACAACTAAAGACCAGGACCAGGGCTAAAGACCACAACTAAAGACCACAACTAAAGACCACAACTAAAGACCACGACTAAAGACCACAACTAAAGACCACAACTAAAGACCATAACTAAAGACCACAACTAAAGACCACGACTAAAGACCATGACTAAAGACCACAACTAAAGACCACAACTAAAGACCACAACTAAAGACCAGGACTAATGACCAGGACCAGGGCTAAAGACCACAACTAAAGACCACGACTAAAGACCACAAATAAAGACCACAACTAAAGACCATAACTAAAGACCACAACTAAAGACCACAACTAAAGACCACGACTAAAGACCACAAATAAAGACCACAACTAAAGACCATAACTAAAGACCACAACTAAAGACCACGACTAAAGACCACAACTAAAGACCACGACTAAAGACCACGACTAAAGACCACAAATAAAGACCACAACTAAAGACCACGACTAAAGACCACAAATAAAGACCACAACTAAAGACCATAACTAAAGACCACAACTAAAGACCATGACTAAAGACCACAACTAAAGACCACAACTAAAGACCACAACTAAAGACCAGGACTAATGACCAGGACCAGGGCTAAAGACCACAACTAAAGACCAGGACTAAAGACCACGACTAAAGACCAGGACTAAAGACCACAACTAAAGACCACAACTAAAGACCACAACTAAAGACCAGGACTAAAGACCACAACTAAAGACCACAACTAAAGACCAGGACTAATGACCAGGACCAGGGCTAAAGTCCACAACTAAAGACCAGGACTAAAGACCACAACTAAAGACCACAACTAAAGACCAGGACTAAAGACCAGGACCAAAGACCACAACTAAAGACCACAACTAAAGACCAGGACTAATGACCAGGACCAGGGCTAAACTCCACAACTAAAGACCAGGACTAAAGACCACAACTAAAGACCACAACTAAAGACCAGGACTAAAGACCAGGACCAGGACTAAAGACCACAACTAAAGACCACAACTAAAGACCAGGACCAGGGCTAAAGACCACAACTAAAGACCACAACTAAAGACCACGACTAAAGACCACAACTAAAGACCACAAATAAAGACCACAACTAAAGACCATAACTAAAGACCACAACTAAAGACCACGACTAAAGACCATGACTAAAGACCACGACTAAAGACCAGGACTAATGACCAGGACCAGGGCTAAAGACCACAACTAAAGACCACAACTAAAGACCACAACTAAAGACCAGGACTAATGACCAGGACCAGGGCTAAAGACCACAACTAAAGACCACAACTAAAGACCACAACTAAAGACCACGACTAAAGACCACAACTAAAGACCACGACTAAAGACCAGGACTAATGACCAGGACCAGGGCTAAAGACCACAACTAAAGACCACAACTAAAGACCACAACTAAAGACCACGACTAAAGACCACAACTAAAGACCACAAATAAAGACCACAACTAAAGACCACAACTAAAGACCATAACTAAAGACCACGACTAAAGACCATGACTAAAGACCACAACTAAAGACCACAACTAAAGACCAGGACTAATGACCAGGACCAGGGCTAAAGACCACAACTAAAGACCACGACTAAAGACCACGACTAAAGACCAGGACTAAAGACCACAACTAAAGACCAGGACTAATGACCAGGACCAGGGCTAAAGACCACAACTAAAGACCACAACTAAAGACCAGGACTAAAGACCAGGACCAGGGCTAAAGTCCACAACTAAAGACCACAACTAAAGACCAGGACCAGGGCTAAAGTCCACAACTAAAGACCACAACTAAAGACCACAACTAAAGACCAGGACTAAAGACCAGGACCAGGACTAAAGACCACAACTAAAGACCACAACTAAAGACCACGACTAAAGACCACGACTAAAGACCACGACTAAAGACCAGGACTAAAGACCAGGACTAAAGACCACGACTAAAGACCACGACTAAAGACCACGACTAAAGACCACGATTAAAGACCACGACTAAAGACCACGACTAAAGACCACGACTAAAGACCACGATTAAAGACCAGGACTAAAGACCACGACTAAAGACCACGACTAAAGACAACGACTAAAGACCACGACTAAAGACCAGCGCCAAAGACCAGGACCATAGACCAGGACTAAAGACCAGGGAATGAAGGGAAACTGGACTAACTCATTTATTTTTTTCAGGAGCTGTTGTTGTGTTATGTCATTTTTCCTGCTGACCAATCAGAGGCTGAGCTGGAGTCACCTGATTGTTTGAAGAGACTCTCTGTTCAGGTACGACTCACTCAGATCTGAAGACTTTAGTCCACTGATAAAGAAAAGATGTTTCTTATACGTTTCTTAAATTTGGAGCAGAATAGTTGTTTAGGTGAAGAAGTAATAACTGCTGCTTCCACCAAAGTGTTTAGTTCATTTTTGTTTCCAGGACGTGGTGGTGAGTCGCTGGGTCTCCTCCAGAGAACGGACTGAGCAGGACGAGCTCTGACCGGTTCTGTAAGGACCGGAGCGGGACCAGAGTGGGACCGGCTAATGTAACACTGGACTGAGCGATTGACTTTTATATTAATATTTTGGTAACATTTTTATTTGCCTGTATTTGAAAATAAACAGATGCTTCCTGAATCTGTGTCTCGTGTTGTTCCTCAAACCAGGATTAAACCGGTCTGACCCAGCTCTAAGCCATTTGTTGTCTTTGTATAATGGACGGTGGGTCTGAAGGTCTGAAGATGTCAGATAAATTTTTAATCATTATAAAATGAAATACATTTTATATTGATAAATTGAAGCTGAGTCAAATACTTACTTTTAGACTTTGAGTACATTTAAAAGCAAGTCTTGAATTCTTTGACTTCAGTATTTGAATGTGATTCTTTTAACTGAGTACATTTCTATCTGAGTACTGAGTACATTTCTATCTCTGTACTGAAGACCAGGACTGGTCTGAAGCAGAGTTCTTCTGATAAAGGTAATTACATTAGAACAATGTAAGTCGCTTTGGATAAAAGCGTCAGCTAAATGAATAAATGTAAATGTAAAAATGTAAATAAAGCTAGTTAGTAAAATCTCTGTGTGGCCATTTCTGACAGACTTCACTCATTTATACTTTAAGTTTCAGCCTGTTTTGTGGAACCAGGTGTTTAACACATAGTGTCACAAGCAGCAGCTGCAATAGAAACATTTACATTAGTCATTTAGCGGAAGCTTTTATCCAAAGCGACTTACATTAAGCTTCAATTCACCAGTGTTACAGCTGGAACACCACTGAATCAAAAAAGTTTCAGTTCCAGTTCTTTCAACTGAGTCTGGCCGCATTAACTGTAACATAACTGTTGCTTTTAATTTTTCCTGTTTTATAAATTAAATGAATGAACTAGGATTGTTGCCATAACAATTAACAGTTCGAAACATCGCTGTTCTATCTTTTGAATTGTCAAAAGTCATTAAAATGGCGTCCATAACAGGAAAAAGTCATGTGACTGAAACCCATGAATATGATATATATAATATATATTTTATTGTCACTGTATAATTTATTTTATTAAAGAACCTTTTAATTGCGTCGAAAATATTTAAAATAGTTCCAACGCCGGAAGTCTCGCGGTATCTCATTGTGGAACCCCCAGCCCAACTCCCGCGTTATCTAACACCAGTTCTCGCGGTGTTTCCGTGTCTCGTCCGCGTAACTGAGCGCAGAGTGAAACCGCGCTGAAAGGACCGCGTTTCCTTCTAAACCGGACTAAACCCAGGACTTCCCGCGCTCCTCTTCCCTAAGCAGCGGTGTTCACAGGTAAAACACAGCTCTGGCGCTCGGTACCGACTCGCTCTGGTGGCTTTTAGGCCGAAAACGAGACAAAAATAGCGGAGAATGGCGGTGAAAGCGGCGGGAGGCCTGTGCTAACCGCCGTGGCTGTAGCGTAGCTGTGCGCCGCTAAGGCCCTAAATTCGGATTTTACTTCAGACTAACTCTAAATTCCGCTCTTCAACATTTTTCTTGACATTGAAGAGTTGTCTTATCCACATTTAAATCCATACTGACTGAGCTGGAACCCTGTTTTTCTCCCGCACAGCGCTGTGTTGTGGTTAGCTCCGGGGCTAACGCTACAGTCTCTAATGAAAGGTTTAGCTGGACCTTGGACCAAACGCACAAGTTTTAGACAAATTCAGTACTTAACGGGGTTTGCTCAGCAGCTGATTCAAAAATAAAACTCTATTGTGGTTATTTCTGTCCAAGGGTCTGGGCTTTTAGTGAAACAGAGGAAGACTGTCTCGTTTTGAAACAAAACAGAAAACTGTGACTTGAGTAAATACAGATTTTATTACCGCTTACCATATCCATGGAGGAAAGACTCGCAAAAATTCTGGAAAATCTTGACATTCTGGTCTTTTGAAGTAATTTAGGCCCCCTTCCAGTTTTTCACTGTTTTAGTTCAAGCTCAGATGATGCTTTTCTGGAGAATAGCAACATTTATTATTGGAGATTTTAAGACAGAGGTGAGACAGATTAATTGTTATTGTCTTTGGTTTCTCCGGCTTTTATCTGCTGAATAACTGCTGCTGGCCTCTGGGACCACTTCACAGCCTCAACACTTATGTCTCGTGTTTAGTGCATTTCTTTTCTTAAAGTGACAAATATAAAAGCAGCAACAATAAAGACCGGACATAACATACATTAAAGCAACATCTGGTGTTTACGCAAAAGTCCTGTTAAACTAAGAGACACTGAATTTCAGAGTTCTGTAGCTCCCGAGGGTCCAAAAGGAATACATATATGGAGTTAGTTTTTCTCATGATTCTCAAACCCTAGCACCGGGTCGGGGGTACTGAAGAAGTGTTTGTAACATGTGTTTGTGGCTCTGGTGCAGCTTTCGGTGGAGATGGCCGACGACCTGGACATCGAGGCCATGCTGGAGGCTCCCTACAGGAACAGGAAGGTACAAGTCAACATTAAACTCACTCAGATGGACTTATTCTGAATCTGTCTGTGATGTGTAATATTCTCTGTGACAGGAGGAAAAGAACCAGAGCCCAGACCAAGAACATCGCAACAAGAGGTAAGCACAGGGGCTTAGATCAAGTTTTAGATGGATCTAAACAGATCCGTCTCTGACTCTCTCCCTGTTCCGTCTCTGACTCTCTCCCTGTTCCGTCTCTGACTCTCTCTCTGTTCTGTCTCTGACTCTCTCTCTCTCTCTGTTCTGTCTCTGACTCTCTCTCTGTTCTGTCTCTCTCTGTTCTGTCTCTCTCTGTTCTGTCTCTGACTCGCTCTCTGTTCTGTCTCTGACTCTCTCTCTCTGTTCTGTCTCTGACTCTCTCTCTCTGTTCTGTCTGACTCTCTCTCTGTTCTGTTCTGACTCTCTCTCTGTTCTGTCTGACTCTCTCTCTCTCTGTTCTGACTCTCTCTCTCGCTCTCTGTTCCGTCTCTGACTCGCTCTCTGTTCTGTCTCTGACTCTCTCTCTCTCTCTGTGTTCTGTCTGACTCTCTCTCTCTCTGTTCTGTCTGACTCTCTCTGTTCTGTCTCTCTCTCTCTCTATGTTCTGTTCTGACTCTCTCTCTCTCTCTGTTCTGTCTCTGACTCTCTCTCTGTTCTGTCTCTGACTCTCTCTCTGTTCTGTCTCTGACTCTCTCTCTCTCTCTCTGTTCTGTCTCTGACTCTCTCTCTGTTCTGTCTCTGACTCTCTCTCTCTCTGTTCTGTCTCTGACTCTCTCTCTGTTCTGTCTCTCTCTGTTCTGTCTCTGACTCGCCCTCTGTTCCGTCTCTGACTCTCTCTCTCTGTTCTGTCTCTGATTCTCTCTCTCTGTTCTGTCTCTGACTCTCTCTCTCTCTCTGTTCTGTCTGACTCTCTCTCTGTTCTGTTCTGACTCTCTCTCTCTCTCTCTCTGTTCTGTCTGACTCTCTCTCTCTCTCTCTGTTCTGTCTGACTCTCTCTCTCTCTGTTCTGACTCTCTCTCTCTGTTCTGTTCTGACTCTCTCTCTCTCTCTCTGTTCTGTCTGACTCTCTCTCTCTCTGTTCTGACTCTCTCTCTCGCTCTCTGTTCCGTCTCTGACTCGCTCTCTGTTCTGTTCTGACTCTCTCTCTGTTCTGTTTCTGACTCTCTCTCTCTCTGTTCTGTCTCTGACTCTCTCTCTGTTCTGTCTCTGTCTCTCTCTCTCTCTCTCTCTCTGTTCTGTCTCTGACTCTCTCTCTGTTCTGTTCTGACTCTCTCTCTGTTCTGTTTCTGACTCTCTCTCTCTCTCTGTTCTGTCTCTGACTCTCTCTCTGTTCTGTCTCTGTCTCTCTCTCTCTCTCTCTCTGTTTTGTCTCTGACTCTCTCTCTTTTCGGTCTCTCTCTCTCTCTCTCTCTTTTCGGTCTCTCTCTCTCTCTGTTCGGTCTCTCTCTCTCTCTGTGTTCTGTCTCTGACACTCTGTCTCTGACTCTCTCTCTCTCTCTCTCTCTCTGTGTTCTGTCTCTGACACTCTGTCTCTGACTCTCTCTCTCTCTGTTCGGTCTCTGACACTCTCTCTCTCTGTTCTGTCTCTGACTCTCTCTCTCTGTTCTGTCTGACTCTCTCTCTGTTCTGTTCTGACTCTCTCTCTGTTCTGTCTGACTCTCTCTCTCTCTGTTCTGACTCTCTCTCTCGCTCTCTGTTCCGTCTCTGACTCGCTCTCTGTTCTGTCTCTGACTCTCTCTCTCTCTCTGTGTTCTGTCTGACTCTCTCTCTCTCTGTTCTGTCTGACTCTCTCTCTGTTCTGTTCTGTCTCTCTCTCTCTATGTTCTGTTCTGACTCTCTCTCTCTCTCTGTTCTGTCTCTGACTCTCTCTCTGTTCTGTCTCTGACTCTCTCTCTCTGTTCTGTCTCTGACTCTCTCTCTCTCTCTCTGTTCTGTCTCTGACTCTCTCTCTGTTCTGTCTCTGACTCTCTCTCTCTCTGTTCTGTCTCTGACTCTCTCTGTTCTGTCTCTCTCTGTTCTGTCTCTGACTCGCCTCTGTTCCGTCTCTGACTCTCTCTCTCTGTTCTGTCTCTGATTCTCTCTCTCTGTTCTGTCTCTGACTCTCTCTCTCTCTCTGTTCTGTCTGACTCTCTCTCTGTTCTGTTCTGACTCTCTCTCTCTCTCTCTGTTCTGTCTGACTCTCTCTCTCTCTCTCTGTTCTGTCTGACTCTCTCTCTCTCTGTTCTGACTCTCTCTCTCTGTTCTGTTCTGACTCTCTCTCTCTCTCTCTGTTCTGTCTGACTCTCTCTCTCTCTGTTCTGACTCTCTCTCTCGCTCTCTGTTCCGTCTCTGACTCGCTCTCTGTTCTGTTCTGACTCTCTCTGTTCTGTTTCTGACTCTCTCTCTCTCTGTTCTGTCTCTGACTCTCTCTCTGTTCTGTCTCTGTCTCTCTCTCTCTCTCTCTCTGTTCTGTCTCTGACTCTCTCTCTGTTCTGTTCTGACTCTCTCTCTGTTCTGTTTCTGACTCTCTCTCTCTCTGTTCTGTCTCTGACTCTCTCTCTGTTCTGTCTCTGTCTCTCTCTCTCTCTCTCTCTCTCTCTCTGTTTTGTCTCTGACTCTCTCTCTTTTCGGTCTCTCTCTCTCTCTCTTTCTGGTCTCTCTCTCTCTCTGTTCGGCCCTCTCTCTCTCTCTCTGTTTCTGTGTTCTGTCTCTGACACTCTGTCTCTGTCTCTGACTCTCTCTCTCTCTCTCTCTGTGTTCTGTCTCTGACACTCTGTCTCTGACTCTCTCTCTCTCTGTTCGGTCTCTGACACTCTCTCTCTCTGTTCTGTCTCTGACTCTCTCTCTGTCTGTGTGTCATAAACAGAGATAGATTATACTGGAACAAAACTGTCCTTTTAGGTTTCAGTTGGTCTTGATCAGGTTTTACCCAGACTTCCCTCTCTCAGCAGTAAGAAGCGCAGTCGTAAAGAGAGGAAGAAGAGTCGTGAGAAGAAGAGGAGCAGGAGCCGCAGCAGGAAACACAGGAGCCGCAGCCGAGAGCGACACCGGAGCCGAGAGAGGGGCCACGTGTAAGCACCACTCGCACTGACCTCACACTGGGCACTCGCACTGGGCACAATGTGTCCCTGTAAATAAAATTGCATTCATTTGTGTACTGTTACTGTTTGTGTAATGTTGTACTTCAGCAGAAAAATCATAAGGAGGTACATGATGTTTTCAATTCGATGTTTGGCTCGTCTGACAACTGATCCACAAGATCTATCACCTATCACCTTTTAAAAAGCCGTGTGCTTTCTCTGGTTGGCTCGCCGCTGTTGTTGCCTGTTTTGTTGATTGATCATAAATCATCTACCTTTGGCACAGGGATTCGAACATATTTCCCGTGTTTAAAAAATAAATAAAATAAAACTAGGATATGTTTGTTGGTTCTTAATTTAATTTAAAAAAAATTAGACTGATCTAAAATGAGTGCTTTTACTCTTTGTTATCAAACTTCTCTGATTCTCTAAATGTTTGTACTAAGCCTGAGCTTAAACCTGCTCCAGACCAGACTCAGCCGCAGCAAAGGTTTCCAGAGACTGAGTCTGATCCAGGATCAGTCTTGTTTTAACAGAAATGAGACAGACTGAGGTGGCTTGTTTTATGGAACAGCCTGGACACATCTGTCACGTCTTGGTTTTTGCTCGAGTTATTTAGGCCCGAGCCGGGAGGGCCTATTGTTTTTGCTCGAGCTATTTTTATTTTTCTCCGAAATGATCCTCAATTTCACCCCGTAAACATGCGCGAAATGTAATTTTTGTTGGTCCCCAAATTCAAGGCTGGCAAAAATGTATGTATTTGAAGTCCCCGGAAAAAAAAAATGAAAAATGACTCAGTGGCGACCCCTAGAAATGTCAAAATAAATTGGGCCTATGGAAAGTGAAAGTACACCTCTCTTTTAAAAAAACAGAAAATAGCAGCTTCATTCCACAGACACCAAACTTAGCTAAATTAGCTAAACACATGTGTTCAATAGACAGCGCTTTTTCTTGTTGTTTTTGCTTGAGTTATATTTTTATAAATTTTTCTGCAAAATGATCCTCAATTTGACCCAGTAAACGTGCACAAAAATCAGGGTTTCCGGGTCATAAAAGTCATAAAACGTCCGGTTTTTCCATACAAAGTCATAAAAACATTTAGTCTCTTAAATTGATATGCTCGTCCATTAATTTGTTCTTCCATCAAAATGCCGTGAAATGGCATTAATTTGTTTTGCCTGTTGTAGTTCTGTTTGAGGAATCTGGGTGGTATCACACTGGTATCACAGCGCTCCAGAACTACAAGGTCCATGCGGCAGCATACAGACTTGTCAGAAGGACTTCCCAGAAACCCGCGCGAACTCCGAATATCATACTCTGAATATATCATACTGTCACTGCTTAGTTTAATTGATCACAATGGGTAAATGTACGTTTAATGATCTGTGGCTCGAAGACGGTGCGTTTAGTAGCTGGCTTAAGCCCGTCGCAAATAATCGGTATCAAGCCTATTGTACTCTGTGTAAGAAGACGTTGGAGTCTAGTTTAGGCATAAAAGCCTTGAAGTCGCATGCAAAGTCGGAAAAGCCTGCAGCAAGTGCGTGCGATCCGTCAGTTTTGTTCGGCTCCGTCACAAACATTACCCGGTCGTACAATGGGAACGAGGATATTGCCGAACTTTTCCGAACAATATTCCCAGACTCTGACATAGCTAAAACATTTACATGCGGGAAAGATAAACCTCATACATCACCCGGTTTGGCTTGGCAGATTATATAAAAAAAGAGCTCATCTCCAGGGTCTCGGGGCCTTATGTTCTCGTGTTTGATGAAAGCTTAAATCACACAAGCAAGAAGAAACAGCTGGTCAATTTTTTTTCACCATTAAGGGAGACGAACTGAGAAAAATATAGACAGACACTGACTGACTGACTTTTTATTTTGGAAAGTAATGCCATAGAATAATGGTTAATTTACAATGTTACTTTACAATGTTACAATTGTTACGTGTTTCTGTGTTCTTGATACTCAAGAAAAAGAAGGAGAAGGCTTCAGTTTCTTAATCTTAAGTAAGAAATAATAGAATTACCGTATTTTTCGCACCATAAGACACACCCGACCATAAGACGCACCTGGTTTTTATAGGAGAAAAATAGGGGAAAAAATATTCTGAACCAAATAGTGTAATAAAAAGGGGGGGGGAGCGGCAGCCTGCGGACCATAAGACGCAGGCACTTTTTCTCCCACTATTTGGTGAAGAAAAAGTGTGTCTTATGGTGCGAAAAATACGGTACTCTTTACATAATAAAACTTGTTAATTTCAATGAAAGTCAATAATAAAGACTTTTGAAAGGAATTTTAATGACTGAAGTTATTTATCGTAATTTGTGTAGGTCATAAATTCAAATAATAATGGTCATAAAAAGGTCATAAAAAGTCTTAAATTTGACTGATTAAACCCTGCAGAAACCCTGAAAAATTCAATTTTACTGGCCATAAAATTCACTTGAGACCGCTTGCAGCTTTAATTAGGCCCGAGCCGGTGATGACCGGGAGGGTCTATTGTTTTTGCTCAGATTTTTTTATTATTTTTTTTTTTTTGTTCTCTTTCTTTTTCTGCAAAATGATCCTAAATTTGACCCAGTGAACATGCACGAAAAGTCATTTTTATTGGTCCCAGACTTCAAGCTCAGCGAAAAATTTACGTATTTGAAGTCCCCGAAAAAAAATTACAAAAAATGACTCAGTGGCGGCCCCTAGAAGAGTTAAAATACATTGGGCCTATGGAAAGTGAAAGAAACTTTTTTCCAACGTAGAAAAATGAAACTTGGTACATCCATAGGACACCTCAGGGCAAACAGAAAAGTCAATGACAGCCACACCCTAAACTCAACAGGAAGTCCGCCATGTGGGGTGAAACGCGCGGCCACTAAAATCGCACCCCTTGCGCAGAAAGATGCAAATCATTGTGTTTTAATCTAAATGACCCCAAATTTAGTGAGTATCATCTAGACACGTGTGCCAACCAAAGTTGTGACTTTGTTGTCGATATCTTATCGGGTATGGGTGTGGCAAGCCTGAAACGAGGTGGCCATTTTTGTGAAAATAAAATGTCTCTTAACTCTCAAACGCCTTCTCGGATCGAGTTGGACCCAAAAGGCGTTTGTGCACATTCATGACCTGAACACAAAAATATGTAAATAAAAGGGTTATCTTTAGAAATGGCTCTCCAGCGCCCCCTACAAACTTATAATGGGACCCAAGAATTTAGTTTGTCATAGAGACATAAAATTTGGTACACACATCTCTTATGTCATGACGAGCATAAAAGCCAATGACAACCACCCCTATCTATAAATGTGTTGCCATAGCGTCCCAAATATGTGGAAAAAGTCAATGGGAAGTGAAATTTTTAGTTTGTCGTAGGCAAATGAAACTTGGTACACACATCCAGCATGGGCTTATGAACAAAAAAGCCAAAGGGGACCACACCCTTTCACACACGGGAAGGCGGCCATTTTGAATTGAAAATGTGAACCGACTTAGAATACAATCTCTCTTTTAAAAAACAACAGAAAATAGCTGCTTCATTCCACAGACACCAAACTTGGGCAGAATGAGCTAAACACATGTGTGTAAAATAGACAGGCGTTTTTCTTGTCGTTTTTGCTTGAGTTATATTTTTTTTATTATAATTTGGTATATTTTTTTTTATTATAATTTTTCTGAAAAATGATTTTCAATTTGACCCAGTAAACGTGCAACTAAAAGTCATTTTATTGGTCCCAGACTTCAAGCCGCAAAAATTTATGTATTTGAAGTCCCCGGAAAAAATATGAAAAATGACTCAGTGGCGACCCTAGAAAAGTCAAAATACATTGGTTCTATGGAAAATGAAAGTAAATTTTTCCAATGTAGAAATACAAAACTTGGTACATCCATAGGACACCTTAGGGCAAACAGAAAAGTTTATTACAGCCATACCGTAAACTCAACAGAAAATCTACTATGTTGGGTGGAATGCGTGACCACCTAAATCGCACCCCTTCTGTCTAAAGGCTTTTCATCTAAACAGCTCCAAATTTGGTGAGTATCATCTAGACACGTGTGCAAAAAAAGTTATCAATTTGTTTTTGATACATTTGTGGCTGTGGTCGTAATGAGTCTGTGAAGAGGCAACCTTTGGGAAATAAATGCCATTTCCCAATTGCCAGGATCCTTCCTTTAGAGGAGGCCCCTCCAGAGCCACGGCTAGAGTCTTAGAAAACTCCTCAGAATCCTTTTACCGTGAAGTTTACGCTTTAAAGCACGAAATGCACTCCTCCGACTGCATGTGTCCCCGGTCTCAAGGGAGGCGAGGGCCCTTATCGCCGCTATGCGGCTTTAATTAGGCCCGAGCCGGTGATGGCCGGGAGGGCCTATTGTTTTGCTCGGATTTTTTTTTTTTTTTTTTTTCTTCCGACCCAATGATCCTAAATTTGACCCAGTGAACATGCACGAAAAGTCATTTTATTGGTCCCAGACTTCAAGCTCGCGAAAAATTTATGTATTTGAAGTCGCCAAAAAAATACTAAAAATGACTCAGTGGCGACTACAAAATCAAAATACATTGGGCCTATGGAAAGTGAAAGTAACTTTTTCCAACGTAGAAAAATGAAACTTGGTACATCCATAGGACACCTCAGGGCAAACAGAAAAGTCAATGACAGTCACACCCTAAACTTAACAGGAAGTCCGCCATGTGGGGTGAAAGCGGCCACTAAAATCGCACCCCTTGCAAAGATGCAAATCATTGTGTTTTAATCTAAATGGCCCCAAATTTGGTGAGTATCATCTAGACACGTGTGCCAACCAAAGTTGTGACTTTGTTTTGATATCTTATCGGGTATGGGTGTGGCAAGCCTGTAACGAGGTGGCCATTTTGTGAAAATAAAACGTCTCTTAACTCTCAAACGCCTTCTCGGATCGAGTTGGACCCAAAAGGCGTTTGTGCACATTCATGACCTGAACAAAAAATATGTAAATAAAAGGGTTATCTTTAGAAATGGCTCTCCAGCGCCCCTACAAACTTATAATGGACCCAAGAATTTAGTTTGTCATAGAGACATAAAATTTTGTACACACATCTCTTATGTCATGACGAGCATAAAAGCCAATGACAACCACCCCTATCTATAAATGTGTTGCCATAGCAACGTCCCAAAAATGTGAAAAAGTCAATGGGAAGTGAAATTTTTAGTTTGTTGTTGTAGGCAAATAAAACTTGGTACACACATCCACCATGGGCTTATGAACAAAAAAGCCAATGGGGACCACACCTATCACACACAGGAAGGCGGCCATTTTGAATTGAAAATGTGAACCGACTTAAAATACACCTCTTTTTAAAAGTACACAGAAAATAGCTGCTTCATTCCACAGACACCAAACTTGTGCAAAATGAGCTAAACACATGTATGTAAAAGAGACAAGTGTTTTTCTAGACTTTTTTGCTCGAGTTATATTTTTTTTTATTATAATTCGGTATATATACTTTTATTATAATTTTTCTGCAAAATGATCCTCAATTTAACCCAGTAAACGAACAACTAAAAGTCATTTTTATTGGTCCCAGACTTCAAGCCCGCAAAAATTTATGTATTTGAAGTCCCGAAAAAAATACGAAAAATGACTCAGTGGCGACCCTACAAAATCAAAATACATTGGGCCTATGGAAAGTGAAAGTAACTTTTTTCCAACGTAGAAAAATGAAACTTGGTACATCCATAGGACACCTCAGGGCAAACAGAAAAGTCAATGACAGTCACACCTAAACTTAACAGGAAGTCCGCCATGTGGGGTGAAACGCGCGCCACTAAAATCGCACTTGCGCAGAAAGATGCAAATCATTGTGTTTTAATCTAAATGGCCCCAAATTTGGTGAGTATCATCTAGACACGTGTGCCAACCAAAGTTGTGACTTTGTTTTTGATATCTTATCGGGTATGGGTGTGGCAAGCCTGTAACGAGGTGGCCATTTTTGTGAAAATAAACGTCTCTTAACTCTCAAACGCCTTCTCGGATCGAGTTGGACCCAAAAAGGCGTTTGTGCACATTCATGACCTGAACAAAAAATATGTAAATAAAAGGGTTATCTTTAGAAATGGCTCTCCAGCGCCCCTACAAACTTATAATGGACCCAAGAATTTAGTTTGTCATAGAGACATAAAATTTTGTACACACATCTCTTATGTCATGACGAGCATAAAAGCCAATGACAACCACCCCTATCTATAAATGTGTTGCCATAGCAACGTCCCAAAAATGTGAAAAAGTCAATGGGAAGTGAAATTTTTAGTTTGTTGTAGGCAAATAAAACTTGGTACACACATCCACCATGGGCTTATGAACAAAAAGCCAATGGGGACCACACCCTATCACACACAGGAAGGCGGCCATTTTGAATTGAAAATGTGAACCGACTTAAAATACACCTCTTTTTAAAAGTACACAGAAAAAGCTGCTTCATTCCACAGACACCAAACTTGGGCAAAATGAGCTAAACACATGTATGTAAAAGAGACAAGTGTTTTTCTAGACTTTTTGCTCGAGTTATTTTTTTTATTATAATTCGGTATATATACTTTTATTATAATTTTTCTGCAAAATGATCCTCAATTTAACCCAGTAAACGAACAACTAAAAGTCATTTTTATTGGTCCCAGACTTCAAGCCCGCAAAAATTTATGTATTTGAAGTCCCCGAAAAAAATACGAAAAATGACTCAGTGGCGGCCCTAGAAAAGTCAAAATACATTGGGCCTATGGAAAGTGAAAGTAACTTTTTCCAACATAGAAAAATGAAACTTGGTATATCCATAGGACACCTCAGGGCAAACAGAAAAGTCAATGACAGTCACACACTAAACTTAACAGGAAGTCCGCCATGTGGGGTGAAAGGCGCCACTAAATTCGCACTTGCGCAGAAAGATGCAAATCATTGTGTTTTAATCTAAATGGCCCCAAATTTGGTGAGTATCATCTAGACACATGTGCCAACCAAAGTTGTGACTTTGTTGTTGATATCTTATCGGGTATGGGTGTGGCAAGCCTGTAACGAGGTGGCCATTTTTGTGAAAATAAACGTCTCTTAACTCTCAAAGCGGCTTCTCGGATCGAGTTGGACCCAAAAAGGCGTTTGTGCACATTCATGACCTGAACACAAAAATATGTAAATAAAAGGGTTATCTTTAGAAATGGCTCTCCAGCGCCCCTACAAACTTATAATGGGACCCAAGAATTTAGTTTGTCATAGAGACATAAAATTTTGTACACACATCTCTTATGTCATGACGAGCATAAAAGCCAATGACAACCACCCCTATCTATAAATGTGTTGCCATAGCGTCCCAAATATTTGGAAAAAGTCAATGGGAAGTGAAAATTTTAGTTTGTCAAATATGAAACTTGGTACACACATCCAGCATGGGCTTATGAACAAAAAGCCAATGGAGACCACACCCTATCACACACGGGAAGGCGGCCATTTTGAATTGAAAATGTGAACCGACTTAAAATACACCTCTTTTTTAAAAGAACTCAGAAAATAGCTGCTTCATTCCACAGACACCAAACTTGGGCAAAATGAGCTAAACACATGTATGTAAAATAGACAAGCGTTTTTCTAGACTTTTTGCTCGAGTTATATTTTATTTTATTATAATTTGGTATATTTTTTTATTATAATTTTTCTGCAAAATGATCCTCAATTTGACCCAGTAAACGTGCAACTAAAAGTCATTTTTATTGGTCCCAGACTTCAAGCTCGGCGAAAAATTTATGTATTTGAAGTCGCGAAAAAAATATGAAAAATGACTCAGTGGCGACCCTACAAAAGTCAAAATACATTGGGCCTATGGAAAGTGAAAGTAACTTTTTCCAACGTAGAAAAATGAAACTTGGTACATCCATAGGACACCTCAGGCGAACAGAAAATGTATTACAGCCATATCGTAAACTCAACAGGAAATCTACTATGTTGGGTGTATGCGTGACCACCTAAATTGCACCCCTTGTGTCTAAAGGCTTTTCATCTAAACAGCTCCAAATTTGGTGAGTATCATCTAGACACGTGTGCAAAAAAGTTATCAATTTGTTTTTTGATAGATTTGTGGCTGTGGTCGTAATGAGTCTGTGAAGAGGCAACTATTGGGAAATAAATGCCATTTCCCAATTGCCAGGATCCTTCTCAACAGAAAATGTTGGGTGGAATACATGACCACCTAAATCGTACACTTTGTGCTAAAGGGTTTTCATCTAAACAGCTCCAAATTTGCTTTAAAGCACGACATGCAATCCTCCGAATATATGTGTCCCGCGGTCTCAAGGGAGGCGAGGGCCTTTATCGCCGCTTGCGGCTTTAATCAGGCCCGAGCCGGTGATGGCCGGGAGGGCCTATTGTTTTTGCTCGGATTATTTTTTTTTTTTTTTATTTTTATCGACCTATGATCCTAAATTTGACCCAGTGAACATGAACGAAAAGTCATTTTTATTGGTCCAATTTTTAAGCTCGCGAAAAATTTATGTATTTAAAGTCACGAAAAAAATACGAAAAATGACTCAGTGGCGACCCTACAAAATCAAAATACATTGGGCCTATGGAAAGTGAAAGTAACTTTTTTCCAACGTAGAAAAATGAAACTTGGTACACACATCCACCATGGGCTTATGAACAAAAAGCCAATGGGGACCACACCCTATCACACACGGAAGGCGGCCATTTTGAATTGAAAATATGAACCGACTTAAAATGAACCTCTTTTTTAAAAGAACACAGACAATACCTGCTTCATTCCACAGACACCAAACTTGGGCAAAATGAGCTAAACACATGTATGTAAAATAGACAAGCGTTTTCTAGACTTTTTGCTCGAGTTATATTTTTTTATTATAATTTGGTATATTTTTTTTAATTATAATTTTTCTGCAAAATGATCCTAAATCTGACCCAGTAAACGTGCAACTAAAAGTCATTTTAATTGGTCCCAGACTTCAAGCTGAAAAATTTATGTATTTGAAGTCCCCGAAAAAATTACAAAAAATGTCTCAGTGGCGACCCCTAGAAAAGTCGAAATACATTGGGCCTATATTAATTGAAAGTAACTTTTTTCCAACGTAGAAAAATTAAACTTGGTACATCCATAGGACACCTCAGGGCAAACAGAAAAGTCAATGACAGCCACACCCTAAACTCAACAGGAAGTCCGCCATGTGGGGTGAAACGCATGGCCACTAAAATCGCACTTTGCGCAAAAAGATGCAAATCATTGTGTTTTAATCTAAATGGCCCCAAATTTGGTGAGTATCATCTAGACACATGTGCCAACCAAAGTTGTGACTTTGTTGTTGATATCTTATCGGGTATGGGTGTGGCAAGCCTGTAACGAGGTGGCCATTTTTATGAAAATAAAACGTCTCTTAACTCTCAAACACCTTCTCGGATCGAGTTGGACCCAAAAAGACGTTTGTGCACATTCATGACCTGAACACAAAGATATGTAAATAAAAGGGTTATCTTTAGAAATGGCTCTCCAGCGCCCCTACAAACTTATAATGGGACCCAAGAATTTAGTTTGTCATAGAGACATAAAATTTGGTACACACATCTCTTATGTCATGACGAGCATAAAAGCCAATGACAACCACCCCTATCTATAAATGTGTTGCCATAGCAACGCCCCAAAAATGTGGAAAAGTCAATGGGAAGTGAAATTTTTAGTTTGTTGTAGGCAAATGAAACTTGGTACACACATCCACCATGGGCTTATGAACAAAAAAGCCAATGGGGACCACACCTATCACACACGGGAAGGCGGCCATTTTGAATTAAAAATGTGAACCGACTTAAAATACACCTCTTTTTAAAAGTACACAGACAATAGCTGCTTCATTCCACAGACACCAAACTTGGGCAAAATGAGCTAAACACATGTATGTAAAATAGACAAGCGTTTTCTAGACTTTTTGCTCGAGTTATATTTTTTTATTATAATTCGTATATATTTATTTATCATATTTTTCTGCAAAATGATCCTAAATTTGACCCAGTAAACCAACAACTAAAAGTCATTTTTATTGGTCCCAGACTTCAAACCCAGCGAAAAATTTATGTATTTGAAGTCCCCGAAAAAAAATACGAAAAATGACTCAGTGGCGACCCTAGAAAAGTCAAAATACATTGGTTCTATGGAAAATGAAAGTAAATTTTTCCAATGTAGAAGTACAAAACTTGGTACATCCATAGGACACCTCAGGGCAAACAGAAAAGTTTATTACAGCCATACCGTAAACTCAACAGGAAATCTACTATGTTGGGTGGAATGAGTGACCACCTAAACCGCACCCTTGTGTCTAAAGGCTTTTCATCTAAACAGCTCTAAATTTGGTGAGTATCATCTAGACACGTGTGCCAAAAAAAGTTATCAATTTGTTTTTGATACATTTGTGGCTGTGGTCGTAATGAGTCTGTGAAGAGGCAACCTTTGGGAAATAAATGCCATTTCCCAATTGCCAGGATCCTTCCTTTAGAGGAGGCCCCCAGAGCCACGGCTAGAGTCTTAGAAAACTCCTCAGAATCCTTTTACCGTGAAGTTTACGCTTTAGCACGTAAATGCACTCCTCCGAGTGCATGTGTCCTCAAGTCTCAAGGAGGCGAGGGTCTTTATCGCCGCTATGCTTTAATTATTTTTGTGTTTGTTGTTTTGAATCTTTCTAAAACGATTGTTTTTCAGAAGGAAGCGGTCAAGGAGTAAAAGCCCTGTGAGGAAAGAGAAGAGCCCTGTCAGGTGAGTCTCAGCTCACACTTGTTGCATCTAGGGCTGAAACAATAATCAAATAATCAAATCAATTATCAAATAAATCAAAGGCATTTGGTTTTCTAGGTGAAGACGTTTTGTCTCTTATCCCAAGAGAATTCTTAAATTCTGAGTTCAACCAGTCCACTTTAAACCTGGGAACACTCTGCTTCAAACACTAGTCCATCCTAAAGACAAGACCCCCACAAACAGAGTAATGTAGTTTATACATAGTTTATGCCCCCTGTGCATGGAATGAACTGCAAAAGGACTTAAATCTATCTAAACTTGTGACTTTAGGAGACTTTAAATCTATTCTAGAGAGGCATGAACATGAGATTGGACACATCAAATAAATCAAGTAATTTGATTAGAAAAATGGGTCGCTTTTCAATATTGGCGCAATAATCATCGTCTGCACCAAGGACTAGGCTCATTTGTTTGTTAGCTTTGTGTTAGTGGTTATGTCGTGTTGTTTTTGTCAAGAGTCTGACAAAAACAACCCTGAAATGTAAGAGTCTCTGTTCTTATGTTGTTGACAGACAGCCCATCGATAACTTGAGTCCTGAGGAGAGAGACGCCCGGACCGTCTTCTGTATGCAGCTGGCAGCTCGCATCAGACCCAGAGACTTGGAGGACTTCTTCTCTGCTGTTGGCAAGGTCCTGCTGGAACCTTCTCAGAACCAGCTAGAACCTGTTTAAATCCAGCTAAAACCAGTTTTTCTGCTCAGGTCCGTGACGTCAGGATCATCTCTGACAGAAACTCTCGTCGATCCAAAGGCATCGCTTACATTGAGTTTGTTGAAGCCAGTTCTGTTCCATTGGCAATCGGTCTGACGGGTCAGAGGCTGCTGGGAGTCCCCATCATCGTCCAGGCCTCACAGGTAAAAGAAAAACCCACAAAACTGTCTCCAGACCTGACAAAACATCAGGCTGGAGCAGGAACAGAAGAGAAGGTCCATCCAGTGAGAGACAGGAGGTCATTAACCACAGAGAGTCTCTTTCAGACTAAAAGATGGGATAAACCTGGTTCTATTGGGTCCAGATGGTCTGTAACCCCGGGGGGTTAGTAGTTATTAATAGTGACTAGGGATGCACCGATGCATCGGCTGAACATCGGTAACGGCCAATATTTGCCTCGTTAAATGCCGCCTGCCATCGGAAATAAAATGACATTCGCCGACGTCTGATGAGATACCGCTTCTGAGACGGGAGAGGGCGCCCGCTCACTCTCCGTCCTTAGTAACTCAGATTAAACAAAGAAGATGGCGGTCGTGTGGCAATATTTTATAGTTTCAGAGAAAGATCAGCGTTTTGCAGTTTGCAATACGTGTTCCGTTGAAATTTCAAGAGGGGGGGCTGTTAGAAAGTCATTTAACACAACAAATCTCATTGTACATTTGAAAAGCAGGCACGAGGCAGTGTATGGCGATTACCTGCAAGCTGAAAACGGAAAAATGAAGCCGCCAAGAAAGCGCAAACCCCCGCTAAGACTCAGACTTCAATTGACACGGCATTTGAGAAAGCCAAACAGCTGCCTCCAGACAGCGCCAAAGCGAAACAAATAACAAACAAGGTGATGGAGTTCATCGCTTTAGATGACCAGCCTTTCTCTGTACAGGGTGTCCGCGGGGTTTTAAAAAGTATTAAAAAGTGATAAATCAAAATTGTCAAATTTAAGTCCATTAAAAGTGTTAAATGTGGTCTCAGAGGTATTATTTTTTCCAAATTAGGTATTATTTTTACAGACCATCAGGTGTCCTATTCTGATTGAAATTCTATCTGCGTTCGCGTTAGTTCGTTTAAATATGGGCTTTAGCAGATCTAGGCACATAATCAAAGATCTTTCGTCTCCGTCTCAACGTATGTTTGATGCTGACGTCATATTCAGTGGTCGTTCGGTATCATCTCAGAACACTGCGCGCTCAACAGAAGTGGCTGGCTTACGTTTTATTTTAGACTTGCTTCAAGGCATATCTTTAACGACTGGACAACCATCGTCGTCTTCATGGGCAAATGAGAGTTTTCTAATAGTTGAGTTAACGACCCAGCGTTTAAGGACTGGCTCAGGCCTGTAGGGAATAACAGGCAGGCTTATTGTTCGTGTGTAAAAACATCAATGTCAACTGGATGGGAGCTAACGACTTCGGTCGCATATGCAATCCACTAAACATTAAAATGGAATGCGTGCTCGGAGAGAGCAGTTATTTCTACCAATTTCAGCTGTCTGCGCGGCTGCACCTCCACCACCACCACCGCAAATTAGTGTCATTGTAGGCCTACTGGCCAACGCTACGGCTCCAGCAACGTCTGACCTCCGGGTGGTCATGGGCGCCACACCAACACTGTGCGCGGGGCTCTGTGGTGTCTGAACACTTAATCACCACTCATTGAACTCCAATGAAGGAATTTCGAGCCGCGTTTAAAGAAATGTTTCCGACTCTGACATCGCGAAGTCATTCGCGTGTGGTAAAGACAAAACCGGGTACGTCATCAGATTTGGATTAGCATCGTTCTTCAAAAAAACAGCTTGTGGATGGCATCAACAAGGCTGGGCCATTCGTGTTGATGTTTGATGAGAGCCTCAATCAGGTGTCAAAGAAAAAACTATCCATTCTCTCCATTGCACATTTTATGTAGTTTGTTTTATTTTTATTTACTAAGTGAAATAAATGTGCAATATGTTGTCAACATCAGTCTCTAAATCTATTCTTTTTTGTATGTTATATATGTCAAAATCTGTGTAAATAATAGAAAGGTCGCCAATTAACACTTGCAATCCAGTGTCGTGATGGTTTTAAAAAATATTCTGAAGGTAGTAAAAAAGGTATTAAAAAGTAGTAAATTTACCTTAAGGATTGCTGTATATACCCTGTCTGTAGTGGAGGACGTGGGTTTTCGGAGTCTGATTACGTTTATGGAGCCACGCTATTATGCATCGTATTAAGAAGTGGGCCAGAGATACAGCAGGTGACTTATGTGTCATTAATGATCAGAAGTGGAGGTACTGTTTTTGTTTTATAAGATGCCCCATGTTCCAGCCTGTGAGTTCTGAAACACTGTAATGTTATATTCTGTATGAAAAAAAACACAAGTTGAAATATAGCCCTATTTATGTTTGTATTTATGAATAACAATTTATTTTAATAGCATAATTTATTTCACTTGTTTTTGCATTTACACTTGATGTATTTTTTTTTATTTATCAGAAAAAAAAATGTTTTATTGTGCCATGAAAATAATCTCATTGACTAAGTTTTTGTTTATCAGGCTAAAACCACTCAAATAATTTTGTTGGGCAATGTACTGAAACAATCTTTTCATTGATTAGCAGTCAAATGTTTTTGAATGTAGGGCTGGGCCGATAAACGATATCGCATCGAATCGCGATAAAATTTAAATCGATAACGATGATAAGCTACGGACATTTTCACTCGATATGGATTGATCCAAGAACCAATCACACAGCAGAAATATGCGACAGCAGCGTGCACGTCAGCAGTGTTGCCAACTTAGCGACTTTGTCGCTATATTTAGCGCAGTTTTAGACCCTCTAGCGACAAATTTTCAAAAAGCGACTAGCGACAAATCTAGCGACTTTTTCTGGAGTTATTGGAGACTTTTGGAGACTTTCTGAAGTGAAAGCACACATCGTTCTTACTCTAATCAATGAGCAGCGGGTGCTGCGAGCCCCACCCCATCCCAAAGCACTCATAGTCGGCCCAGTCCTCGCGCAGCAGCCCCTCCAGCTGCAGTCAGAGCAGGAGTTGTTCACCCTTAGTGATGAGTCGTTCATGAACGATTCGTTCTTTTCGAACGAGTCTTCTCCAGACGGAGACGCGAAAAGAAAGGAGATGCAGACAGCGAGACCAACCCCCTGGAATGGTGGAAGATCAATTCAGCAATATACCCCAGAGTGAGCCTCCTGGCAAAACGTTACCTGTGTATTCCTGCCACCAGCTCACCCTCAGAGCGTGCTTTTAGCACAGGTGGTAATATAGTGTCCTGCCACAGGGCAGCTTTAAAGCCAGACACTGTGGACAGACTAGTGTTTCTGGCAAAAAACCTGTAAAAGTTTACAAATTGTGTGCACTAGCTAAAAGTTGAATATTTTTGTTTACATTTTGCAAATTTAATCTACCTCTTAAAGCCAGACACTGTGGACAGACTAGTGTTTCTGGCAAAAAAAGAATAAAAAAATACAAATGAAAGTTTTACAAATTGTGAGCACTTGCTAGAAGTTGTATATTTTTATGTTTATATATTTTGCGCATTTAATGTACCTCTTAACGCCAGACACTGTTTACAGTTAGTCTTCTGGTTGGAAAAAACTGTAATGTTTACAAATTATGTTTACAATAGTATTATGTTTACATTTTGGACATGTGTAAAAAAATTTTTTTAATAAACTATACTTTTAAAGTGTAAATTAATGAACCCTCTCATTTTTGTGGCTTCAGTCATTCAGGCATACTATTTATAAGCTGGCAGCATTAACAACTTGTATCGAAAATCGTTATCGTTCAATATGGATATTTTATTTCGAGATCACATTTTTGCCATATCGCCCAGCCCTATTTGAATGTTATTTTTTCAGAAAAGTAAAGAACTTGTCATAAAAAAGGTTATAACTAATGTCAACCAGAAAGTGTCATTAAAGGTTGTTTGTGTTCCATAAATTGGTCTGATTTAATTTGTGCTTATTCTAGGATAGTGTGATCAAGAGCCAAAAGACTTGTATGTTTCTGTGGCACAAATGAATAAATAACTAACAAAAAGAAAAAACATCGGAATCGGCCAAGATGTTATGTTAAACATCGGTATCAGCCCAGAATCGGTGCATCCCTAATAGCGACTAATCTCCTTTATTCTGGGTTATAACTGGGTGGATTTACAGTGCTGCTCTGATAACTCACAGAGAGGAGGTGTTATCAGTGTCATGTATTTATGAACCGTGTGCCTTGTGAGTTCCAGGCGGAGAAGAACCGCGGCGGCCGCTGCTGCTGCCTGTAGCCTGCACCGAGGCAGTGTGGGCCCCATGAGGCTCTACGTGGGCTCCCTTCACTTCAACATCACCGAGGACATGCTGCGGGGCATCTTTGAGCCGTTCGGACGGGTTTGTACTGACTCTGAGGGTTTGGGAGGTAAGCTGTGTGTTTCTCTGGTCCCATGGTTACTGTTGGTGTTTGTTTCAGATCGAGAGTATCCAGCTGATGATGGACAGTGAGACGGGCCGCTCCAGAGGCTACGGCTTCATCACAGTGAGTTTAGACCCTTTAACTCTCTGTGGTTAGTCTGACCTGCTTCAGGGTCTGTTTCAATACCAAAGTTTAGAAAATGTATATCCAGATTACGTCTAGAATATATTTACTTTGAGCCCCTTGTTATAACTGCTTTACAGAATAATAACCTCGCCCGTCAGTAAACTGTGTTCACCTAAAGCCTGTGTGGGACACATGATAAACTGTTGAGGTCCAGCTCTGGCCCCTTGGCCATGTATTGGACAGGTGTTACAGGTGTGTCACAGGTCGTTCAGGTGTAACAGGTAGGGGTGTTTATTAAAAAAACAACAATTAAATAAATAAATTAATATTAAACAATTGTGATTCTAAGCTTTAAAGATTCTGAATAGATTCAGAATGCTAAAAAACAAAGTTGAAGGTCATCCAGGTCATCTTAAAGAAAAGGTTGAAGTAAAAGCATCAGTTTTCAAGGTAAAGAAGTTTCGTCTCTAATTCCAAGAGACTTTATCAATTCTGAGTTCAACTGGGCTTATCTCTAGAGTCCTGAAACTAACTCTGATTGGACCAGGCCTTTCTCGTAGTAGCTCTTAAAGGACAGTGTGACTCCTGATGTGAGAGTCGTTAGTGTTAACCTAACCCTTACTCTGGAGAAGAGGAAACATCTTGAAAACTAATTCCCAGATGCCTCTGCAGTTTTAAAGAATTATTTTTGTGACATATACTTGATGGCAGTGGACTTCAGCCTGTCAATACATGCACAATTCTATTTTTGTATGGACATAAAGTTGATATAAAGAGTTACAGGCAGAAACTAAAATGTTTGAATGTTTCCTTGGCAGTGGTTGTGCACGCTATGTTTATTTTTCCTACTTTTAATAATACTTATTCCTTTTAGTTATACTTGCATTTTAAGAAGGCTCCAAGACGATCCTTTTTGGACAGATTTGTTTTATTTATGAACAGATGAACAAAAACGGCTCATGTTCAACAGAAAACAGAATCTTTTTTTTTTCTGCTCTGACAGCAGAAGGATATTGTGCTTGAACAGGCAGCTACACACGTGGACAAAAATGTTGGTACCCTTCGGTCAATGAAAAAAAAACTCACAATGGTCACAGAAAAAACTTTATTCTGACAAAAGTAATAATAAATTAAAGCCGCAAGCGGCGATAAAGGCCCTCGCCTCCCTTGAGACCGCGGGGACACATGCAGTCGGAGGAGTGCATTTCGTGCTTTAAAGCGTAAACTTCACGGTAAAAGGATTCTGAGGAGTTTTCTAAGACTCTAGCCTTGGCTCTGGCAATTGGGAAATGGCATTTATTTCCCAAAGAAATGGCTGCCTCTTCACAGACTCATTACGACCACAGCCATAAATGTATCAAAAAACAAATTGATAACTTTTTTGGCACACGTGTCTAGATGATACTCACCAAATTTGGAGCTGTTTAGATGAAAAGCCTTTAGACAGAAGGGGTGCGATTTAGGTGGTCACGCATTCCACCCAACATAGTAGATTTTCTGTTGAGTTTACGGTATGGCTGTAATAAACTTTTCTGTTTGCCCTGAGGTGTTCTATGGATGTACCAAGTTTTGTATTTCTACATTAAAAAAATTTACTTTCGTTTTCCATAGAACCAATGTATTTTGACTTTTCTAGGGGTCGCTACTGAGTCATTTTTTTTTCGGGGACTTCAAATACATAAATTTTTGCCGGGCTTGAAGTCTGGGACCAATAAAAATGACTTTTAGTTGCACGTTTACTGGGTTAAATAGAAAATAATTTTTCAGAAAAATTATAATAATAAAAATATATACCAAATTATAATAAAAAAAATATATAACTCGAGCAAAAACGACAAGAAAAACGCCTGTCTATTTTACACACGTGTTTAGCTCATTTTGCCCAAGTTTGGTGTCTGTGGAATGAAGCAGCTATTTTCTGTTGTTTTTTAAAAAAGAGGTTGTATTCTAAGTCGGTTCACATCTTCAATTTAAAATGGCCGCCTTCCCGTGTGTGATAGGGTGTGGTCCCCTTTGGCTTTTTTGTTCATAAGCCCATGGTGGATGTGTGTACCAAGTTTCATTTGCCTACAACAAACTAAAATCTTCACTTCCCATTGACTTTTTCCACATTTTTGGGACGTTGCTATGGCAACACATTTATAGATAGGGGGTGGTTGTCATTGGCTTTTATGCTCGTCATGACATAAGAGATGTGTGTACCAAATTTTATGTCTCTATGACAAACTAAATTCTTGGGTCCCATTATAAGTTTGTAGGGGGCGCTGGAGAGCCATTTCTAAAGATATCCCTTTTATTTACATATTTTTGTGTTCAGGTCATGAATGTGCACAAACGCCTTTTTGGGTCCAACTCGAGCCGAGAAGGCGTTTGAGAGTTAAGAGACGTTTTATTTTCACAAAAATGGCCACCTGGTTACAGGCTTGCCACACCCATACCCGATAAGATATCAACAACAAAGTCACAACTTTGGTTGGCACATGTGTCTAGATGATACTCACCAAATTTGGGGCCATTTAGATTAAAACACAATGATTTGCATATTTTTGCGCAAAGTGCGATTTTAGTGTTCGCGTTTAACCCCACATGGTGGACTTCCTGTTGAGTTTAGGGTGTGGCTGTCATTGACTTTTCTGTTTGCCCGAGGTGTTCTATGGATGTACCAAGTTTCATTTTCTACGTTGGAAAAAGTTACTTTCACTTTCCATAGGCCCAATGTATTTTGACTTTTGTAGGTCGACACTGAGTCATTTTTCGTATTTTTTTTTTTTCGGCGGACTTCAAATACATAAATTTTTGCGGGCTTGAAGGCTGGGACCAATAAAAATGAGTTTTCGTTCATGTTCACTGGGTCAAATTTAGGATCATATGTGAGGGAAAAAAATAATAAAAATCCGAGCAAAACAATAGGCCCTCCCGGTCATCACCGGCTCGGGTCTAATAAAAATTCTATGAATGTTAACCAATGAAAGTCAGACATTGCTTTTCAACCATGCTTCAACGGAATTATTTAAAAAAATAAACTCATGGAACAGGCCTGGACAAAATTGTTGGTACCCTTAACTTGATATTTTGTTGCACAACCTTTTGAGGCTATCACTGCAATCAGACGATTCCTGTAAACTGTCAATGAGACTTCTGCACCTCTCAGCAGGTATTTTGGCCCACTCCTCATGAGCAAACTGCTCCAGTTGTTTCCAGTTTGAAGGGTGTCTTTTCCAGACGGCATGTTTCAGCTCCTTCCAAAGATGCTCAATAGGATTGAGGTCAGGGCTCATAGAAGGCCACTTTAGAATAGTCCAATGTTTTCCTCTTAACCATTCTTGGGTGTTTTTAGCTGTGTGTTTTGGGTCATTGTCCTGTTGCAAGACCCATGACCTGCGACTGAGACCAAGCTGTCTGACACTGGCCAGCACATTTCTCTCTAGAATCCCTTGATAGTCTTCAGATTTCATTGTACCCTGCACAGATTCAAGACACCCTGTGCCAGATGCAGCAAAGCAGCCCCAGAACATAACAGAGCCTCCTCCATGTTTGACAGTAAGGGACAGTGTTCTTTTCTTGATATGCTTAATTTTCCGTCTGTGAACATAGAGCTGATGTGCCTTGGGAAAAAGTTCCATTTTTGTCTCATCTGTCCATAGGACATTCTCCCAGAAGCTTTGTGGCTTGTCAACATGTAGTTTGGCATATTCCAGTCTAGCTTTTTATGATTTGTTTTCAACAATGGTGTCCTCCTTGGTCGTCTCCCATGTAGTCCACTTTGGCTCAAACAACGACGGATGGTGCGATCTGACACTGATGTTCCTTGAGCATGGAGTTCACCTTGGATCTCTTTAGAAGTCTTTCTGGGCTCTTTTGTTACCATTCGGATTATCCGTCTCTTTGATTTGTCATCAATTTTCCTCCTGCGGCCACGTCCAGGGAGGTTGGCTACAGTCCCATGGATCTTAAATTTCTGAATAATATGTGCAACTGTAGTCACAGGAACATCTAGCTGCTTGGAGATGGTCTTATAGCCTTTACCTTTATCATGCTTGTCTATAATTTTCTTTCTATTCTCCTGCGACAACTCTTTCCTTCACTTCCTCTGGTCCATGTGGAGTGTGGTACACACCATGTCACCAGACAACACAGTGACTACCTGAAGCCCTATAAATAGGCCCACTGACTGATTATAAGATTGTACACACCTGTGATGCTAATTAGTGCACACACCTTGAATTAACATGTCCATTTGGTCACATTATTTACAGTCTTTTCTAGGAGTACCAACAATTTTGTCCAGGCCTGTTCCATGAGTTTATTTTTTAAAATAATTTCGTTGAAGCATGGTTGAAAAGCAATGTCTGACTTTCATTGGTTAACATTCATAGAATTTTTATTTATTATTACTTTTGTCAGAACAAAGTTTATTCTGTGACCATTGTGAGTTTTTCTTTCATTGAACGAAGGGTACCAACATTTTTGTCCACGTGTGTATAGAACCCAGTATATTACACGAGTCTGACTACAAAAGGAAATAACAAACAGGAACTTAATTCAGTGGCTGTTCTGTCTGTCCATCGTCCTCTGCATCATGTCCTCTTTTTTCACCTTTATTAACAAGATCACATTTGTCGGTTTGAAGAATCTACTCGGTTCAGCTGCCTGACTTCTTCGCAACTGAATGCAGCGCGACAAAGAGTTGATTCAAGATAATTACTTATTAATATATGCGTTCTAGGCCCAATCGATATGGATTCTTCAGGCTGATACTGATATTAGGGCACATACAGGTGCTGGTCATATAATTAGAATATTACGAACATGAAAAGTATGAGCATGTACAGCACTCAATACTTGGGTGGGGCTCCTTTGGCCTGTGGTATGGAGTCGATCAGTCTGTGGCACTGCTCGGGTCTTATGAGATCTTAGGTTGCTCTGATAGTGGCCTCCAGCTCTTCTGCATTGTTGGGTCTGGCATATCGCATCATCCTCTTCACAGTACCCCATAGATAGAACAGGAATACCATGGTCCTTAAACCAGGCACTGGTTGCTTTGGCACTGTGTGCAGGTGCCAAGTCCTGTTGGAAAATTTCCTTGTATATGGCTGCATTGACCTTGGACCTCAGAAAACACAGTGGACCAACACCAGCAGATGACATCTGACTGTGGAAACTTCACACTGGACCTCAAGCAACGTGGATTGTGTGTCTCTTCCTCCAGACTCGGGGACCCTGATCTTCAAAGAAAATGCAAAATTTACTTTCTTCAGGGAACATAACTTTGGACCACTCAGCAGCTGTCCAGTCCTTTTTGTCTTTAGCCCAGACGAGCTTCTGGACGCTGTCTGTTCGAGAGTGGCTTGACACAAGGAATACAACTGAAACCCATGTCTTGCATACGTCTGTGTGCAGTGGTTCTTGAAGCACTGACTCCATTCCACTGTTTCTGAATCTCCTCCACATTTTTGATTGGCTTTTGTTTCACAATCCTTTCTACCACATCTTTTTCTTCCCTTTGCCTCTCTATTATTGTGCTTGGACACAGAGCTCTGTAAACAGCCAGACTCTTTTGGAATGACCTTTTGTGTCTTGCCCTCCTTGTGCCCTTTCAGGGTCTCCGCGGATCCTTAAAAAGTATTAAAACGTCTTAAATAAAATATACGTTTTTTTAAGGTCTTAAAATGTATTAAATTTCGCAAATTTTCGAAAAGTGGCATTAAATTTCATCTGCATTAAATTTCATCTGGGCAGAATGAAAGAAAGATATCGGAAAAAACTATTTTCCATGCTACCGTAATTTCACCAGCGCACGTCCTGTCTAAAGACAGCAAAAAAAGTAAGTAGCGTGTGCCTATAGCACAGGCATCATACTTCATTTTTCCCGTAGGCCTGTCATAGAAACAGACGAAGAAGTGTTTCAGCTATGAGCGTGACAGACGCAAGCCAAGAGGAAGTGTAGGTTTAATGATAACTGGCTCAATGATGAGAAATATCGCGGCTGGTTACAAAAATGTCGAATACAGTGCGGTGCAGACTTTGCAAAAGGCGATACAATTGGGAACAATGGGCTGCAGAGCCCTTGATGCACATATGAAAGGAGAAGCACAAGCGCTATGCCGACAGTCAGGCAACAACTGTCCCCATTCAGTTGTTTGCAGCATCGTATCTACTTCAAAGGCTAACGTTACACCCGCGTTGGTGTCTTTGGGTCCCAGTACAAGTAATGCCTTCGGTACATTCTCCCCAACCACTACACTGAAGGCCGAAATGCTGTGGGTTTTGCACAGGATTAGCCGACATCACTCCTATCGTCCAATGAAGGCGTGAGCACCGTCTTCAGGGCAATGTTCCCTGACTCGGAATGTGCAAAAACATTTAGTTGTGGCAAGGACAAAACCTCTTATCATGCTCGATTTGGACTTGTTCCGTACATAAAAAGGGAACTTCTGTCAAGTGTGAATCAAGGCAGCTTCGTACAGCAGTATTGTTGTAGTATTGAGAAGGCAGTTGCCTGACGTGCACTTTATTTACAGCAGTATTGTTGTAGTATTGAGAAGGCAGTTGCCTGACGTGCACTTTATGTTGCTAAATATGCACTGATTATTTGCACTGTTGCTCAAATACAAATGTGCTTTGTTAACCTGAACAGCTTTGTCGAGTGTCCTTTTATATATATATTTTTGCCGTGGTAATGGTCTTAATTTTAATTCTTGAAGGTCTTAAAAAGGTCTTAAAAGTCATTAAATTTGTTGATCAAAAATGTGCAGATACCCTGTCCACAGAACTTCTGGTTAAATATTTTATGGACTGATGAAATGAAAGTTGAACATGTTTGGGAGGAACACACAACATCATGTGTGGAGGGAAAATGGAACAGTTCACCAACATCAACACCTCATCCCCACCGTGAAGCAGGTGGAGGGAGCATCATGGTTTGGGGCTGTTTAGCCTCAGGGCCTGGACAACTTACAATCATTAATGAAAAAATGAATTCAAAAGATTATCAGGATGTTTTGCAGGAAAAGCTGAGGCCGTCTGTCAGACAGTTGAAGCTAAAAAGAGGATGGATGCTGCAACAGGACAATGACCGAAAACACAGAAGTAAATCAACTTCAGAATGGTTTCAGAAGAACAAACGTTCTGGAGTGGTCAAGTCAAAGTCCTGACTTGAACCCCATTGAGATGCTGTGGCATGACCTCAAGACAGTGATTAATGCCAGACATCCCAGAATCTGACTGAACTGCAGCAGTTTTGTAAAGACGAATGGTCCAAGACTGATCCTGATCGATGTGCCAGGCTGATCTGCAACTACAGGAAACGTCTGGGTGAAGTTATTGCTGCCAAAGGGGGGGGCAACCAGATATTAAATGTGATGGCTCAGTTACTTATTCCTCCCCCTTCTGTCATTGTTTGTATGTTATCCTCATTAAAAATATGAAAACCTATAATTGTTTGGGTGGTTTTGCTTAAAGCAGACACTGTTTTTTCATTTGTGTCATTTTGACATTTGATGGTGATTTTAGGCAGAAATGTGAGAAATTCCAAAGGCTTCAGATACTTTTTCCTTGCCACTGTAAGTTATGCCTATCATTGCCCACTGACTGCACCACCTCAGACCAGTCTGACACATATTTATACATTTTTCAATCGGTGCATACACATTTTTTGTTTTGTGGTTAGTTCTCTGACAGCGAGTGTGCGAAGAAGGCGATGGAGCAGCTTAACGGATTCGAGCTCGCAGGTCGACCCATGAAGGTGGGACACGTCACAGAGAGAACAGACCCCACTCTGGCCTCGTCTTTCCTTGACAACGACGAACTCGAACGAACAGGGATTGACCTCGGAGCAACAGGCCGACTGCAGCTGATGGCACGGCTCGCAGAAGGTAGGTGTTAACCCTAACCCGTTTTGTCTGGGTTAGACCTGGTTTGGGCTGGTTTTGAACAGGTTTTGTCTGGTTTCTCCTCAGGGACAGGTCTACAGATCCCGCCGGCCGCGCAGCAGGCTTTACAGATGAGTGGAGCCATCGCCATTGGAGCCATGGCTGCAGGTAAATAATGAGCTTTGATTGGTCCAAGCACCTGTCAGTCACACGTTCTGATCTGTGATTGGTTAAATAACTGTTTCAGCCGCCATGAACCCAGCTCTGAACCCGGCCATGAACCTCCCGGCTCAGCCTCTGGCCACCAACTGTTTCCAGCTGAGCAACATGTTCAACCCCAAGAGGTTAGTCCTGCTAAACCCTGTTCAGAACCACCCCCCCCAACCCTGTTCAGAATAGAACCCCATGAAAATGGTGCAGTCATAATTGATCTCTTCCTGTTGTCATTCCTCTGAAGACAACAGCACAAGGAAACACAAGGATACAATAAGTAAACTCTTACTGTTCTATTGCCAGAATACAAAGATTTATTTCCTGTGTTTTCACCGTGTGGGGGGACATTTTAATTGAAATGTTTGTCACTCGATATGTGTTGGGTTCAAATGAGGTCAAATATGAGACAGTCGAGTAACCTACGACAGAATAAAGAAGTTAACAGACAAATGCACAGCTCACACATTATTAGAAGTCCTCACTTGCCTCTGAGCTTCTTTTTAATCCTGACCTGTTCAGTTCTGGATTCATTCTGTGATTATAACAGCAGCTGGAGGATAAAGAGCTGTCGTTCAGCTTTGACACTGACACGGAGCTTAGAGCTGTATTTTTCTGATCAAATAAACGTTCCCTCTCCGTCCAGAACGTCAGTGAAGGTCTGTGATGTTTAACCATCGCCTTGCAACAGACCTCCAGACTCTTTATGACCGGTTATTTCTAACTCATTTATCAAGCTGCGCTAAAGTTGTTGAATGTGCCACAGTGTCTCTGTAACCATAGTAACCTGAGGACCCGTACAGCTGTACTAAAAGTGCCTGGTTAAAAATATATTTTACACATTTGTGCTTGTAATTATCTCTAAAAACTCCCAAACCTGTTCAGGTCCATCTAACCCTGTCTAAACCTGTTCGTTCTCAGTGAGGAGGTTCCTGGTTGGGAGGTAGAAATCCAGGCTGATGTTATTGAAGAATGTAACAAACACGGAGGAGTCGTCCACATCTACGTCGACAAGAACTCAGCTGAGGTACAGCTCTGAGCCCGCCCCGTCCCCCTAACGCTAAACGTCCCGTTTTATTCAACTCTGTTTTTGTTTCAGGGAAATGTTTATGTGAAGTGTCCTTCGATTCCTGCAGCGATGGCAGCAGTCACTGCTCTGCATGGACGCTACTTTGGAGGTAAGTCTAATCCAGGTCTAAACCCAGGACCAAAACCAGGACCTAAACCAGGTCTTTGTTGTTTCAGGTAAAATGATCAGCGCAGCCTACGTGCCACTCTCAACCTATCACAGCCTGTTTCCTGACTCAGTCTCCGCCTCCCAGCTGTTACCGCTGCCCATCCGCCGCTGACCCCGCCCACTGAGCCCACGCTGCGCTCTGATTGGACAAAAGACTATACGTCGCTCTGATTGGATGACAGACTGTAGTGCGCTCAGATTGGATGCCGATGTCTAAGCCGCGCTCTGATTGGTTCTTTTCAGTTGATGATGGTCCAATGGTTGAGCTCCATGAGCTGTTTTTTCTAATCTCTTCATTTTGTACAAGTTTCAATTAAATTTTATTTTCAAACCTCTTCCAGGCTCTTTTTTTTTAACTCTGTAAATGTTTGTCTGGTTTTAGACCTATTTCTGATGAAGAAAAATGCCTTTGAACATTTTTGAGGTTTAATTAAACTGGCTCTCAAAATCCACAAACTTGAAATGTTTTTATTTAGTTGTATTTTCTGTTTTTTTAGATTAAGTGTTATTGTAATGTGTCAATATGTGGGTCATGTTCAAATTCACCTCAAGTGGTTAAAAGGATTTTCTGGGCAGCTAAACGCTCCCAGTCCAGGTGTTTGAGAGGCCCCTGTCCCTGAGAGGACTCGTGTCTCTGACCTAGTCCCTGAGAGGACTCGTGTCTCAGCCCCTGTCCCTGAGAGGACTCGTGTCTCTGACCTAGTCCCTGAGAGGACTTGTGTCTCTGACCTAGTCCCTGAGAGGACTCGTGTCTCTGACCCTGTCCCTGAGAGGACTCGTGTCTCTGACCCTGTCCCTGAGAGGACTTGTGTCTCAGCCCCTGTCCCTGAGAGGACTCGTGTCTCAGCCCATGTCCCTGAGAGGACTTGTGTCTCAGACCCTGTCCCTGGGAGGACTCGTGTCTCTGACCTAGTCATGAGAGGACTCGTGTCTCAGCCCCTGTCCCTGAGAGGACTTGTGTCTCAGACCCTGTCCCTGGGAGGACTCGTGTCTCTGACCTAGTCATGAGAGGACTCGTGTCTCAGCCCCTGTCCCTGAGAGGACTCGTGTCTCAGCCCCTGTCCCTGAGAGGACTCGTGTCTCTGACCTAGTCCCCGGGAGGACTCTGTCCCTGAGAGGACTCGTGTCTCTGACCCTGTCCCTGGGAGGGCTCGTGTCTCTGACCCTGTCCCTGAGAGGACTCGTGTCTCTGACCTAGTCCCTGAGAGGACTCGTGTCTCAGCCCCTGTCCCTGAGAGGACTCGTGTCTCAGCCCCTGTCCCTGAGAGGACTCGTGTCTCTGACCTAGTCATGAGAGGACTCGTGTCTCAGCCCCTGTCCCTGAGAGGACTCGTGTCTCAGCCCCTGTCCCTGAGAGGACTCGTGTCTCTGACCTAGTCCCCGGGAGGACTCTGTCCCTGAGAGGACTCGTGTCTCAGCCCCTGTCCCTGAGAGGACTCGTGTCTCAGCCCCTGTCCCTGAGAGGACTCGTGTCTCTGACCTAGTCCCCGGGAGGACTCTGTCCCTGAGAGGACTCGTGTCTCTGACCCTGTCCCTGGGAGGGCTCGTGTCTCTGACCTAGTCCCTGAGAGGACTCGTGTCTCTGACCCTGTCCCTGAGAGGACTCGTGTCTCTGTCCCTGGGAGGACTTGTGTCTCTGACCCTGTCCCTGGGAGGACTCGTGTCTCTGACCCTGTCCCTGAGAGGACTTGTGTCTCTGACCTAGTCCCTGAGAGGACTCGTGTCTCTGACCTAGTCCCTGAGAGGACTCGTGTCTCAGCCCCTGTCCCTGAGAGGACTCGTGTCTCAGCCCCTGTCCCTGAGAGGACTCGTGTCTCTGACCTAGTCCCCGGGAGGACTCTGTCCCTGAGAGGACTCGTGTCTCTGACCTAGTCCCTGGGAGGACTCGTGTCTCTGACCCTGTCCCTGAGAGGACTCGTGTCTCTGACCTAGTCCCTGGGAGGACTCGTGTCTCTGACCCTGTCCCTGAGAGGACTCGTGTCTCTGACCCTGTCCCTGAGAGGACTCGTGTCTCTGAACTAGTCCCTGAGAGGACTCGTGTCTCAGCCCCTGTCCCTGAGAGGACTCGTGTCTCAGCCCCTGTCCCTGAGAGGACTCGTGTCTCAGCCCCTGTCCCTGAGAGGACTCGTGTCTCAGCCCCTGTCCCTGAGAGGACTCGTGTCTCAGCCCCTGTCCTGAGAGGACTCGTGTCTCAGCCCCTGTCCCTGAGAGGACTCGTGTCTCAGCCCCTGTCCCTGAGAGGACTCGTGTCTCAGCCCCTGTCCCTGGGAGGACTCGTGTCTCAGCCCCAGTCCCTGGGAGGGCTCGTGTCTCTGACCTAGTCCCTGAGAGGGCTCGTGTCTCTGACCTAGTCCCTGAGAGGGCTCGTGTCTCTGACCTAGTCCCTGAGAGGGCTCGTGTCTCTGACCTAGTCCCTGAGAGGACTCGTGTCTCAGCCCCTGTCCCTGGGAGGACTCGTGTCTCTGACCTAGTCCCTGGGAGGGCTCGTGTCTCTGACCTAGTCCCTGAGAGGACTCGTGTCTCTGACCCTGTCCCTGAGAGGACTCGTGTCTCTGACCCTGTCCCTGGGAGGACTCGTGTCTCTGACCCTGTCCCTGGGAGGACTCGTGTCTCTGACCCTGTCCCTGAGCGGACTCGTGTCCCTGAGCCGACCGGTGAGTGCGGGGTCGGACCCATGAGCAGATGCTCTGGGTATGAGTCCTGGCCTCGGTCTCTGCACTACACGAGTTACACACGAGAAACATTTGGCCCCAAAACTTTTTCAACAAACTTTTATTTAGAAACATCTTTCACCGGGCTTTAACTGAGCAGAAACAAGTCCAGTCCTGGTCCCAGTTCTGTCCTAGTCCAAGTCCTTGTTTAGTCCTGGTCCTAGTCTTGGTCCTGGTCCAGTCCAGGCAGGTCTACAGCGTAACAGCCTTCTCTCTCAATCCTCCTGTAGATGGCGCTGTACTTCCAGAGCCTCCTCATCCTCGGGAGGATGAAGGTCTAGGTGAAAGCCTCTCTGGACTTGGGCTCTGACCCAAAACCTCCAGGACCACGTTCACAAAGTCAGACAAAAACTGAAGCAGTTGTGGGTCTCCTCCTCAAACCTGGACAAGACCAGAACCAGGATTAGAACAAGACCAGACCAGGATTAGAACAGGACTTCCTGTTGGTACACTTCTGAGATGCCTGTGTTGTAGAGAAATTAGAGATGACACTGGACCATGAACCCTCCTCTCGTTCTCACTTCACGAAACTCCTGCCAGACTGAAATGAAAATACAGTTTTGTTCAAAATATCAGTACGATGTGACTAACCAGAATAATCCAGGTTTTTACTTATGTTTTATTGCTAGAGTTGGCAAACCAGTTCCCAGTAGGTGCCGTAGATTCTCAGAAAACAAACAAGACCAGCATTCATCATATACACGCTCTTAAGGCTGTGCTGTTGGAGTTAGACCAGAGTTGGACCCAGAGTTGGACCCAGAGTTGGACCCAGAGTTGGACCCAGAGTTGGACCCAGAGTTGGACCAGGGTCAGACCAGAGTCCGACACGGGTCAGACCGGGGCCAAGACCAGAGCCAAGACTGACCCAAGACCAGGACCAAATCCAGGACCAGGACCAATATCAACACAAAGACCAAGGCCAGGACCAGGGTAGACGCTCATTCTAACCCTATCCCATTCAGGTGAAGTTTGGACAGTTCAGGTCTAGTCCAGGTCTAGTCCAGGTGCAGTACTCACTTGGTCCATAGGGGGTCCCAAGCAGATCCCTGTGAAAACCTGTCCAGGTACTGGTCCCACTGGTCAGGAACATGTGCACCACCACAGAATCCTCCCAGCCCTCAGTGTCCCTCTGCACACCTGAGCAGGTGTACCATAGTTAGACCAGTGTTAGACCAGTGTTAGACCGGGGTTGGACCAGAGTTAGACCAGGGTGAGACCAGAGTTAGACCAGAGTTAAGCCAGGTAAGACCAGAGTTAGACCAGGGTTAAAACCAGAGTTAAAACCAGAGTTAAAACCAGAGTTAAAACCAGAGTTAAAACCAGAGTTAAAACCAGAGTTAAAACCAGAGTTAAAACCAGAGTTAGAACCAGAGTTAAACCAGGTAAGACCAGAGTTAGAGCAAGGTTAGACCAGAGTTAAACCAGGTAAGACCAGAGTTAGAGCAAGGTTAGACCAGAGTTGAGCAAGGTTAGACCAGAGTTAAACCAGGTAAGACCAGAGTTGGAGCAAGGTTAGACCAGAGTTAAACCAGGTAAGACCAGAGTTAGAGCAAGGTTAGACCAGAGTTAGACCAGAGTTAGACCAGAGTTAGACCAGGTAAGACCAGAGTTAGAGCAAGGTTAAACCAGGTAAGACCAGAGTTAGAGCAAGGTTAGACCAGGGTTAGACCAGAGTTAGACCAGAGTTAAGCCAGGTTAGACCAGAGTTAGAGCAAGGTTAGACCAGGGTTAGACCAGAGTTAAACCAGGTAAGACCAGAGTTAGAGCAAGGTTAGACCAGGGTTAGACCAGAGTTAAACCAGGTAAGACCAGAGTTAGAGCAAGGTTAGACCAGAGTTAGACCAGGTAAGACCAGAGTTAGAGCAAGGTTAGACCAGGGTTAGACCAGAGTTAGACCAGAGTTAAACCAGGTAAGACCAGAGTTAGAGCAAGGTTAGACCAGGGTTAGACCAGAGTTAAACCAGGTAAGACCAGAGTTAGAGCAAGGTTAGACCAGGGTTAGACCAGAGTTAGACCAGAGTTAAACCAGGTAAGACCAGAGTTAGAGCAAGGTTAGACCAGGGTTAGACCAGAGTTAAACCAGGTAAGACCAGAGTTAGAGCAAGGTTAGACCAGGGTTAGACCAGAGTTAAACCAGAGTTAGACGAGGGTTAGACCAGAGTTAGACGAGGGTTAGACCAGAAAGAGACCAGAGTTAAAACCAGTGTTAGCCCAGTGTTGGACCAGAGTTAGACCAGAGTTAGACCAGAAAGAGACTGGAGTTAGACCTGAGTCAGATCAGAGTTAGACCAGAGTTAGACCAGGGTTAGACCAGAAAGAGACCGGAGTTAGACCTGAGTCAGATCAGAGTTAGACCAGAGTTAGACCCAGAGTTAGACCAGGGTTAGACCATAGTTAGACCAGAGTTAGACCAGGGTTAGACCCAGGGTTAGACCAGAGTTAGACCAGAGTTAGACCAGAGTTAGACCAGTGTTAGACCAGTGTTAGACCAGTGTTAGACCAGTGTTGGACCAGTGTTAGACCAGTGTTAGACCAGTGTTAGACCAGTGTTAGACCATAGATAGACCAGGGTTAGACCATAGATAGACCAGTGTTAGACCAGTGTTAGACCAGAGTTAGACCAGAGTTAGACCAGAAAGAGACTGGAGTTAGACCTGAAACAGATCAGAGTTAGACCAGAGTTAGACCACAAAGAGACTGGAGTTAGACCAGAGTTAGACCAGGGTTAGACCAGAAAGAGACCGGAGTTAGACCTGAGTCAGATCAGAGTTAGACCAGAGTTAGACCCAGAGTTAGACCAGGGTTAGACCATAGTTAGACCAGAGTTAGACCAGGGTTAGACCAGAGTTAGACCAGAGTTAGACCAGTGTTAGACCAGTGTTGGACCAGAGTTAGACCAGTGTTAGACCAGTGTTAGACCAGTGTTAGACCAGTGTTAGACCATAGATAGACCAGGGTTAGACCATAGATAGACCAGTGTTAGACCAGTGTTAGACCAGTGTTAGTCCAGGGTTGGACCAGAGTTAGACCAGAGTTAGACCATAGTTAGACCAGAGTTAGACCAGTGTTAGACCAGTGTTAGACCAGTATTAGACCAGGGTTAGACCAGAGTTAGACCAGAGTAAGACCAGAGTAAGACCAGTGTTAGACCAGTGTTAGACCAGACTTAGACCAGACTTAGACCAGACTTAGAACAGACTTAGACCAGACTTAGACCAGAGTAAGACCAGAGTAAGACCAGGGTTAGACCAGAGTTAGACCAGAGTTAGACCGGAGTTAGACCAGGGTTAGACCAGAGTTAGACCAGAGGTAGACCAGAGTTAAACTAGAGTTAGACCAGAGTTAGACCAGTGTTAGACCAGTGTTAGACCCGGGGTTGGACCAGAGTTAGACCAGGGTTAGACAATAGTTAGACCAGTGTTAGACCAGTGTTAGACCCGGGGTTGGACCAGAGTTAGACCAGAGTTAGACCAGTGTTAGACCAGTGTTGGACCAGAGTTAGACCAGTGTTAGACCAGTGTTAGACCAGTGTTAGTCCAGGGTTGGACCAGAGTTAGACCAGAGTTAGACCAGAGTTAGACCATAGTTAGACCAGTGTTAGACCAGTGTTAGACCAGAGTAAGACCAGAGTAAGACCAGAGTAAGACCAGTGTTAGACCAGTGTTAGACCAGGGTTAGACCAGAGTAAGACCAGAGTAAGACCAGAGTAAGACCAGAGTTAGACCAGGGTTAGACCAGGGTTAGACCAGAGTTAGACCAGAGTTAGACCAGAGTTAGACCAGAGTAAGACCAGTGTTAGACCAGTGTTAGACCAGTGTTAGACCAGACTTAGACCAGACTTAGACCAGAAGACCAGAGTTAGACCAGAGTTAGACCGGAGTTAGACCGGAGTTAGACCGGAGTTAGACCGGAGTTAGACCGGAGTTAGACCAGGGTTAGACCAGAGGTAGACCAGAGTTAGACCAGAGTTAGACCAGAGTTAGACCAGTGTTAGACCAGTGTTAGACCCGGGGTTGGACCAGAGTTAGACCAGAGTTAGACCAGTGTTAGACCCGGGGTTAGACCAGAGTTAGACCAGTGTTAGACCCGGGGTTGGACCAGAGTTAGACCAGGGTTAGACCAGAGTTAGACCAGAAATAAGCCAGGTAAGACCAGAGTTAGACCAGGGTTAGACCAGAGTTAAAACCAGAGTTAGACCAGAGTTAAAACCAGAGTTAGACCAGAAAGAGACTGGAGTTAGACCAGAGTTAGACCAAAGTTAGACCAGAGTTAGACCAGAGTTAGACCAGAGTTAGACCAGGGTTAGACCAGGGTTAGACCAGAGTTAAACCAGAGTTAAACCAGAGTTAAACCAGAGTTAAACCAGAGTTAAACCAGAGTTAAACCAGAGTTAGACCAGAGTTAGACCAGAGTTAGACCAGAGTTAGACCAGAGTTAGACCAGGGTTAGACCAGGGTTAGACCCAGAGTTAAACCAGAGTTAGACCAGAGTTAGACCAGAGTTAGACCAGAAATAGACCAGTGTTAGACCAGGGTTGGACCAGAGTTAGACCAGAGTTAGACCAGGGTTAGACCAGGGTTAGACCAGAGTTAGACCCAGAGTTAGACCCAGGGTTAGACCAGAGTCAGACTAGAGTCAGACCAGAGTTAGACCCAGAGTTAGACCAAGGTTAGACCAGAGTTAGACGAGGGTTAGACCAGAGTTAAACCAGAGTTAGACCCAGGGTTAGACCAGAGTCAGACTAGAGTCAGACCAGAGTTAGACCCAGAGTTAGACCAAGGTTAGACCAGAGTTAGACGAGGGTTAGACCAGAAAGAGACTGGAGTTGAACTAGAGTTAGACCAGAAAAAGACTGGAGTTAGACCAGAGTTAGACCAGAGTTAGACCAGAGTTAGACCAGAGTTAGACCAGAGTTAGACCAGAGTTAGACCAGAGTTAGACCAGGGTTAGACCAGAAAGAGACTGGAGTTAGACCTGAGTCAGATCAGAGTTAGACCAGAGTTAGACGAGAGTTAGACCCAGAGTAAGACCCAGGGTTAGACCAGAGTTAGACCAGAGTTAAAACCAGTGTTAGACCAGAGTTAGACCAGAGTTAGACCAGAGTTAGACCAGAGTTAGACCAGAGTTAGACCAGAAAGAGACTGGAGTTAGACCAGAGTTAGACCAGAGTTAGACCAGAGTTAGACCAGAAAGAGACCTGAGTCAGATCAGAGTTAGACCAGAGTTAGACCAGAGTTAGACCAGAAATAGACTGGAGTTAGACCAGAGTTAGACCAGAGTTAGACCAGAGTTAGACCAGAGTTAGACCAGGGTTAGACCAGAAAGAGACCGGAGTTAGACCAGGGTTAGATCAGAGTTAGACCCAGAGTTAGACCAGGGTTAGACCAGGGTTAGACCCAGGGTTAGACCAGTGTTAGACCAGAGTTAGACCAGAGTTAGACTAGTGTTAGACCAGTGTTAGTCCAGGGTTGGACCAGAGTTAGACCAGAGTTAGACCAGAGTTAGACCAGTGTTAGTCCAGGGTTGGACCAGAGTTAGACCAGAGTTAGACCAGAGTTAGACCAGAGTTAGACCAGTGTTAGACCAGTGTTAGACCAGTGTTAGACCAGAGTTAGACCAGAGTTAGACCAGTGTTAGTCCAGGGTTGGACCAGAGTTAGACCAGAGTTAGACCAGTGTTAGACCAGTGTTAGTCCAGGGTTGGACCAGAGTTAGACCAGAGATAGACCACAGTTAGACCAGGGTTAGACCAGTGTTAGTCCAGGGTTGGACCAGAGTTAGACCAGAGTTAGACCAGAGTTAGACCATAGTTAGACCAGAGTTAGACCAGTGTTAGACCAGTGTTAGACCAGAGTTAGACCAGTGTTAGACCATTGTTAGTCCAGGGTTGGACCACAGTTAGACCAGAGTTAGACCATAGATAGACCAGTGTTAGACCAGTGTTAGTCCAGGGTTGGACCAGAGTTAGACCAGAGTTAGACCAGAGTTAGACCAGTGTTAGTCCAGGGTTGGACCAGAGTTAGACCAGAGTTAGACCAGAGTTAGACCAGAGTTAGACCAGAGTTAGACCATAGTTAGACCATATTTAGACCATAGTTAGACCAGGGTTAGACCAGGGTTAGACCAGAGTTAGACCAGAGTTAGACCAGAGTTAGACCAGAGTTAGACCAGAGTAAGACCAGAGTAAGACCAGGGTTAGACCAGGGTTAGACCAGAGTTAGACCAGAAATAGACCGGAGTTAGACCAGGGTTAGACCAGAGTTAGACCAGAGTTAGACCAGAGGTAGACCATAGTTAAACCCAGAGTTAGACCAGAGTTAGACCCAGAATAAGACCCAGAAATAGACCAGTGTTAGACCAGGGTTGGACCAGAGTTAGACCAGGGTTAGACCAGAGTTAGACCAGAGTTAAGCCAGGTAAGACCAGAGTTAGACCAGGGTTAGACCAGAGTTAAACCAGAGTTAGACCCAGGGTTAGACCAGAGTCAGACTAGAGTCAGACCAGAGTTAGACCCAGAGTTAGACCAGGGTTAGACCAGAGTTAGACGAGGGTTAGACCAGAAAGAGACTGGAGTTAGACTAGAGTTAGACCAGAAAAAGACTGGAGTTAGACCAGAGTTAGATCAGAGTTAGACCAGAGTTAGACGAGAGGTAGACCCAGAGTTAGACCCAGGGTTAGACCCAGGGTTAGACCAGAGTTAGACCAGAGTTAAAACCAGTGTTGGACCAGTGTTGGACCAGAGTTAGACCAGAGTTAGACCAGAGTTAGACCAGAGTTAGACCAGAGTTAGACCAGAAAGAGACCAGAGTTAGACCAGAGTTAGACCAGAGTTAGACCAGAGTTAGACCAGAGTTAGACCAGAGTTAGACCAGAGTTAGACCAGGGTTAGACCAGAAAGAGACCGGAGTTAGACCAGAGTT